>CM076582.1:120678532-121075415 GCA_034641835.2 Pinus albicaulis | reverse complement strand
GACATATATCCTTCTACATCAAATAAAAATGATATAGACAGTGAACCCAATGAAGAACCCGAAGATGATTTATCTGAAAAAGCTCCATCCAGATATGTTCAAAAGAATCATCCAGAATCTCAAATTTTGGGAGAAAAGGGATCAGGTGTACAAACAAGAAGGACTCTTGTGGGATCTTCTAGCTATCTAGCATTTCTATCCACTATTGAACCACAAAATGTCAATCAAGCCAGCAAAGATGAATGTTGGATTCAAGCCATGAATGAAGAGCTTGATCAAATTGAAAAGAATCACACTTTGGAATTAGTACCAAGACCTCATGACAAAAATGTCATTGGAACTAAATGGATATTCAAAAACAAGTTAAATGAGAATGGGGATGTTATAAGAAATAAAGCTTGACTTGTTTGCAAGGGGTATGCTCAACAAGAAGGTATAGACTTTGAAGAAACTTTCTGCCTCAAGAAAAGGGGTATGCTCAACAAGAAGGTATAGACTTTAAAGAAACTTTTGCAAAAGCCAATGAAGTTAAAAGCTAATGAAGTTAGTGAAAGGGAAAGGATTAGCCAAGATATTGACATAAAATAATTTTCATGCCATGTGAATAAATGTATTAACTGAAGCTGAAGAAAAAATAAATACAAAAGAACAAAAGAAGTCCAAATATGATGTTAAAATTCAATACGAGTTCTTATGTTCTGAGTGGTACAAGGATATTGTATATTATTTATGTTTTATCTGCTTTCCTCCTACTTTAAACATATCAAAGTACAAAGCTCTGAAGGTGAATGCTCAAAAATATGTAATAGTGAATAGAAAGTTGTATTTGAAGGATCCATCTAGTATTCTACTACTATGAGTAATAGAAGGGGAAACCATTGAGATAATAAAATAGTATCATGATAGCTTGTGTGGAGGTCACTATAGATAGAAAGTGTCAGTTTATAAGATCTTGAAAGCTAGTTTCTACTGGCCTTTATTATTTTCATATGTTTTCATATAAGTAAGAAGCTATCATAAATGTAAAGCTTTTGCTGAGAAAAAGAACTTAGCACCACTGCCTTTAATTCCTGTGTTTATAGAAGATTCTTTAAGGCAACGAGAGTTATATTTTTTTGGAGAAATCAATCCATCATCCAGTGAAAAGTACAAATGGATATTGACAGGGAAAAATTACTTTAGAAAATGGGTAGAAGTAGTACCAACAAGGAAGGAAAATGATTTGGTGGTAATGAAATTTTTAGAAGAAAATATTTTCAGTCGATTTGGTTTCCCGAAGAAGTTTTAGTAACAAATAATGCCCAAGTTTTTAAATCTACAAAATTGATTGATTTTTTTCAAAAATAAAAAGTTATTTTGTTTCACTCTACTGCTTATCACCCCCAAGGGAATGGGTTAGCAGAGTCTTCGAGCAAGACATTGGTCAGAATTCTGAAGAAAAATATTGCAGAGAATAAAAAATATTGGGTTATAAATTGAAGTTTTCTCTTTGGGAAAGTCGAGTCACTGCTCGAAGATCAACTGGTAAGTCTCCTTTTGATTTGGTGTATGGGACAAAAGCGTTATTCCCTAGTCAATTGATAAAACCTGTTGTAGTTTTATTTCAAGAAGTCCAAGAAGAACCAAGCCCTTTAGTCATAAGGAGGAATAAGTTGGTGGAGTTAAGCGAAAATAGGGATAAGGTTAGGGAAAATATGATCAGTTATCAGGATAAAATGAAATTAATTTTTGACAGAAAAGCAAGGGATTTTCTTCTTCAACCAGGTGATATTTTTCTTAGATGGGAGACCAGAAGATAAGATAAAGGAAAAAATGGGAAATTTGATCCTCTTTGGTATGGTCCTTTCAAGATTTTCAAATCCAGAGCTAACAATACCTTCATTTTGGAAAATCTGGATGGATAATTGCTGCAGCTGCCAGTGAATGGGAAGTATGGTTTTCAAGCTTCTGTGGTTATCGATTAATGAAGAGATCTTTGGATTATCCACAGTGTGATACAAAAATGATCAATTATTTCAAACACTACTTCAAGAATTAAAATTCATGATTTTATCATTGTATATATCAGTTTGATCATTGTACATAAATCAATGAGTGATCCATTGCAATGTGTAAGTTACCTTTGACTCCAAGCCCAAAGTGAAGACACCAATTTGCGGTTCTTAGTGTTCCTCTATGAAAAACACTATCCCCAGGTGGATCCAGATGTTGTAACTCATTTTTACATTTGATATGTGGTACGTATTTCAATGTTCCTTCAAAAAAAATATGAAAAGGGAAAAAAATCAAATAGTGAATGTACAAAATATAAAAAATGATTTTGACTCATGTCGTACTAAACACTTGTTAGAGTAATTGAATGCAGTCAGAGTGGGACCACCGTCCAACAACATGGAGTTAATAAACCAACATGTTATAGGGATGGGACTGTTGATGCGCCACTGTCCACACGATGCCGCAAACTTGACACCACAAACATCACGGGCGTTATCATGAGGGGTGCCTCCACAAGGATGTTGACCCCCGTCCGTTCACTTGAGATGAGTGGTCTAGATCTAATGCATAGTAACAATGTTAAATTTTCTTAGGGATAAAAGTAACTACTATAGATAATTTCATTTTAAAACATTTTCAACATTTTCACATTGCATTCACCCCATATCATCATAATAAATTATGTCTCGATAACATTATCAATAATAATGCAGTGGAAAAATCATTGGCATGCCATGATATCTTTGTCATATTCCTATCATGATATCTTTGTCATAGGGCTAAACATATCTCCTTCTTATCTCTGCCATAATATTTTCTCATATCATAGATAATAAGGCCCAAAGAGGTCGTTGTAATACCCAAGAATTGCGGCCCAATAGGGTGATGTGACACCATGATACTGAAGGCCATTATGATGTTGTTATACCAAAATAGTGAGGCCCATTTTTTCAAACCCATAGGATGGAATGGTCACTATATCACTTCCATTAATTGCAGGTCTTGGTGTGCATTTATTTGAGGCACAAAAACCCTGTCTTTTACCCTACAAAATCTATCCCATTTGGAGTATTCTTGAACAATAGAAATATATATATGAAAATAAAAATATTTGATTTTATTGATGTTACTTATGATTAAAAAATGCTTTTCGAGTTGAATCATTCAATTTGGTCTTGAAATGAGGGTTAGGCGTGCATTTTTGTGAAGTAGACCAAATTTTCCTTGCTTCACTAAAATGCATGCCCAAGCTTCATATTTATTCAGCCAATCTAATTTATTCAAATTGTAGATGGTTTATTTAATGATTTTAAAATTTTTTGAATTCTTACAACATTATATGTTTTGCTTCAACTTGGCTTATGTGAAAGTTGTGTATAAGTGGGAAACAAAGTTATGTAGGATATTTGTTAGACACGATGCAATGTTATATCTTAAGGTTAGGTGTTTTCCAATCATGTCCCTTTTCAAATTTCATTACCAAGACTGTAATTTTTTTGGCTCGAGAGTGCATATTTGTTCCGACTTGAACATTGGCAGATATGATGCATTGTTATATTGGAAAACTTGGATAGAGGCCTTTCAAGTCAAACTTACTAGTTGAAAATGCACAGAATTGGTGATTAAATGTGATTCTTTGATTGAGGTAAACGTTTGAAAATTAGGATGGCCATGTGGGATAGGGATGTTGGATACTTTTCTTTTAAAATTTTTGGCTCGATGTATATCTAGGGTCACAATTTTTTTTTCAACTCCAAATTAACATGATATCAATATGTCAAATATATGACTAAAGTGAAGCTTTGTGTTGGATAGAATATTCATTGAAATGATATAATTGGTGTACTAAACATTATTGAATATGTTGTGTATTACAAGTGATAGATGAGGCCATGGAAACATATCATTTCATATCAAATGAGGACACAATGGATGATGCGGGACATCAGGTACTCAAATTTTCATTTAACTTAGGAAAAATTGATTTAATGGAATTTTGTGATACGTCCATCTTTTTTCATGATATTATTAAAATTTAGAGTGTATTATATAATATTGACAGAAATTAATGGATGTTGTTGACTATTTTAGATGGAGATTGGAGAAAATACAGAGCTAGAGGCTTGAACTAGTAAAATAAAAAGATATGTACGTGGACGCATACAGAAAAATTTTAAATCACTTAGAAAATAGTGGGTGGAAGAGGATATGACAATGGATATTGAAGGTACAACAAATTATTGCATTGAACAAGAGGTTCATCAGGAATATAGTACATGGGATGAATCCTTTGAGAAAATTCTTGTTTGTGGATGTTCTATATGTGGTGGAAAGAAACAATTCAAACAATCGATTGTATAAAGAAATTACATAGATGATGAGCTTCCAGTGGGTAGTATTCCTCCTATAATCTATTTGAATCCAACAGGAATTTTGGTAAGTAATTTTCCAATTTGATTTATAATAAATATTTTTATTTTAAACATTGTTTTATATTATTTAAATCTTTTTTTCTTAATGATTACTTGTAGGATAAAGTTCTTGGTTTAAATTTTCATGGAGCACCAACTTACAACCTAGAGTCCGATGATCATTTATTTTATGATATATCTGACAAAAATATATGCATATATACCAGCTCGGAAGATGAGGGACTGATGAAAACAAGTAACATAACAAGAACCAGTTTAAAGATGCATAATTTGCTTAAAGACAAGGGGAAGGTGAACTACATACCCTATGCGAATGAATGTGATGGAGATGATTACTTTCCCTTGAAATTGAAATCAATTTACAAAGATACATTTGATTGTCTACTATATTGTGCTTGACTCAATGATCAAAAACTACCTAGAGTGTATGAAGTGTTTCAGTTTTGGGGATACAACTACGTGATATGACCCTCTAATATTCATGGAGTGAATCTAGGCCTCTTTATTGTCCAAAATGTCCATGTGGGATCTAAAAATAGAAATAATTCACAACAAACCAATAGGATATTAATGACATATTATGGTGTGTCATATTATAGTGTTGAATGGAGAAGGTTAGCAGAATAGAGGCCTAGCATGTCAACATATGTTATAAATGTATACGAATTGTCTCCAATTTGAAAGTGGAAAATAAATGAATAGAGGACATATTATGTATATAGATGGAATTGCATATACACACAAAAATATTGCAGTATTTATAAATAATAGTGAGGGGAGAGACCCTACTGTAAGACTACATTGTCAATTTGTTGAGGTTATAAATGATAAAGATGGAGATATGGAAGGAGAGGTTCATATATTGATAATGGTTGTGGCTATTGTGGACCTTAGCATTGGAGATGAGTTATTGATTAATCACCCCTTCTTAAAATTCCCTCTTGCACGAACTAAAAGGGAAGAACAAGGTCTACCTAAGGATTTTCTTAAGGGAAGAAAACCAAAGAATAAAAAATGAGTCTGGACTGACATTTTATAAACTATGTTGTCAAAATTGAGTTTTATTTTAAATTACTGTACATCTATAATATAAACCTATTATTCAATTGATATATATATATATATATCAATTGAATAATGGAACATAATTTTATAGACAATGTATACACACACACACACACATATATATATGTTCATACATTTTATATTTTTATTTATTAAGACATATTTTATTATATTTCTTTGAAATTGATACATTCATGATTTATCTAATTGTTGCCTAACATTAAATAATGCTTGTGTTCTGTTAGCCACCTATAATTTATGATATACCTAGTGGTGGCTAAATTTGTTTCTAAGCCTTCAAGAGATATATTTACTTTGAAAATCCATCATCTTTGAAGTCTTATGATGATTCTTTATCCTTTGAATTAATCTTCACTACTGTTTCACTATAAGCCCTCAAGGACCTGTTGTTCACCAAGAGAAAACTTCTTATAAAACTCCATTTCTCACCATTCACCTCTCCATTCCACTCCCACAAACTCTCCATTTTCATCCTTGTTTCCCTCACAAAATCTCTCAAAAACACCTTCATTTAACCTCTAAATCACCTTAACCCTCTTTAAAACCTTATAGCATCCTTTTATTTGGTTTAAAAATCCTTTTTCTTGCCTACCAAAACCCTCATTTGGCCTTAAAAACCCTTTATTCTGGCCTAAAAATAGTCTTTTGCACTATGAGGCATTTAAGCTCCTGAGGGCTTATTTCCTTTAGCCCCTTCCTCCACATGCCCTAGCCTTGCAATCGGGCGCTTAAATACATAAATCTCCTTCAAAAGCCTTGCCTTCTATCTATTTTTACCATTTCCCGACGTTATGATTTAAATAGATGTGAACTGTTGATATCCGCAGATCAACGGCCCTCGGGCGCTCATCCTTCCGCCCTTTCATCTGTTTTCCCTTCCTCACTCTCAAACTTTCCACTTCATCTTTTAAAAACTCCACCATTCATTTCAAAAATCCAACGATCGGGACTTAACCCGATAAAACCAAATTTTCACTCTAACCTTTACCCCACCACTTGATGTTTCCACTACGCGACAAAAAAAATGTCGGTCCCACCATCCATGCCCTGCACATGTTTGGACCTGTCGCGTGTCAGTCCGCACCGTCTGATCAACACCTCATGATCCGATGGTTGACACTCCATATCGCAAAATTTTTATGCTCGAGGATTATCGTTTCAAAATTTTGTGAAATAGGCGGTTTTAAGAACCCATGTGTCGCCCGATGTATGGAATCACATTCCATTCACTCAAAACTGCCTCCACCCATTTTGCTATGCAAAAACCATTCCCGGTTTTCCTCCATAACGCTACCCTCCGCAACGTCTCTTTTAGTTTTAATCCCAGCTGTCGATCTCTGAGATCGCACGGTCCATGTTATATCGCCATCTCAATTTGTTTGCCTCTCATCTCTCTCTCGAAATGCTCATCAAGAGATCCCCACCATAGATCATACTGATCTAACGGTCCACGTCCTCTTTCGCACTCAGACCTCCATCAAACCTAGTCAGCTGCTCTGCCAGGGTTTCTTCTGTTTTCCGCTGCATGCACCACCTCCTCACTACTCCTCCGCCACCCTAGAGTCTCTGCAGGTAGTCTAAACCAAGCCCGCAGAATTTCGTAATGAGTTTTTGTGTGTTTACAAGTTTAAAAGAGTAACTCTGTTAGCAGTTTTTCCTACAGTCACGAAGGTGACACAAAGGCTCAGATAGCAATCTCAGGGCTAGGAATCAGCATCAAAGGAACCAGAACAAAGGGTAAATTCATGACAGTCAATGGGTCATAGAAATAAACCCTCAGTAAACCATCCAGCTCAGCAAAACCCTCCACCTGTACATAGAACACTCAGAAAGATGAGGATCACATATCTAGTGGTAGAAGACAAGGCATAGAAGATTAATGAAACCTTTGAGGGCATTAGTACAGAAAGAAGTCCTAGCAATCAACAAAGTGAGAGCATAAACAGAGCTAAAACAAGTTGAAGTACAGAGGAACAGAGCAGTTATTGGTGCAGAAGTTGACTGACACAGACATAGCCCATCTCCATGCTCAAAGGTCTGCCAAGCAGTTATTACACCAAAGAAGCTACTACAAACTGTCAGAAGCAGCTATTTAGGAGTATGGGATGTCCTCAAGGCCCATTCTTCCACTTAACTCACCTCTAAGAAGATAACAGTACCACTCCAGATGGTTTTTTCTCCCAAGGACACTCTGTGGGTGATTTCTGTCATGTCAAAGGAGCCTCACCAAGCAACGATTGTTACTAAGTCTGTCCAGAAATTAATGTAATATTTATGGCTCAGGATGGAGCATTCGAATGCACTCCTACTGTGTCTGATAATCATTAAAACCTCCTTCACCTACTTTTCCCATTTTCTCTATAAAGACTCTTTGAAGTCTCATTGTAAAAGGTTGGCATTTGGTGATTTCTAAGTAATACATAGATTGCTGCTTTGAAGAAGCATTGGTGTTCTGAAGGAGTGTGGAAGTCTCTATTTTTTCTGTTGATGAAGGAGGCTGGACCATTGGATCCCTGAGCCTAGTTTTGGTGAAGTAATCTCTTATTTTTAATTTTGTTTTCCCGTCTATCACTTTGTTCCATTTTGCTTTGAATTACAGTAGGATAAAAAGTTTAGGCAGAGAAATGTATCTCAAAAGCACCTCTGACCTGTTTATCCTTCACTGTTTATATGTTTTCCACTACTGAACATGACAGGGTAGTCTAATAGCTCTCTTGAATATTCAGTTTGGTTTATTTCAGAAATGGTAAATTTAGTTGTGTTAAAGATTGTTTAGGCGTTCCCTCTTTCTTTGCCACTGAATATTGTATCTGAAATCTCCCTTTAATTATTAATGCTTGCAGTTTGACAAAGAGGTTTTTTTCAATCATACCCTGTGTTCATTATTGTAATTATTGTGTTAAAGGTCCCTATAATTGCAGTCCTAGATATCTAAGGCGTTCCCTCTTCTTTGAATGCAATTGTATGTCTTTGTTGATTTAGCTTTCAACAGTGAACTTATAGGAGGAAATAGGGCATCCCTTGAATCCTATAATTCATTAAGAGGTTTAGTCTGCATTTCTCCTTTCTTGAGTATTTATGTTGATTAAGTCCAAAACAGTGAGCTTACTGGAGGAAACAGGGCATTCCCCGAATCTTTTAAGTCATTGTGAGAGGGTTTACTCTACATTTCTCCTCTTCTTTGAGTGTTTATGTTAATTAAGCCCAAAACAGTGAGCTTACTGGAGGAAATAGGGCGTTCCCCGAATCCTTTAAGTCATTGTGAAAGGGTTTAGTTTTCTTTTCACTCTTAGTCCTTAATGTTCATCTCATTCTCAACTATATTATTCAACAGATCCTTGACCGAGTTAGATTTTCCCTCTGGTTTCCCTTCCTTCTCAATCAGAACTATTTGGACTTTCACATGACTCCATTGCCCAATGGCTTGTAGATTCCCATGCTCTATCTATACTGCATGAAACGTATTTTTCCAACCAAACAAAACAAACAACCCTGCACTTCATAACTAGCCTAAAATCAACTTCTAAACCATTCAAGACACATCCGTATAAAAATATTGAGAGATCCCTCTCTAAGACTAGGAGGGCTAGATCCTAGAGCTCTAAAGCTTGGTTTGCATGTTGCCTTGTCACTTGGCATGCCAATCTGCCAAATCACAGGACCCCAACATGTTCGTTGATAACTAGAAGATATAGATGATACACCTACTAATACCCAAGGTCAAACTGGGTTATCAATATTTGGACAGGATGATCCAAACCATCCTTTAAACCATACCAGGTCAAGAAGAGAAATATTGAAGAGAACACTACCAACTAAGAAATTTGAAGAGCTAATGACATTAACATACAACGATGACCTGCAACCTAGCCTTAATGGTGGTGTTGATAGTGAAAATGCTATGCATGAATAAGGATTGAAATAAATACTTATAGGTTTCTTTGGGGATGAATACAATGATGAAAAACATGATCATATGGTTGACAATAACGATGATAGCAGGGAATATTACCACCAACATAATCTTGATGATAACAACCTGAAAGACTCAACCAAGCAAGAAACTAATACAACCATGTTGAGATCAAGTGCATGTAGAACCTCAAAACTTGCACGCACCTTAATATTATTAGAAATCAAGTTGCTATTTGGTTGGTCGGACAAATGATTCACTACCCCGTTGAAGTGAGTTGAAATCTATTTCTTACTTTGCATTGTCAATTGGTGTATGTAATTCGTAAACATAAATCAACTTCATTTATTTTTATTTAATGGGATTTTCAAACCATATATTGTATATAAATATTCCTAATATAGATTAACGTATCAAACATGTTCATCATAAGTAAAACATTCAATTGATTTAAAGAACAAAAAGGGAACAACAAGGTCTCCCTAAGGATTTTCTTAAGGGAAGAAAAGCAAAGAATGAAAAATGAGTCTGGACTGACGTTTTATAAACTATGTTGTCAAAATTGTGTTTTATTTTAAATAACCGTGTAAAAAAGGTTGTCTATAAAATTATGTTCCATTATATTTTATATTTTTATTTGTTAAGACATATTTTATTATATTTCTTTGAAATTGATACATTCATGATTTATCTAATTGTTGCCTAACATTAAATAATGCTTGTGTTCGTTGATAAATAGAAGATATAGATGATACACCTACTAATACCCAAGGTAAAACTGGGTTATCAATATTTGGACAGGATGATCCAAACCATCCTTTAAACCATACCAGGTCAAGAAGAGAAAGATTGAAGAGAACACTACCAACTAAGAAATTTGAAGAGTTAATGACATTAACATACAACGATGACATGCAACCTAGCCTTAATGGTGGTGTTGATAGTGAAAATGCTATGCATGAATAAGGATTGAAATAAATACGTACAGGTTTCTTTGGGGATGAAAACAATGATGAAAAAAATGATCATATGGTTGACAATAACGATGATAGCAGGGAATATTACCACCAACATAATCTTGATGATAACAACTTGAAAGACTCAATCAAGTAAGAAACTAATACAACCATGTTGAGATCAAGTGCAAGTAGAACCTCAAAACTTGCATGCACATTAATATTATTAGAAATCAAGTCACTATTTGGTTGGTCGGACAAATGATTCACTACCCTGTTGAAGTGAGTTGAAATCTATTTCTTACTTTGCATTGTCAATTGGTGTACATAATTCGTAAACATACATCAACTTCATTTATTTTTATTTAATGGGATTTTCAAACCATGTATTGTATATAAATATTCCTAATATAGATTAACGTATCAAACATGTTCATCATAAGTCAAACATTCAATTGATTTAATCTTGAACAATCTTATAGGGCACTAAAAACTAAAATATTCCAAGAAGATAATGTGTTGCCATCAACTTACAGAGAAGCACGTCAGTTGTTGGTTGAGTTGGGGATTAAATATAAGAAAATTTATTCATGTAAAAATAATTGAATTTTATACAGAAATGAATATAAAGACAAGGTATAATGCCCTGTATGAAAACATAAGAGATATCGTATTGATGTACAAGGTCCTACCATTCCAAAGAAGGTTTTACGTCACATGCCAATTATAACTAGCTTCAACAAATGTTTCATTGCAAGTCACTTGAAAATTTGATGGAATAAAATGGAAAGAACAAGAGTAAAGAGAGATTCATGAAAATTATAGTCGACTCCAAAGCAATGAAACAGATAGAGGAAAAATGGCCAAGAAAATTCAAAGATGAACCCCATTGTAATATCCCAAAATGGGAAAATCATAAATACTTGCACAGAAAACGCATTTTTCAGAAATATAAGCATCAACATAAAAATGCAGCCCATGGATCCATTAGATCTGAAATTATTACAACCAAAATCCAAGAGGAAATCAGAAACAAATCATTATAGCCTAGTTAAACAGGCCTCCCATGCTCAAAACAACTCAAAATTGATGAAACCCCAAGACTACTGCAACACAGAAATACTGCAGCAAATAACTGCACAAGTTATCAAGGGTTATACTTAGAAATATAGAGAAAAACCATATATGCTCATATATTAATCAATAATTCTCAAAACAAAATATCTAGTCTCTTTTACATAGATCCAAGATGACCTGACAAGGGTTTCTTGACAAAAATGATATACATGAAATTTCCTGCTGCAGATCTATGGCCGAATCACTCTTTATGGATGGAGCTCTGCATAAAAATGGATAAACATGCAAATAAATGGCTATAGACTCTCCTACTAGCTCTCCAGGAAAAAGGTCGATCCTCCTCTTGGGAAAATAGCTCATAAAAGTGGGACTTTATCCCCTTCCACTGCAACACCCTGAAAATAACACAGTTTCTCCAAGGACTACACTATAGCTGTAGGTGAATACTTGGACAAGTGCCTGATAGTGGAAAATGTAGCTTAGAAAGCTCCTCTTAGATCTCTTAAACAAGATCTCCAAGAAAGAGTAGGGAATTTCTGCATGAGAAAACCCTTGCACTAAACAGTGCAGCAAACTTAGCTAAACAGCCAAAGAATGCAAGAAGTATAAACAAACCACATAAAATATAATATTCAATCATGCCCCATATCGTTTCCATTACCTCCATTATATAGTTGATGAGCCTCCTCACTAAGGGTCCCACCCAATTATGAGGTTGCTTCCATGCAAAGATTCCTCAACCAAAATTATGTTGTCTCCATTAGTCTTCCTCATATTTTTACAACGTTGTTTGATTTAGTCAATATTGACTGGATCTTCATGCATTCTCTCTTTTCACACTCAAGGTGTCTTCATTTTGACTGGCTAAATTGATCTTCATTCACATTGAGCTGTCTTTATTTAGGATCCACTCCTCATATAATAATGTTGTTGACTTGGTCAAACTTGACTTTGTCCACACATTTTATACCCTGTTCACACATGAGGATGTTTGATCTAGTTATTATCATGATCCCTTTTCACATTATGAGGGATTTTATTCCTACTTAAGAAACTTATGAGCCTCCTTACCCATTTATTCATCTAACTAGATTTTAAAGGCAAAATTAATATTCCTAATAGCTGCATGCTAATTTAGGAATATTACAGTCTTCTCCTCCCAAATGTTGCTTGTCCTCAAGCAACTGCAAGGGTTCTACAAAATCTCCCCTCCTCCTCTTGGGACCTTCATATCAAATAGTCTCCATCATTGCTTCATTTAGTCCGCAACAATTCTATCTCCCAATGGTTCCTCCCAAGTGTGTAAGTTGGCCTTTGGTAGATCAACCAAATGGCTCTCATCATGAAAGAATGGAAGGTATATATGGAAACATTCTTGTTGATCCATGGCCTCCTCAAGATAGAAGTGATGACAATCATGGGGAATTCCATCGTCACTGAAAAGCTCCCACCTCCATGCTATCATCCAAATGAAATGAATCACCTCCCAGCTTGGTAATTCATAGAAAAAATCCTCCCAAATGCTCATGAGAAGCATATCCCAAGTGCTCCCAACAATCATATGGCCCACCTCATAAAGAAACAAGTGATCTACTATAGTGGCCATATAATCTTCCATGTTCCCTTTGAAACATGTAGTGCAAAAAGTGTGGGAAATTTCTCTCCCCAAGGACACATCCAACCAATGTGTCTTTCCTCCAACCATGTTCCCAATAGAGATAAGAACATCTTCAACATATGGAATTATAATTACGGTCATGCTAGCTACCATATGCAATAAAGGAGAAGCACAATGGTCCCTCATGTGCAACCAGCGCAGTTTTACTCCTAACTGTCATAGGATATGATATAACAAGTGTTTATCCCACCACTTGTTTGTTGTCCCATCCTGATTGTATGCTTGGAGAAGGTGTATGATAATTGGTGCTGATGAAGCACACCATGAAGAATACAACATCTCCCCAAAATATTTTAGGGGATGGTCAACATATCCATTTCTCATGGCCCCAAGTAGCCCATGAAGCCCACAAGAAAAACTGCCCCCTCTTGGAGCAAAGCCTTGTCCATGAGTTTTAGGAAAATATAAGAATATAGTAGATACATCATGATGTTCAAAAATACAAGTATTACCATATACTTGATTTAAATCAGCGAGGTAGCTCATGGATGAGCTCCCTCTCACACCCAATTAATGAGGAGGTGATGATGATAACTCTTCCCAAGAGCTATGTTCCTCCTCAACTAGTAAATGATCCATGCAATTTCTCATATGAGAGTGCATCTCCTCTTTGAATTTTTCCCACATGAATCCATCTAAGATAGTATGATATGCTCTAATGAAACCAGTGGGTTTTGAAAGCAAGATCTCATAGGTTGCATTAAGTAGTGCATCCTTAAGCTTAGAGTCTCTAGCAAAATAGATTTGATCGTGAAAATAAATGATTCCATCAACTACTTTACACCTCCCATCCATCACTTGCCCATCAAGAACATTACATGTGAAGAGGTCCTTGGAATATTCCATCAAGATTTGGGACTCCCAATAAGGATCTGGGCTCCCCAACATAGACAACACTGTAGAAATTTGAAATGTGGCCCCTGTCATAACATGGCTCTCCTCTTTGAAATTTTTTATCCCAAAGTCACATGTTGGAGTACTAAAAACTCTATTTTGCTGCCCTTCTTACAGCTGATCTTGCTCAAGACAGGATTTAAGTAGATGGAAATCAACCTCCCTTTGGAGAGTTTTTGCTTTCCAAAACTTCCTTAATTTGGACCATGCATGCAAGAGTGTTGATATCCTCTTGTCATGTTCAGAAATATTCTTTATGTGTGAGAATATCATTGGCTTCCCCAAAGATATGAAGTGGCCATTGGACATCACATCCAGGTTACCATAGACTTCTGAACCCTCCTTTTTCAGCGAAAATAGATGAGTGGGAGATAGGAATGTAAATTTCAAAAAATTGCTTACCTCCTCTTTGAACCCATGGAAGATTCTCTATGCTGTGCTAGCTCCTCTCAAAGCTCCCTCCTTAGCCAAATATGAAAATGTTGCCCATAGTTGAGAGAACTCTTTAGTTTTCCTCTAATCAGGGGGTCTCCCTGGTGGAATGCCTCCATGCAAAGAGACATCAATCCATAGTGCAGGATGTATATGTGGGTGGATAGATTTGTCCTCGCCTTCATTGCATAGGTCCTTCTGCCTTCTTTGTGTATCAACCTTTTGAAATAAAGAGGGATGTATGCTCCTCATCATATGATGCTTGTCCTCCCCTTTATATTCTTCTATCTTCAAGATCTCATCATTTTATAAGGATGGCACATGCTGCTTATGGATTGTGCCATGATATCCATATGTGAGATTCTTGGGAACTCCTTGCAAGAGTGCAAGAGTTTCTCTCCTTGGAGCAAGTTCTCCACCCTCCTCTTCATGAGGTACTGGATGTGCTCTTGATATAACTGTGTTGTTATCTCTAGCCTTCTCTTCCTCGTCATCAATAGTTGAAAATGCCTCATCAACAAGAAAAGACCTTAGATATTGGTCTTCCCTTGAAGGAGGAATCTCCATGTCTTTCTCTTGAGAAGAAAGCCCATCATTTAATGGGGATATTTCCTCTAGCAATGTATCATTCAAGTTTTCATCCACTTCAATGGTTTTCTGAAATGGAGTTGGATTTATAGAACCTCCCAACTCATGCAAAATTTTTGTTTGATTTTGATAGACTCCATAGAAGGTGTTGCATAAAATTTTTCATAAAACCTTTCCACTATTCTTCTAATGAACCTTGCATAAGTAGATGTATTTGAATTCTTTAAGAAAAAAGATTCAAACAACCACCAAGTATAAGCCTTACCCTCAAGATGCAACGCTGCTACTTTGATGGCTTCCTTTTCTGAAACTTGATGATGTTGCACATAGGTGTCTAGCTCCTTCACCCAAACCCTAGCTGGACATTTAGGTGATCCATCAAAAGTAGATAGAAAGAATCTACCCACACCATGCTGCTTTCTCCTTGTGCCTATCTCTTATTTGATCTTGCAGAACCCTTGGAAGTTCAAGTGATATTTGAACCCCTTAGATTGAGCTTGATACTCTTGCAAATAATCACCAAGAGTCTCTTTCTTTGGCATATCTCCTTTATCCATCTTATTTGACATGAACATATGGCTAGTAGAGTGTTTTAGATCTAATGGCATAGATGAATTCTCATACCCATAAGATGAGGAACTAGATCTTTCCTCATGTACCCTTCTTGTTGAGGGACTTCCATGCTTTTCCCTCCTCATTTCTTTGATGTCTTTGTTTATACCCGACAGAGTTTGACAGAGAAGTTTTGAGAACCTATTCCCTCCAGAAAATAAGGGTTTGATTTGATCTCTCTTGCATATCTTCTCCTGCCCATGAGAAGAATCCATAATGGTTGAAGAACACAGGCTGAGCCAAGATTAAGGCTCTGATACCACTGTAGTATCCCAAAATGGGAAAATCAACAATACTTGCACAGAAAATGCATTTTTCAGAAATATAAGCATCAAAAGAAAAATGCATTCCATGGATCCATTAGATCTGACATTATTACAACCAAATCCAAGAGGAAATCAGAAACAGATCATTATAGCCCAGTTAAATAGACCTCCAATGCTCAAAACAACTCAAAATTGATGAAACCCCAAGACTACTGCAACACAGAAATACTAAAGCAAATAACTGCGCAGTTTATCAAGGGTTATACTCAGAAATATGGATACAAAACATATCTGCTCATATATTAATCAATAATGCTCAAAAACATAGATATAGTCTCTTTTACATAGATCCAAGATGACCCGACAAGGGTTTCTTGACAAAAATTATATACATGAAATTTCCTCCTGCAGATCTATGGATGAATCACGTTGTATGGCTGAAACTCTACATAAAAATGGCTGAACATGCAAAGAAATGGATATAGACTCTCCTACTAGACTCTCCTAATAGATTTTCAAAGAAAAAGGTCAATCCTCCTCTCGGGAACTATGCTGTCATAAAAGTGGGATTTTATCCCCTTCCACTGCAACACCCTGAAAATAACACAGTTTCTCCAAGGACTGCGCTGTAGCTGTAGGTGAATACTTGGCCAAGTGCCTGATAGTGGAAAATGCAGCTCAAAAATATCCTCTTAGATCTCTTAAATAATATCTCCAAGAAAGAGTAGAGAATTCCTGCATGAGAAAACCCTTGCACTAAACAATGCAACAAACTTAGCTAAACAACCAAAGAATGCAAGAAGTCTAAAAAAACCACATAAAATATAATCTTCAATCATGCCCCATATCATTGCCATTCCCTCCATTATATATTTGACGAGCCTCCTCACTAAGGGTCCCACCCAATTATGAGGTTGCTTCCATGCAAATATTCCTCAACCAAAATGACGTTGTCTCCATTAGTCTTCCTCATCTTTTTACAGCGCTGTTTGATGTAGTCAATATTGACTGGATCAACCTTGACTGGATCTTCATGCATTGTCTCTTTTCACACTAGAGGTGCCTTCATTTTTACTAGCTAGATTTATCTTCATTCACATTGAGCTGTCTTTATTTAGGATCCGCTCCTCATATAATAATGTTGTTGACTTGGTCAAACTTGACTTTGTCCACACATTTTAGACCCTGTTCACGCATGAGGATGTTTGATCTAGTTATTATCATGATCCCCTTTCAAATTTGAGGGATTTTGTTCCTACTTAAGCAACTTATGAGTCTCCTTACCCATTTATTCATCTAACTAGATTTTAAAGGAAAAATGAATATTCCTATTAACTGCATGCTAATTTAGGAATATTACACCGATAATATTAAGTTTGGTCTTGCAATTGATGGAGTGTGCCCATTATCTTTCATGATATCAAATTATAATGTTTTTCTAGTCAATTTGATGGTATACAATAACCCCCCATGGATGAGTATTATAAAGGATCACCTTATGTAATGTTCCCAAAATGGATTGCTCAGCAAGACATGCTTGAAAAATGAATTTTTCAGGGATGTGTGCTTAAGCTATCATAAAATGTGTTTAAAAACACTCAGAAACCAATTCCAAGTACTACAACAACCTTTAATCAGCTTTTATTCTGAAAAAGGTGAGGAAAAGAAGCTTTTTCATGCCCTAAAATGACTGTATTCATAAATATGCATAAAAATAAGGGTCATGGCTCTGCGATATGTTATATTAGGTCAAGAGGGATTCACATGCCGAATTTCAGAAAAAAAAAATGCGTTTTTCTATGTTAAACAGATCCTCCATCCCCGACTAGGCTTAAAATTGTTGATTTCCCATGACTTGGAGTATGCAGAAATTTTCTGAAGCCTAGAGAGCGTATTTTCTGAAGGGTTTGGTGAGTTTATGCAGGGATAAAATTATGAAAAGCTAAGAATATGATTCAAAGATCTTACATTAGAAAATACAGATCTACACTTGAAGAAAAGGCCTAAAACCCAAGCTTTATGACACAAGAAGTAGATGATGAACCAGACAACATTATTTCATAAATCTGAAGCAGTTTTTTATTAAATTTCAGATCTATAACAGATCAGAGGACAAAAGGATAGATATAAATAGGATTTATGTGAAAAAATTCCTTTTAAGTACATTCCACTTGGGGATCTTAGTTGAAAGTGAAAGACACTGAATAGATCTGAGATCTACACCATGGATCTGCAGTAAAATTTAGAAATTTCTGAAGAATACATCACACAACAGATCAGATCTGAAATATGACATGGATTGGTTGGCCAACCCACAGATCACCTCAGTGAAGGAAAGGAGACCTTTCACTGGAGATCTCTCCTCCAAACTGCTAACAAATGTACACTGCAACTCTGCCTGCAAAATGACACAGTTTCTGAAGTTAACTGCGTTGATGAAGTGATGCACACTTTTTCCTCATGCTAAGATGAGAATCTGAAGCTCAAAATAGCTATTGCACTCCTGCCAATGGTTTAGATAACTTCCCCACCCAAAAGATGCAATAGAACTCTTCAGATATGAATAGATCTGATTCCACTTGCTGCAGCTCTCTAAACAGTGAAGCCCTAATTAGAATTTATGCTGTCAAGGGAGGTGAAGCTTAGCCAAAATTCCAGATAGTGGATTAATGCAGCACAATCTCCTCCAAGAGACCCTCAAGGAAGGAAGAGGAATTCCTAAACAGGAAATTCTTCTCTCTTAGCTAAACAACTAAGAGAGTTTGAGTTGCTCAAGCAATCTCAAAATTGAAATATCATCAACAACCTTTTCCTTGAGCCTTCTCCTTCCTTTTATAAGATGAGGATGTGAAAAACCCTAAACCACCTCAAATGATTTAACCCCTTTCACATGGGATCCTTCTTCTAGAACTGCGTTGGGTCTTCAAAGTGGTTCAATGTATCTAGTTTTCTTTATGATTTGGTCCTGTTGACCTAGTCAAATAGCTTGAACTTGTTTCACATACAAGTGGATTTTATTGAGAAAGCTCTCATTTGACTCTGTTCACATTGGGCATTGATTTATTCTCATGTTTATGAGTTTTTATTTGTTCTCCTTTACATTTTATTCATAAAACATAAAAATAAAATGAAGTTGAATATTCCTACTAGCTTGGGCTAGTTAGGATCATTACAGTCCTCCCCCTTCAAAATGTTGCTTGTTCTCAAGAAACTGCAGGGTAGAACAAAAATTCTCCTTCCCTCTTATTGTGGCCTCATCAATGGACCCCACCACGGCTGAAAATGATAAGTAATGAATCTGTCCTCCAATGATTTCCTCCAAGTGTAAGATAGCAAGTGTACATCATGAGAAAAGGGAAGGTGCAAGTGGTGATCTTCTTGTTGCTCAATGGCCTCATTAAGGTAGGAGTGATGAAGAGCATGGGGAAAATTTCTCCCAATGAGTGTCTCCCACACCCATGCTATCATCCATAAGAATCTAGTTACCTCCAGATAAGGAAACTTCTGAAAATCTCTTCCACCTTGAGCTCCAGCAAAGAAGGTGGGCTAAAAATTTGCAAGTGGTAAGCATCATAGCCTACCCCATGTTGTTCACCTCTCCACTTATGGCAAGTGTATGGTGAAAGATGATCTTGGGCTGCAAGGATATTTCCCTCAAGTGGCAACATGAAGATTAGATCTGCAAAGATCCTCCCTCCAACGCTGTAAAACCATTTAGCCCAAAATGTTCCATATGTGATGGACATAAGGGTATCATCATAAGGTATTCCATCACAAACATGGCCCACCTCCAAGAGAAAAAAGTGTTTGGTCATGGTGGCCACAGCTCTTCCGATGTTCCCATTAGAACATGTACTGCAGAAAATGTGGGAACCTACTTCCCAAAAGGACACATCCAAACCATGTGCCTCACTCAACATCATGTCTCCCATCAAGATAAAAGAAATATCAGCAATTGAGAACATGACTCTCATCATCATGAAGGAAATAATGAAGGTTCTATGTGATGCAAGGGAGTACCAACAGTTTCCCAAGTCTTCAAAGCGCAATTTTACATACTGCTGCTTTAGAAGAATACATGGAAAATTGTTTCTTTTCACATCGTTAATCATATAAATCAAATGAACATACATGTAAGGAAAACATCTTTGCCCAAGGCCACATAAGAGATGGTTGTCTCCATCATATAATTTGGCCCAATGTATGTCATGGAGCTCAATGAATAGCTTTCCCTCTTGTGGAGCAATGCATTGCCAAAGGATGGTGAGAGGATGTAAGCAAAAGCTCTCACCATATGTCGGAAGCAAGAAAATACATGGACCCATGAATGAATCCTCAATAATAGTTTGGCACACTCCCATGAAGGGGAATGAACCAAGTGCTGCATGAAAGTCCTCCTCCTCATGCTTGGAAACCCAAGTCAAGAAAAGCACACCACAGTAATAGATGTCTCCATCTACCACTTCATCTTCTTCACCTCCTCTTTTTTCACCAAGTGCATCGAATGAGAAGTGATCCTGGGAATACTCCATCAATAAATCCCAGCTCCAAAGTGACAATGCTGTTGGCCTATGCAAATAGGCTCCCATCAACACATAGCTCCAATCTTTGACATGCAAAATGTCAAAGGCATCTCCCATAATGCTGCTACATACGAGAAGTCCTTCTCATGAAGAAAGTCCTTCTTGAACATCTAAGGCCAAGGAGTAGCCCCTTTGCACCATGATAGTGCCATCCCCTACTCCTGCAACATCATGAAAACTGTGAGAGCAAATATGCCCTTGCTCTCTCAAGAACATCCCAAGCAACAAAATCTTTTGCTGCTTCCTCATACTCCCATCATCCAAATCATGTAGTGACAACATGGTGTTTAACATGAATAATGTTATGTCAACACAATGTACCCATACTCTTTGCTACCCCATGATGCAATTATTCTGCCACATACCCTTAGAAAGAGAGTGATGACCAAACTCTTTCAAGAGCAACCAACGCAGCCAAGCCTCCTGCTGCCCAGTGT
This sequence comes from Pinus albicaulis, assembly GCA_034641835.2. Taxonomy (NCBI): domain Eukaryota; kingdom Viridiplantae; phylum Streptophyta; class Pinopsida; order Pinales; family Pinaceae; genus Pinus; species Pinus albicaulis. The sequence goes on along the minus strand of CM076582.1, from coordinate 121,054,466 downwards.
CATAGATCTGCAAGTAGCTCTCCAGCTTCTTGCTCTCCATCCACATCCACTCAACCAATTGTGGATGTCTCCTTCCACCCGTCATCTTGGTACTCCTCCCATGAGGGCTACCATCATCCAAATCAAATTCCTGCATTTCATGGGATCTTGAAATGCAATCTTCCCGAGGATAAATTTGACCCTATGAGGATCCAAATAGGTGATAGGAAAAAACCTCCCATCATGATGTGCATGGCTCAAGAAATGTCCAACACAGTCATGAGAGACGTTATGCATCCGAAGATGTCCTCCATCTACTATCTGATCCTGTGAGAGGGGAAGATCCTCCTTAAACTATTGAAGAAATTTGCACTCCATGATGTGCTGAAGTGCACCTCCAATGAATTCTTCCCATGAGGTCTTCTCCTCATGCATGGCCTTCCAAAACCAAAGGGGAATTGGATTTGCTACAAATAGAAGTTTCTCTTTGAGAAGGGGTGTGCTCATTGAGAAAGGGTCATCTAGAAGGGAGAAAGGGTTTCTCACTTCAAGTTGTCTACCATCCATCATTCCACCCTTTATTTCTTCATGAATGAAGCTTGCATGTGAATGCTCCAATGAGGAATTGTTCCTCTCTTCTTCCTCACTGATTTGGCACAGCGCAGTGCAACTCTATTGCTCAAAATCAGCAACATGCAAAGATGTAGATCTCTTCATACAATGTGCTGAAATGACAATAGATGGATTTTTAATCATACCTCGGTGAGATGTAGAAGCAAGAGATTTTTTTGCAACTATGTAGTCTTCATTAATTACTGAACATGAAGGCTGCTCTTCCAAGGTTTTGCCAGTGCTGGTACAAGTCTCCACCCTCTCAATCTCCTTGAGATCTTCTTCAATACCCTTCAAGGTCTGGAAAAGGAGCAGGGAGATCTCCTCTTCTATCATTTTTCCAAGTGGTGGAGCCATGCTCTTGTTTATTCTATACAATGCATATTATTTGTGAGGGTAGGAAGTGCATGGGTCTTCCTCTCCTTCTTGAAACCTTTTGTAGGTCTCACTGCAACTTTCTTCTCCTTGAAACCCTCTAGGAGTCTCGGTGCATCTTCTTTCTCTCTTCTGATTTACCTCTTTGGAGAGGCCCTTCTTAGATATGAACAATGATGAGAGTAATCTCATTCCCTCCATCATTATGATCTCTATTTATTTTCTTCACTTCTCTGATAGCTTGATCTCACAAGTTGTGCCAGAGATCATGCTCTGATACCACTGTAATGTTCCCAAAATGGATTTCTCAGCAAGACATGTCTGAAAAAAGCATTTTTCAGGGATGTGTGCTTCAAATATCATAAAATGTGTTTAAAAACACTCAAAAATCAGTTCCAAGTACTGAAAAAACCTATAATAAGCTTTTATTCTAAAAAAGGTGAGGAAAATCAGTTTTTCATGCCATAAAATGACTGTATTTAGAAATTTGCATAAAAAAAAGGGTCATGGATCTGGGATATGTTATATTAGGTCAAGAGGGATTCACATGCTAAATTTCAGCAAAAAAAAAAACGTTTTTCTAAGTGCTGTACCGTATCCTCCTTCCTCAACTAGGCTTAAAAACCCTGATTTCCCATGACTTGGAGTATGCAGAAATTTGTTGAAGCTTAGAGAGTGTATTTTATGAAGGGTTAGGTGATTTTATGCAGAAATAATAGTATGAAAATCTGAGAATATGATTCAAAGATCTTACATCAGAAAATATAGATCTACACTTGAAGAAAAGGCCTAAAACCCAAGCTTTATGACACAAGAAATAGAGAATGAAACAGACAGCGTAATTTCCAGAAATTTGAGGTAGTTTTTCATTAATTTTTAGATCTATAACAGATCAGATGTCAAATGGATAGATCTAAATGGGATATATATGAAAAAATTCCTTTTAAGTACATTCCCCTTGGGGATCTCAGCTGAAAGTGAAGGACACTGAATAGATATGAGATCTACACCATGGATCTACAATAAATTCAGAAATTTCTGAAGAATTCATCACACAACAGATCATATCTGAAAAATGACATGGATTGGTTGGCCAATCCACTGATCACCTCAATGAAGGAAAGAAGCCCTTTCACCGGAGATCTCTCCTCCAAACTGCTAGAAAATAAACATTGCAACTCTGCCTACAAAATAGCACAGTTGTTGAAGCTAACTGCGCTGATGAAGTGATGCACACTTTGGCCTCATGCCCAGATAGGGATCTGGAGCTCAAAACATCTATTGCACTCTTTCCAATGGTTTAGATGACTTCCCCACTGAAAAGATGCAATAGAACTCTTCAGATCTGAATAGATCTGATTCCACTTGTTGCAGCTCACATGGAAATCTCAACCCAAAATAGGAGCAGCGCTATAGATGTAAGGTGAAGCTTGGCCAAAATGACAGATAGTGGATCAATGCAGCACAATCTCCTCCAAGAGACCCTCAAGGAAGGAGGGGAATTCCTAAACAGGAAATTCCTCTCTCTCTAGCTAAACAACCAAGAGAGTTTGAGTTGCTCAAGCAATCTCAAAATTGAAATATCATCAACAACCTCTCCTTGAGTCTTTCTCTTATATAAGATTAGGGTTTGCAAAACCCTAAACCACCTCAAATGAATTAACCCCTTTCTCACATGGGATCCTTCTCTCAGAACTCACTGGTCTTCAAAGTGGTTCAATGTATTTGTCCGTTTTTAGATTTGGTCCCGTTGACTCCGGTCAAATAGCTTGAACCCCGTTTCACATACAAGTGATTTTAATGGAGCGCTCCGATTTGACTCTTCGTTCGCTACTGGGCATTGATTTATTCTCATGTTTAGGAGTTTTTATTTGTTCTCCTTTACATTTTATTCATAAAACATAAATATAAAATGACATTGAATATTCCTACTAGCTTGGGCTAGTTAGGATCATTACACCTTATGCCGACTCTCATCGTTCTAGGAAAACATCAAGTAAAAAAATGGACGTTTACCTTGCACATTTTATTGATGAGATGCAAATGCGATGTAAAGGTATAAGAATGTATGACATATCACATCCTCCATCAAATAGGTTCTTCATGTCGTATGGTGTGCTATGTTGGATTAATCATGAGTTATGTTGGACTATTCATGATTTCCCAAGACTTGGTATTTGTTCTAGTAATATAAAATATTTATGTATTTACACTCATAATTTATTTTCATCCCAACTTTCATACTTACATTTATACTATTATTTTGGTATTATTAACATTACTTATTGAATTGTAGGGATTCAAAAAAAGGGGATATTTTCGTGTACAAGATGTGAAAAACAATTTCAAGGGTTTTATTCTAAAGATCTACGTAAATTTATTTATGCAAACAAGAGGGATTTTCTACCACCAGGTCATAAGTTTAGACATCGATAAAAGAATCAATTTGATGGAAAAGTTCAAAATTGAGGCCTTCCCCTAATTATGGGTCAAGCTGATTGGATTAAGAAGTATGAAGATATTAAATCGAAATCTTGGGAGGATGTTTTTGATCGGGATGATCTAATTAAAGAACCAGAATAAGTTATAGTTAACATGCAAGAAGAATGAAAAGGAAATCCATATTTTATGAGATCCCTTACTAGAAGGATCTATGAATAGCTCACCTATTAGATCATATGCACATTCAAAAATTTTCCAGATTATATATTTCGACATATATCAAGCAAAGAGAAGGACACCTTGTCTTCATGGAGAGATGTTGCTCTTTTGGATACCAAATTTGATAGAAGACATTTGTTGCCAAAGAGGGAAAATGAAACATATGGCGTAACTTCCATGGATTTAAAAAAAGAGAGAGCTAGACCAACTAAAAAAAAGTCATCCGTTCAATGAGGACACCTATTAGCTATGGATCATCATTGGAAAAAGCTTATGTAGTTGATGGACATCTAACATGATTTAAAAACACATGATTTTGCATTATTTCATGAATGTAGTTTACCATTAGTTAAATTTTACTAGTAACATTCATAAAGTACAAAATATATTTTGATATTATATTGTGTGATAAAAAAATACTGAAATGAGCTTTTGAGAACAAAATTTGATAGCATATAATGTCATGGAAAATTGGGGGGGGATTCATGTATTATCGTTGACTTAAGGAATGACATAAGTGGATTGTAAATATTTGCAAGCTATGTGATATGAAATATTCATGTGTGAGAGATAGATATATTATATTACTTTTTTAAATTTTTGACTAAAGGTTCTACTGTAGTGGAAAACTCAATGTTAGAAAATTAAATATTACGTAGCAATGAAACACATAAAATATGCGCAAAATACAAGCTCACAAAACACATAAAACTAGATAGACACAGATATACGTGGTTCACCCAATTAAGCTATGCGTCCACCTCAACAGCCGAGTCCCTTCCTTTATATTATCCAACAAAATGAAGAGACAAAACCTACGATAGATCCGCCGTAATATCCTCTCGTTCTCTCTCGCGCCCTCCTCTCGTTTCTCGCTCCAAGAGTACACACATAATACATAGCCGTAATACAATGCCCCCCATATATACAAGGTTGCCTCTAGGCAAAAAAACCCTAATCTAAACATAACTTCTACTGCCGCATCATTTTCCTAATGAACGGCTCTAGATTGACTAGAAATTACTATACTTTTACAAGGCAATTTTACATCCCGAGTGAGCCTGGGGCGCCCGCGAACCCCGCCGGGGGGGGCTCCCCGAAAGCGCCCGCGCCCCGCCCGGACCCCCCCCACGGTAGCGTATTAAATTTTGAGCGGCGTGCCGCCCCTTTTAAGGTACAGGGGTCCAATGTAGCAGATACAAAGTAAAGAAAATAATCGTGCTCCATACCCAACAATCTCCCCACTGGGACCGATTGCTAGCAACTCCACCGGGCCGCTTCATTTGTCGGACAATGATTCCTCTTTGGATTTGGGTTTGTTTCTATCTTCATCATCATCCCTTGAAGACTAATTGAAACTCGAGCATGTTCTTCGGGGTTTCTCCTTGGTTACAACTTTTTGTTAGCATATCTCGTGGGATTTCCGACTAGTGTATATCTTTTTTCCATCTTCAACTCTCATCTTCCAATACTCGACTGTGATGAAATGGTGACTTGAGATATATGCTAAAGTGAATCCTGGGAACGAAATGCTGAGTTCTTTGCAAGATGAATAGCACTTTGGCTATCACTCGATAAAAGTGTGCCCATATCATGCTTCTTACCCAATTCATCCATAAACCTTTCATAACCAAATCATTTCTTTACTAGCCTCTGTAGAAAGAACATACTCGCCTCTCGTTGTTGAAAAGTGCAACAACACTTTGGATTTTTTGAAACCCAAACTCGACAAACTGTTCCACCTGCATGAAAGACACATATCCTCGTAGTGCTCCTCCGTCTATCTCGCTCATTTCTCGCTATATCCGCATCAACATATCCCCAGCAGAGCAATGTTTGAACCACCAAAGCATAATGTTTGATTTGTAGTACTTCTCAAATATCTAGAGAATCCCATTTTACCGCCATCCAATGTTCTTTTTCCGGATTGTTCTATATACCGCTTACTAACTCTCATCGTCATGTGCATGATCGTGTCCCTTGTGTGTATCTATTCACATACATTAAACTTCCAACCGCTCGGTGATATGGAACTTTAGACATATAATCCATGTCTTCTTGGGTCTTTGGGCACATCTCCTTACTAAGTTTGAAATGGCTAGCAAAAGGTGTACTAACGGTTTTTCATTCTGCATATTAAACTCTTTTTTACACCATTTCTATGTACTATTCCCAGACAAAGTAATGTTGCGATTTTTTCTTGTCTCTAGTTATCCTCATACCGTGATTTGAGCTGAGCCCCCAACTTCTTCATTGCAAATGAATTTGCCAATTTTCTTTTGAGCACATTTATTTCGCGTATGTTAGACCTCGCAACAAGCATGTTTATCTACATACAATAACAAGATAATATAGTCGCTGTATCATTTTTCCTTTTCGGGATAAACACAATGATCGGGTGACATCTAGTATACTTGTTCGACATAAACTCGCTATTTTTAGATACCACTGCTCTTGGGCCTCGTTTAAAGCCATACGTTCTTCTTTAACCTCGTACACCAATTTTTCTTTTCCCTTTTACCTCATATCCTCATAGGTTGCCGTATGTGTATATCTTCCTCCAAATCTCCATGGAGAAATGTCAGTTTCTTTACATCTAACTGCTCAAGATGTAAATCTTCCGCTACAAGACTCTAAACAACACTCTGATTGAATTCATCTTAACAATGAGAAAATATTTTATCAAAATCAATACCTTTCTTTTCGTACAAACCCTTCACTACAAGTCTAGCTTTGCAGACTCGTTTTTCCTCCATCTTCTTCCTCTTTAGCCCGTAAACCCATTTATTCGCAATGTAGTTTTACCCTGGTGCAACTTGACTAAAATCCCAAGTCCGGGTTATGCATTAAGGAGTCCATCCCTTCTTCCATGGCTTGCTCCCAATCTTCTTCCCTCGCTTTCAACTCATGATTACTTGTTCATAACATTCTAGTTCACCATGATCCTATCAAAGAATAAATAATATAATGAAGGAGAGTATCGCTCAGGAGGTCTACTTATCTCGGTAGATCTTCTAACACCACTTTCTGAGTGTTTGAGGTGCCTATTGTCATAGGTGGTGTTGTCGACGTCATGGTTGTTGATTATTATTATTTTCTGCACCTTTACTTTTTTCAAATTATCTCATCAAGAACCGTGTATTCTTTGCTTTCTTTTTCCGTTTCTTTTCTTGCAAAGCTGATTCTTATATAAGACCTTTTCATTGAATATTACATCTCTCGCTCCTAATGATTTTGTGATTTTCATAATCATATAAGTTTATAACCAAAATCATTAGCACCATATCCAATAAAGGTACATTTCTTTGATTTTGCTTCAAGCTTTTTGTTCTATTTTTCTTTATTAATATGGACAAAGGCCTCACAAACCAGAAAGGCTTTAAAAAGAGTAGTTTACCTTTTACCCGTCCATGCTTTCCTCGAATACCACCATCCAGAACTTTGAAGGCCCTCTCATTATTAGATAAATGACGTAAAGATTTGCTATGATATCCGCCTAAAAATTGTAGCAGGGCAATCCCGCATGCAATCTCATGCACCTTGCACGCTCCATGATTGTTCCGCTTTATCCTTTCGCACACCATTTTCTTTGTGGTGTTCTTGAATCGTTTCTCTCTCTACGAATTCCATGCTCTAAACAAGATTTTATCAAATTCTTGCCGCAAACTATTCACCTCCATTGTCCGATCCGAGACACTTCAACTTCTTTCCGCGTCTCAATCTCAACGCAAAGCTTTTCCATTTCTTGAGAGTATCAAATACATTAGATTTATTCTCGAATACAACAAATCCATGTTTTTCTAGTCTGCATCATCAATAAAAGTAACATAATAACAGAGCCAAACTAGAGAGATGATGCGAAAGATGTCCTCTATACATTCTATGCACAAGCTCCAATTTTTCGCTCTTCTTTTCTTTCTCAACTCAGAAATCAACTTTTCGTTTTCCATAAATGCAATTGTATTAAATCCAAAGTCAACATTCTTCAAACTGGCAATAAATTTCTTTGAGTGGAGAATCTTTCATTCCTTCTCATCAGTGTGTCTGAGCTCATGATACATAATGCTGCATCCGCTCCTTTGAAGTCAAAGCATTGACGAGTTAGAAATACCATTGCATAAATACAATGTACCAACCTTTCGCCTTTTGCTATTACCAGGGCTCCTTTGCGACCTTCCAGTTTTATCCGTGAGAAGTTGTCACACAACCTTCACCACCTAACTGCCTCGTTGAAATCAAATTTTTGCTTCGGATCTGAAATATGCCTTACCTCCTTTAGTAGCCATTGGTTTCCATTCGCGTTGTTTTACAAGAACTTTACCCATTCCAACAATTTGATGTGGTTTATCATCACCCAAACGAACTTGTCCAAAATCTCCTTGAACATAGTCATGAAAATATTTCTTATCGGGTGTGGCATGGAATGAAGCCCTCCCTGAATCTAAGCAACCCAAGAATCGCTGACATATTTTCAAAAGAAAGAATCAAAGCATCTTGTAACACATCACCAGTCAGCATTTTCTTCATGATTGTTTTCTGCTGTGTCGTCTTCTTTTTCCCCTTTCGATATCTACAGCTTTTCTCTAGGTGTCCTTTCTTTTCCTAATTCCAAGACACTATCTCCCGATCCGGGACTTGGAGTTGCCCTTTCCTTGATTTATCGCAGATATCCTGAAATTTTCTATCTTTCCATTCCTCTTCCCCCGACTCGCATCAAAGCATTAACGATGTCTCACCCGAGCTTTTTCCGTAGATACTGCAAGAAGGATAGCACTAAACTAACATCATCAAACTTTAGCAGTTTTAGATCCGGAGACGAGTTACTAATGGCCATTACTAAACCAGTTCCAACTCTCCGCAATGAGCACAAGAATAACAGAGGCTCTAACTTCATCATCAAATTTTACCCCTGCTGCAATCTTAGCTGATCAAATCATGGGTCAATTCATTTAAATGGTCCGCAGCGGATCCACCTTCCGACATCTTCATATTAAATAGTCGTTTTCATAAGACATACTCAACGAGTGAGCTTTTCATACGCTTTACGCCAACGTCTGCATCAAACCCTCATGTTGTTGTTTCTTCAAATATTGAAGGCGACTGACTGCTGCAAGATACAACCGCATCGTTCTGAAAGAGTTTTCTATCGGAGAATGTTCCATTCCAAACGTCTGCTCATGGTCGCCGCCTTTCTTTGTTTTTCCGCTCGATGGTGAGTACTGATCTTTCCGACATGTATAATCTTCCATCCGCATCCTCCCACGACGCAAAGTTTTGGTCAGCAAATTTCTCACTCTCTAAACATTTACCATCGCTCGCTATTGCTCCCATACCGAACCAGGAACCCTTTTTTTCCATTATGAGAGTATATCACCAAATATACCTTCAGCTCGATACCAATGGTTAGAAAATTAAATATACGAAGCAATGAAACACATAAAATATGCGAAAATACAAGCACACAAAAAACACATAAAAACTAGAGAGACACGATATAACGTGATTCGCCCAGCTTTAACTACGTCTAACTCAAATGCTGATATCTTCTCCTTTATATTATCCAACAAAATGAAGAGACAAAACCTAGCGAAATAGACGCATTGTAATATCTCTGCTGCTTTCTACGTCTTTCTCTCTGTCGCTCCAAGAGTACACACATAATACATAGTCATAATACTGTCTCATATATATAAGGGGGTTGCCTTCTAGTGCAAAAAAACCCTAATCTAAAACATAAATTCTACCGTCGAATCATTTCCTAATGAACGTTCGATTGACTAGAAATTACTATACTTTTACAAGGCAATTTTTTACATCCGTTTTATTTGACAAGCGCCGCCCCAAACCCGACCTGCTCGAAAAGCGCTGCCCCTTCTGGACCCTCTACTATCGATTAATTTTCTGCAGTGATGCAGCTCTCTTTAAGGTATTGGGGTCCAATGTTGTATATAAAGTAGAAAGAAATAATCGAGCTCATACCCAACACTCAACCTCATTTTTGATTTATTTATTTCAAATAATAGGGACCATTTCCATAAATTTTTGTCCAAATTACCTTTTTTTAATATTTTCTTTTGCTTAAATGTCCTTAAAATTTTGCCAATTTTTTTTTGTTGTATTTCTATTTTTATTGGCTCATTGAGTTCAAATTTTTGCTATCTTTCCATTGGTATTTGTTTCATCTCATTTGAGTTACACGATTTGCAAAATGGTGATCATCCAAATTTCAATAATTTTTTCGTATAGGTTAAAAAATGTATGTTATTTTAATTTTTAAAAATAAATTTGTAATTGATTGTAATATTAATTCTAGTTAGATTTAACTAATTAATTTATTTTCACTAAATTTGGGTCATACAAAATCATTGTAGCTAAATTGTAGAACAATTAAAGGATATGTGTTTTGGAGATCTCGATAATTTATTCTAATTCCCAAATTTTAAAAAAAATTACAAATCTCAAAATATCAAAATTGCAAAATTGATAATAATTCATTTTCTCATATTCTTAATTACTCGATGGTTATAGTTTATAATAGATGAGTCCCACTCCAAATGGACCCCACTTCAACTCACTCTCCTCCCTTTTACTTTTTTTATAAGAGTCCCTATAAATTAAAATCCTAATATAAAAATTTCAAGAAAATAAAATTTTGATATAAAAATATCTCTAATATAAAAATCTCAATATTAAAAAATTTCCACGAAAGGTAAAAAAAAATAAAAATAAAAATAAAAATCAAACTCGATATTACATATGAGAGCCATTTTGTTTAGTGTTAAAAAAACTCATTTTAAAAATCTCGATATTGGTTAATATCCGATATCACGCGTTAGGTTGATTTAATTTAATGGTGTCTCCCCACCGCTCCATTTTATGTATAAAAAGCATGTCCTCTCAATTTCAAAATCTCATCACCTCACTTCATATAACTCATTCTTTTATTCGATCCATTCTAATAAATATAATGGATCTAAAGCCACTTGGATTACTTTTATTCACTCATTCTCATGTGAATTTTTTTAATATGATTTTTTTATTATGTTTTTTAATATTTTTAATTTTAATATAATTTAATTATAATTATAATTAATTCATTTATAAATTTTTTGAATTGAAATTTATTTTAGTTTTTATATAATTAGTTTGTAATTAATTTAATTTAATTAAATTAGTAATTAAGTAATAATGGTTAATTTAACTTAAGATAGATTTTTATTAAATTTTTTAAATTTTGGTCAAGGTAGTAATATTTTCTAGAATTTTGGGAAACTTAACATCTCAACTTTTGGAAGCTCATCAAGTTGAGTTCTATTTAATCAAATGAGATAAAAATCATGGAGAATATTTCATACAAAGTAGTTGCATGACCATATTTGTTCATTAAATGAATCTAACATTTAGCAAAAAAATTAAACTATGAATTTGTAAAAAAAGTAATTTTCCGAGTTTAATATTTTTTCATTTTCATTTGCTTCGTAGCCTCCGTTGAGTGCTGTATGACATTCAAATATGTTCTTTTTGACTAATAAGATCTTACAAGTGTCAATGAAATCTCATATTTTCTTTTTTATTTATTTATTTAATTTGTTGGAAATATTGTCATTGATGGCAAAGGAGGAGCGTTACAAGCAAAGAGGCAAAGAAGAAGCAAATGAAGGCAGAGGAAACGAATATAATAGAGGCAGTAACCGATGTATCTCAAAGAATAGAGGCGAGCGCGTGAGCGAGCAAGAGCGCAGAGAGGCAGGGCAGAGCAGGGAGCCGCTATAAAATTCCGGGGAATCATACTCTCCAACCGAGGCAGCAGCAAAAAGGCAGCAGACAGAAAGTCGAGACAGAGGCAAGTAGAGATGTTATAAAATTCGCGGAGTCGCAGCCTCCAACCTATGAGTATACATATAACTCATACAAACATAATTCCGGAATCGCTTCTACTCAGTAATAAAATATATATATATATATATAAACATATATATTGTTATATACAAGCTTGAGCGCTTTATATCTATGATAATCAAAGGTTCTATCAAAAAACGAAATGGCTTATAAGGTGGGACCTCACCCAATCGCAATCGGAGATCACAAAGAGAAGCATAATATGTAACCATACGAGAAATTGCGATTGCGATGAGAATCGAACCCGATGGGTCTATAAACCGCAATTGACAATCTCGGAACTTAAATAAACAGAGAATTTGTGAATGCAATGAAGCTCCGTAGCATATAACTAAAGGTCCAAGGTATAAATATGGAGTTCACAAAACGCGAAGTTTATATGGTGGGAAAACTCCCTTCCCAATCGCATCGGAGGTAAACAAAGCGGGTGAGGGGCTTGCAACTCAAATCGCGCGATTGCGATCAATCGCAATCGGAAATCGTAAGGGGATCGGAACCGGGAGGTAGTGAACCCGAGAGTTAATGGGCGAGGGAGATTGTACACCAGGCGTAAACCATAGTTTAACACTACGTAGCGAAACCATGGGCTCCAGTCCCCGAGGATGACGTCATGTATTCCAGGGGTGTCTCCCTCCGTTATCCGTCTCGAGTCTGCTACCCCCCCCTTTGAATCTTACCGCCCTTCGAATTAATATGTTGCATGGTTCAATTTATATTACACGGGCGTTGTGATTTGATTGATATATATATATATATATATATATATATGTATCATATGATAAGTGCGACATACGAATGGTTGAGTGTTGACTCCACGTTGGCATATGAGTTGTACGTGTGGGTCCCAAGCCAAAGTTCTAATTGATCGGGATCATGTGACTAAGGATTACGAGTTAATAAAGGAATGTCGATTGCTGTAGATTTCGTTAATAATTGAAGGACGCCGTAATAAAGGAATATGTGAACGCGGGTTTATATATATGTACGGGTGCCGAGAATTGATTAAACCAAAGGTTAGACCTGTTGATAATCTATGGTAAATATTGTTAGCACTGATATATCCTGTGTGGTTAAACGAGGGTTTATGAAAAGTTGAGAGTTATTTTAGTTTTGATTAAAAGGGAGCCGTACATACGACTGTTAAGTATAACTCGGAATGAACAAGGAACTGAATACGAGAGAAAACAAATAGGAGAGTAAGGTTGGATGAATGTATGGAAAAGGAAAAGAAGAGGAGACGTGCAGAAATGAAAGCTCGAGTGAACATAAATATGTACGAGAGAATGTTGACGAAGTCGCCCGAGAATGAAATGGTAATGCACACACAAGTCCAGCAGTGAACGATAAATAAATACAGTGAGATGAACCAAGATATATAAATAGCCTACTCGACAACAGTAGAAAAGACGGATGTGCAGAGAAGCAAGAGACAAAACAAGTGAGTCTTGGAGTTCTCATTTAAATTTGAATGTAAATGTTTTATTTAAAATTTTATTGCTCTGTGATGCATTGGCAAGTCTCCAGAGAAAACAAACTCCCCATCGTAATGTTAAAATTGACACCTACATTTATAATTTCGAGTAAGTCGATAAAAGGAGTGAGAAGGTGAGTAGCAAAGAGACATGACTTTCCATTTCGAATTCCAAGCGGTAATACAAACAATATGTGAGGAAATCTATAAATAATATCATCTTGATATGCGAGTGAGTTTTTTTTAATGAAGAGAGAGTAAATCAAGAGAAGGCAGATATAGAAGTAGCAAGACAAGAGAAGATTAAGAAAAATCGTAACAGAATGAGAAGCTACAAGAACAGAGATGATGTATCCGAGGTAAATCGAAAGAAACTTTCGCTTTGATAAATTGAGGAAGTTGGAGCTTCCCTATCAAGTTGCGGCTTAGATAGTCGCTCGGGCCATAGCCGACCGAGGTTGGAGCCTCCTCAGTAGGTTGGTGCCCGCAGAAAACCGAAGGGAGTTGGTGCTTCCTTGCAAGTTGTAGCTTGCGTAATTGAGGTAGGAGCCTCCCGTAGGGTTGGTGCCTGCAGAAAAACGATGGTGAGAGGGAGTTGGAGCTTGCCTTTGCATCACAACAATAATAAGATGTGGTTTTCTCCCTTTTATGGGTTTCCACTTATATCTCGTGTCTCGTGCATGATATTTATGTATTGATCCGATATGTATCATTTGCTTAATACTTGCGCTTTGCTCTCAAATTAAGTCCACATCGATTTATTAAACTAATACTTTCATATTACATTCTAAGATTACTCTCACATTAAATAGAGTTTGAAATGAAGGTGTAAATAAGATTGTTGAAAAGTTTAAAATATCAGAGAATGTATTAAACTGCATTCATCCCCCCTCTCGCTTAATTAGAGATTCAACAATTGGTATCGAGCGAGTTCCTTTGTACAAGTCTAACAACCGAAAGGAGATCCTAGGTTCCCAAGATGGCTAGTAAGAAAAGAAGGATGCTCAACCAATAAAGCCCCTTTCTTCACTGCGGTGAAAATTATGCTTTCCGGAAAAATCGTAATGAAGACATACATAATGTCTCTAGGAATAGAAGTCTCAGGGACGGCCTGTGGGAAATTAGGATATGCCCCCAAGTCAATCGATACGGAAAAAGAAGCTAAAGAAAGCTTTGTAGCTAATGAAAAAGCCATGAATGCCATCCCTGAATGGATTATGTGAAACGGGTGAGAGTTTATTAAAGTATTGCATAAATACACCTTTTGCCAAGAAAATATGGGATACTCTTGAAGGCATACATGAGGGAGACTGATAGCAAAACTGCAAACTTCAAGTATATAGAGCCCAGCTGAAAACTTAAAAATGAATGATGATGAAGATATTGTGCCTTCTTCTTAAAAGTTGCAGAAATTAATAACAATATGAAAGCTCTTGGAGAAACCATACCGTAAAGTATAGTTGTGCAAAAAGTTTCAAGATCACTCCCATCCGTATTTAATCCCAAGGTATCTTCAATAGAAGAGACAAACGACTGGGAGATCTCTGACCATGAACAAACTACTAGGAAATCTTACAAAAGATATGAGATGAGGCTCCTACGTAAGAAGACAAGCACAAGGGAGGAAACATTCAAAAGATGAAAAAGAAGAAAGAAGAAAAGGAAGACATATGCTCCTGCGATGAAGAAGAGGCTAAATTTGTCAAGAAATTGGATAGAGGTTCGTGTAGATACAAAGGTAAACTTCCCTTCAAATGCTTTAACTGTGGAAGAGTTGGACATTATGTCTAGCTAAATGTCCTCACAAGAAAGTAAGAAATCAAGCTCAAGAATCGAGAAAGACTCGCTCAAAGGTGTTCGAACAAAGGGGAGAACAATGTATACATAGTGAAAGAGGAAGATGAAGTTCTGCCTATCTTAGCAAACTTGAGGAGTCATGGTTGTGTACAGGAGATTGGGACATCTCGACTTTGACCATATCATCAAATTGAGTAAGAAGAAAGTCATCAAAGACATGCCAAATAAAAAGGCCTTCAAGTACTATATGCAAATCTTGTCAATTGGGGGAAACGGACTCTCGACATCCTTTAGAAATCTAAAGAGGAGTTGTCAACAAGAAGACCACTCCGCACTTGTGCACATGGACTCGTGTGGACCCTCTAGAACTAGAACACCAAGTGGAGAATCCTATTTCATGCCGATAATAGATGACTTCTCCGAATGACATGGGTTTCCTTTCTCAAAAATAAATCGAAGCATTGGAAAAATTTAAGATATTCAGAGCATTAGCGTAGAAAATCAAATTGATGCAAGTTGAAATGTATCGGATCGTATGAGAGGAGGAGAATTACTGATTATGACTTTGCGATACCTATGTAATGAACATGGAATAAAGTAACAATTTACTATTGCAGGGGACACTTCGTCGAAATATGATGGAGTAGCGAGAGAGACAAACAGGGTCTATACAACAAATAGCCGTAGCTATGATGCAAGAGAATAATATTGCTCAAACCTTCTCCGGGTGAAAGAAGTACACACAAGCAGCATATATCCTTAATAAAGCTCACTTAAGGCCAAGCAGAGTGACAAAACTCCATATGAACTATGGCATGGAAAGTCACCTTCAATAAAACATTTCGTAGTCTTTGGTAGCAAGTGTTACATAAAGAACAATGGGATGAAAACCTTGGGAAATTTGATGCAAGAGCAGATGAAGGGATTTTTCTAGGATATGCTTCCAAAAGTAAAGTGGTAACAGACGATGCTACAACAAGACTCTCTGGAAAAATAGTTGAAAGTATTGATGTGAGATTTGATGAAGAACTTCCAAAACAATACAAGAAATACAAAACCTCATGCAGTACCATCGTGACAACCATGAAGTGGAAGACAAGGATGATGATGAAACAAGCAAGACAACGAGATGATGCGAGAGTCGGCTCGCAAAACCCTCAAGATACACTCAAAGAATCATCCCTGAAGAGCGGATCATAGGAGACAAGAAAGCAGGAGTCCGCACAAGAAGGCAAAATGATATGAACACACACGAAGAAGTATACATAGCCATGTTATCACAAATAGAGCCAAAGAAATTTGAAGAAACCAAACAAGGAAAAAGTATTGGATAAAAAGCAATGAATGAAGAATTGGACCAAATTGAGAAGAACAATACCTCGGGAACTAGTTCCTAGACATATTGAGAAAAATATCATTGTCTCAAAATGGGTATTCAAAAACAAAATGAATGAGCAAGGACAAGTAATCGTAAAATAAAGCTAGCTCGGTATGCAAAGGATACTCACAAATAGAAGTACTTGATTATGATGAAACATTTGCCCTCGGAGCGGAATGGAAGCTATCGGAATGTTCCCCGCATTTGCATGCTACCAAGATTTCAAGGTATATCAAATGGATGTAAAATCTGCTTTTCTTAATGGTGATCTAGAAGAAGAAGTGTACATGGAATGACCAGAATGGGTTTCTCATTGACATATAAAGAAGACTATGTATGCAACCGAAAAAAGGCCCTATATGGACTGAGAACGTGCACCTCGTGCTTGGTACTCAAGACTCGGATAAATATTTTCAAAAACGTGGGTTTTAAAAGAGGTGGAGTGGATGACAGAACTCATACATAAAAGCCCATGAAAATGAACTGTTGATTGTTGTAGTGTATGTTGATGACATTATGTTTGGAAGCAACAAAGATGATCTAGCAAAAAGGGTTTGCCGATGAAATGAAAACAGAGTTTGAAATGTCTATGATCGAAGAGATCCGCTCTACTTGGGGACTACAAATTCAGCAAAAAAAACACGTGGTACATTTATTTCACAAGAAAAAAATACATAAAAAGAAATGCTGAAAAAAATTCAAAATGGAGAGGATCGCAAACTCATGTCAACTCCCATGACCACAGTTGCAAGTCCGCAAGCCGATGATGAGTCTGCAGATGTAGATCAAAAACTCTACGGATCTATGATAGGAAGTCCGTTATATTTGATAGCATCAAGACCTGTACATCATGCTAGCGATTGGACTAGTGGCTAGATATCAAGCAAGACCCAAACAAAATCATCTTCTTGCAATAAAAAGAATATTAAGATATCTACAAGGAACAACACAAGTATGGGCTTTGATATCCTAAAAGAAAAAGCTTCACTTTAAAAGCATACACGACATGCAGTATGCGCCACATGTAGATGATGTAGAAGAAAAGCATAAGGGGAGGTGCTTTCTATCTAGGAGAAAGTCCCGTAGCATGGTTAAGCAAGAAACAAACATCCATCTCTTCATCATTAGCTGGCGAGTAATATATAGCAGCACGTTGACTCTATTGTACACAAGTCATGTGGATGAAGCAAGACTCTCTAAGATATGAAGGCAGCATTAATGAACCCTATCTCAATAAAATGTGATAATACAAGTGCCATAAGTATATCTAAAAATCCCTGTGCTTCATTCCACTAAACATATACCAATCAAATATCATTTTCTCTCGAGAACAAGTGGCTCAGAAAATAGTTAACCGGACTATGTACCAACAAAAGAACAGATAGCGGATATATTTACTAAACCACTTGCCAGAGAACCATTCGAATACTTGAGAGACGAGATTAGGGGTAGTATCTCGTAGATACTACTCTCTAATATAAAGAGAAAGCATAGTCTCAGGGGGAGAGTATAAACGTAGTATATCTTTTCCTAAAAGGGAAATCAACAAGCAAGTGGAAGCATAAAACGAGGTCCACAGGATCGGCATTCAAAGAAGAAAAAAAAAGGGATTGAAACATATATCGTGCACCTAGCACATATTATAGTGAGGATATATATGCTACAGCTACTCAACACGATTATATGGTTAACACGGGAGATTAAATGTATCGTGCTTGTCTCGCACATCCAGCACGATTACAGGTGCACTACATACCTAAACACACGCATATGAGCAACATATATCGACTCACTATATCGATGACAGACAAAATATATATCCAAGTTTGATAATCCTCAAAGTGTTCCCTCAACAAGTCTAATACATCACTCCGGAGCAGACATGGTACAAAGTCGGGTGAAGAGGACCTAAACGTAACTCGAGAGAAAGGAAATGCAACGACAAAACCCATACGGAGAGATGAGGCGTCGTCCTTTGCCATTGATGTCAAAGGGGGAGGAAGAACAAATACAGGAGGGAAGAGCATGGTAACAAGAGAAAGATAAAGCAAACGTAGAGAAAGTGGATTACCATTAATGCCAAAGGGGGAGACTATTGGAAATATTGTCATTGATGGCAAAGGAGGCAACGCCAAGAAAATGAAAGAAAAGCGTCGAAGCAAAGAGGCAACAAAGAAGGCAAATGAAGGCAGAGGAAACGAATATAATAGAGGTGTAACCGTTATCTCAGCAATAGAGGCAGTAGGTAGAGCGACAGCAGCAGAGCAGAGGCGAGGCGTAGTGGCGAGCGAGTGGGTACAAAATTCCAGAATCACACTTCCAACGCCATGCAGCAAGTAGAAAGAGACGAGTTAGAGACAGAGAGCAAGAGAGTCATATAAAATTCTGGAGTCGCGACTCCAACCTCTGTAGTATACATATAACTCATACAAACATAATTCCCTGAATCGCTTCACTCCAATGAAAAATATATATATATATAAACATATATATCGGTTATATACAAGCGGAGCGCTTTATATCTATATAATCAAAGGTTCTATCAAAACGAAATGGCTTATAAGGTGGGACTCACCCAATCGCAATCGGAGATCACAAGAGTAGCATAATATGTAACCCACGGGAAATTGCGATTACGATGAGAATCCGGACCCGATGGGTCTATAAACCGCAATTGATAAATCTCGAACTTAAATAAACAGAGAATTTGCGAATACAATGAAGCCTGTGAGTATATAACCAAAGGTCCAAGGTATATATATGAGCGCACAAAACAAATTTTTATATGGTGGGACCCCTTCCCAATCGCATCGGAGGTAAACAAAGTAGAGGCTTGCAACTCAAAAAGTCGCTGGATTGCGATCAATCGCAATCGGAAATCGCAAGGGATCGGAACCGGAGGTAGCGAACTCGAGTTAATGGGCGAGGAGATTGTACAACGGCATAGAACCATAGTTTAACACCGTAGCGAAACCATGGGCCGTACCGAGGATGGCGTCATGTATTTCTGGGGTCTCCCTCCGCTATCCGCTCGAGTCTCGCATATCCCTTGGAATCTTACCGCCTCTGAATTAATATGTTGCATGGTTCAATTTATATTACTGGGGCGGCGATGTGATTTGATTGATATATATATATATATATATATATATATATATATATATATATATATATATATGTATCATATGATAAGGCGCACTACGAATGGTTGAGTGTTGACTCCACGTTGGCATAGTGAGTTGTACGCGTGGGTCCCCAAGCCAAAGTTCTAATTGACTCGGACTCGTTTGACTAAGGATTACGAGTTAATAAAGGAATGCCGATTGCTATAGGATTTTCGTTAATAATTTAAGGACGCTCGTAATAAAGGGAATATGTGAACGCGGGTTTATATATGTACGTGTCGAGAATTGATTAAACTCAAAGGTTAGACTCGTTGATAATCTATGGTAAAGATTGTTAGCACCGATATATCCGTGTGGTTAAACAGGGGTTTATGAAAAGTTGAGAGTTATTTTAGTTTTTGATTAAAAGGGAGCCGTACATACAAATCATTATATAATTGGAATGAACAAGGAATTGAATGATAGGAGAAAACAAATAGGAGAGTAAGGTTGGATGAATGTGTATGGAAAAGGAAAAGAAGAGGAGAGCGTGCGAAAAATGAAAGCTCAAAGTGAACATAAATATGTACAGAGAATGTTGACGTAGTCGCTCTCGAGAACAAAAATGGTAATGCACACAAGTCGAGTGAACATATAAATAAATACGAGTAGATGAAACAAGATATATAATAGCCACTGATACAAAGAGAGAAAATACGAGATACGCTAGCAGAAGCCAAGAGACAAAACGAGTGAGTGGAGTTCTCATTTAAATTTTAATGTAAATGTTTTATTTAAATTTTTATTGTTTGTGATGTATTGGCAAGTCTCTGAGAGAAAAAAAACTCCCACCCGTAATGTTAAAATTGACACTACAGTGATACTACTCCCCCGAGTAAGCTGATAAAAGGAGTGAGAAGGCAAGGTATATAAAGAGACATGACTTTCCATTTCGAATTCCAAGTAGAATACAAACAATCATGTGAGGAAATCTATAAATAATATCATCTTGATATGCATAGTGAGTTTTTTTTTAATGAAGAGAGAGTAAATCAAGAGAAGGCAGATATAGAAGAGTAAGACAAGAGAAGATTAAGAAAAGTGCAATGTAAAGAGAAACTACAATAACAGAGCCGATATCCTGAGTAAATCAAAGAAACTTTCGCCTTGATAAATTGAGGAAGTTGGAGCTTCCCCTATCAAGTTGCAGATTGATAGTCGTCGACATGTAGGACCGAGGTTGGAGCCTCCTGAGGCTGGTGCCCTGTAGAGAAACTCGAAGGGAGTTTGTGCTTCCTTGCAAGTTGTAGCTTGTAGAATTGAGGTGGGAGCCTCCGTGGGTTGGTGCAGTACGAGTGGTGAGAGGGAGTTGGAGCTTGCCTTTGCATCACAACAATAATAAGATGTGGTTTTCTCCCTTTGATGGGTTTCCACTTATATTCCGGTGTCTCTCGTGCATGATATTTATGTATTGATCTGATATGTATCATTTGCTTAATACTGTCGCTCTCAAATTAAGTTCTCCATGCTTTTATTAAACTAATACTTTCAGCATTACATTCTAAGATTACTCTCACATTAAATAGAGTTTGAAATGAAGGTGTAAATAATATTGCTGAAAAGTTTAAAAAGATCGTGAATGTATTAAACCGATTCACCCCCCCCTCTCGGTTTAATTAGAGATTCAACATAATTGAATTTTGATTGGAGATGTTCCATTTTCGTGATATGGTATTTTTTATTTCAATTTTTAATTTAATTTACTTTTGATCGATTTTTTTACGGAGAATAGTGGAAGAGATGAGGAAGAGAAGATTCGAATCAATAAAATTTCTATAGCAAGAGAAGAAAAAGAATTTGTCCAATGAAAATTGTTGGGCATATTTGTTCTTCAACAACTCTCCCTATTTGGAATTCATTTTTGTAATTATAAATAGTGGTTTGTAGAAAGGGGAGAAATGGTCCCTTTGATTTGCAACTAAAGGCTTTGGTAGCATTATTATTGAAGAAATTATATATATAGGTAGGAGGAAAACTTCATATCTCGAGGTTAGGGAAAGCTGTTTGTGATTATATGCTTGTTGTGCATGTGTACTATTGTAATGTATTGTGAGGTGAATTGTGGGAGAAAGAGCATTTTTTTGTTCGATAAAGAAGTTATTCGAAACTCATTGTTGGAAATTTTCTACAAGGAGATGAAGTTGCTCAAAGACCGTAGACTTGTAATGAGATTTTGGTATGATTTAATAAAATTTCATTTCATATGCATTATTGTTTGAGATGTAAGCTAATTTTCCATTGCCAAAAATTTCTTTAATTGGCTTTAATTTTCTACTCTAAATAGTGAATGACTTTTTGATATTGAACAATTATGTCTTATAATTAGTTTTATGTTATTGAATTTCCAAAGGAGCTATCTCTAAATGAGCGAGAATGAGATTAAAATTAATATGAATTCATTGAGATTAGAATATGTTGAGCAAGTAATCAATTTCATTCATATTTTGGTTTCTCTTCTTTAATTAATTGAACTACTTTCTAATTGATGACTTTATATAATGGATTCAAGCATACAAAAAAATCCTCTTCCCCTATTTTCCATTTTTCTTCGAGTTGAGAAAGGGCTATGATTTTCCCAATTTGAGATAGGATTAGGTGTAAATTTGCATTTTAGATTATATTTGCATTTATTTTTAATTTCTACATTCTACAAGCCCCCTCAAGGCTGTGGGGAGAACCCCTATATCAGCTTAAGGATCACTCTCTTTCCTCGAATTCAACAAGAGGGCTGATTTGATGTATCTTCTCTATTGGTAAGTAAAAGACATGCTTTAATCCAACAAAGATAGAGAGAAGGTAAATAGACCTAGTTTAACCAACCGTAACCACCATTTCCAAACGGAAAATGAGTTGATTTAAAGTTGTGATCGTTTTCTTTCCTCCAAATGTTGAGGTGCTGCAAATTTTCGTGCCTACAAATTTTTGGCACTAGAAAGAGGGAATGAATGACTTGATTTATTTTGGAATTTTTTTGTATTTTAAAGTTTTTATTTTAATCACAATGGATCATCTCGCAAATTCCAATTTGAGTTGTATTTTGGACGCATCATTCGCCAACATTACTCCACCCGTAAATAGTAAGACACTTGTCTAAGGTAAATTTTAATGGTAAGAAGAAAGTTTTTGAATTTGATCATGCCTTTAATTTTTATTCAAACAAATTTTGAAAATTCAAATTTTCATAATATTGATGAAGCCATTTTATGCGTGATTTTTTACTCTCACATTTTTCGGAGAAAAGCCGTAAATTAGTGTTAATCTTTTCTAGTTGTCTTTATTCACAATTGGGACTCAAATTATGACAAAATTCCTTTATAAATTTTGACGGGCTATGATTATGAACAAGTATGTGATGAATTCGAAGATTTACAAAGATTTGAAAAATGAATCTCTCTTATATTTTACAAGCTAGGATTTCAATTAATTTGCTTGAGATTCAAAGTTAAAGATAACCTTTAGAAAAAAATGAATTAATGGATTGGTTTCAATATGTTTGTTCTCTTTCCCCCATTTCAAATCCGTATGCAACAATTTCAAGCTTTGATGACTCTCCTTCAAATTCTATCAAAAATTTTGATATAGAGGTGCATATTAACCATGATGAAGTAGGCGTCATCGATGTATGATGAATTCTTAAATCTAGTACACACCTCTTACAATATTAATGATAATCATGCTAATGAATCATTATAAAAAACCCTAGCAGTAATTTGATAAACCACTACAAAAAGAAATCAGTGACAAACTTGAAGAACCACCCTGCCATGAAATATGAAAATCACTCAAAATTAATTTAGAAATTCATATAATAAATTTGCAAAATATCGCAGATAGAAATTGAATTTTTCAATAATATGCAATTTGTTGCAGAAATTTTTGAATATTTTCATGTTGATCAAATACAAAATTCGTAGCAGCATGGAAAAACATTCTTCAAGAAAGGTAATTAGCCAAATAAATGATCCGGAATCCCAAATTTGCAATGGACAAAATTTAGAAGAATCGTAAATAGAGATACTTTCAAATTTATTTCTTTTGATTCTCATTTCTACCCTGTATCCTAATATTTTTCGTTTTTGATAGAAATGTATCCCTCTTTGCTTTAATGTTATTCTAGAAAATAGAGAGTCGATAAAAATGAATTTCCTATTAGTTTTTATTAAGATAGAGAGAAAGATTATTGGTCATTCTTCCCGGTAGTTAATGAACATGTGCTCCATATTCCTTCTTGTTTTGGTACATCGGATAAGAATAAAAAAAATACTAGTGAATGTTCTGAAGTTATTTATGATAATTGTTTTTTAATATTTAGGATGTTGATTTTTCCCCTTCCCCTATTAAATGCTCATGTTCCAAATCAAACTATACTTGAAAATGAAGAGAAACTCAATACAAAAATTATTCCAATTGACTCTCATTTTCAAAAACTTAATCACACTCTGATGATTTAAACGTCTCATGAATCCATCCCAATCTATGATTCTTATGGTAATCAATGTCTCATTCCTATTCATAATTCTGATATTCTCTCTAATTCACAAGTTGGTGTTGGTGATAATTCTCATTGCATTATTACGGTCAATTATTGTGAAGAGGGAATTACTTCAAGTCGATCCCCAATTGTGTTGTAACAATAATTTTAATACCTATCGTAAATAGTGATTTGATTTTGTTATTTTCCCTTCACTCACTTTATTTTATTTCAGATTTGTTTTCTTTTTTCTATTTTTCAATTTTAGATATCTTATGTTGGCATATTGAGCGGTTCAAGTATTGAACACTCAATTGATGCATTGTTCTAATGGGAAAAATAAAAGTTTCAAATCATAATCACGTAAAAATCAAGAGTTATTACTATTCGAAATTCCAATCGATGCTCATTTCTTTATCAATTGTTCATTTTCCCTCAAAAGCAACGCCAACAAGAGAGTGGATCTTTACAATATGACCAATAATCTAATTCAATCTCGATTTTCTATTGAATGTATCGACTCCATCCATATTTCGTTGGCTCATTTGAAAGACATTTGAGAAGTTTTCCTACACATAAGATTTTAATAATTTAACATATATGACATATGAATTACAATTTAATGCGGGCCATTGTATCTAAAAGTTCATTTTTGCTAATTCGGCTCATTGTCTTTTCTTTTTGAACCTCTTTCCAATCATTAAGGGAAATCCATCCAAATTTCTATGATCCAGATTGAAATTTCGTTGAAAGGGACATTTCTAGAGAAGATGATTGTAAAATAAGTTTCTTATTGAAAATATGTTAGCAATAAATGTACATTCGCATTTATATTTATATTTCGTTGGGTTTAATTGTAATTGTATTTTTGTTACTAATGTGTTACTTGTACATGCTATGCGTGGAGTTAAAATGAGAGAATGGTTACATTGGAAGTACAACTATACCTAATATTGTTTCCATTTCATGTAGTTAGGATTATGAATATATTAATTTGGTTTGTCCTTTTCTGCTTTGTAGTATTTATTTCATTATTGCATATTTTTTAATAAGCGTCTAATGAGCCTATTATGCTCCCTTGCATGTTATTCATTCTCTAACAAAGAGTGTTCGAAAAAATATGATTGCTTAAATTATGCTTATGTTGTGTTTACTTATTCTTCTTGGTAAAACTTCATCACATTGCTAACTTTTTGCAAAGAAAATAAGGAAGGGTGAAGTTCAAAGAATCTTTACAATTAAGCTGCTCTTGAGAAATTCAAATTTTAAGCATTTCTATATGTCACTTTTTCCCACTATGGACCATCAATGTTAATATGAAGTAAATGAAAATCAATAGATCATTATTTACGTGTTAATTTAGATTGAATAAGGAGATGATTGTGAACATATGCAAATTTTGAGAAAATACACGTGATAACTTGAATATTCATGAGGTAAAAATTACAATTAATATTCTTCCAGGTATGCATTGACAAAGTCCATCTTTCATCTATTGTTAGTTTTCTCTTTTTCATAGTTTACTTATTATTTACTTGCTTTTTTCTTCTTTTGTAGGTCTTCATTGGCTTGATTTTGGAGACTTAAGATAAGTGACCAACCATAACTATTTCTGATATGCAACATGTTTAGGGAAGTATTTTTTTTTGTCATCAAAAATTTTTGTATTCTATAGTTTTTATTCCCTTCATATTTTTCTTGGAAAAAATTTAAGCAATATGAGTCAATATTAATATTATGCCTCTCATTGATGCAATCTAAATGAAATGTTTGGCTCCCTTTTGTTCAAATTTGCTACAAGCTAAAAGGAAATTGCAAAAAATCTTACAACAAGTTATAAAATGATTTTATCCATAATTTTATCTCTTCTCGTTTTGAATCTCACGTTTGCAAGATTTAATTGAACCTTTGCACTCGCACTCATCCACTTTAGTCACATTTATTTTCTTCTATAAAAAAATCAGATCCTCTAATTGGTAAATTTTGGAATTCCAATCCTTTGCTTTTCATTCTTCGGATATTATTTCTTCGAAATTTTTGAACCTCTACCTTATCGGATTTTTGGGTATGTATTATATCTAAGCATGTTAAAAAAAATTTCGATATTTACCTCTCCGAGATCCACATGGCCTTTCCTTCACTATTATTTTTGTTACATGATCCGGATATATGCAGGGAACACAATGAAATACATAAATACACATAAAATCAAAGATGCGTAGAAATAAAAATTCATTTAATTAATAACAAATAATTGAAATATGATTTCGGATAGAGTGGAAACAAACTAGCTAGGGCGTTGGTAGCTTATCTCTCGAGTGATGTGGGGGCTATAGGCCTCGAACTATGTTACAACGAGTCTCGAGGGCCTATTTATTATTGAGAAATAATGGAAAACCCTAAACATCCAAAAGCCTAACCCCTAGAAGATGAAGTGCCAAAACTATGGGCCCCATTTAGGTAAATTGGTACATCAATCTTCCCAGGGCGTAACTTTAGCATACAATCTTTTCGACGCGCACAATACCTCATTATAAAGATCTATCCGAGGACTAAAACTTTTTATGTGAGAAACATCAAAGGAAAAAACCATGTTGCTCTCGGTTTTTCCAAAAAACATCATTTTGGGTCTCAAAACGAGCTCGTGAGTTCAAAACTCGAAAAATTGCTAAAAAATAGTAAACGTGCTATACAATTAAGGGAAAATTAAAAATTGAAAGAAACAATGGTGGGGCCCCAAGTGGAATAGAGTGTGGCCACCAATATCCAATCTGGATCAGCTTACACTTAGTAAAGGAAATGACTCTATTTGTCTCGCTTTCTACTGAACTTTCGTGGTCTCAAAGTTTTGTAAGTCGATTTGAAAGTTTCATAATGGTTTTCTCAATATCTTTGATACTCGATTTATTCTCATATTCATCAAATTTTCAGACTCCTTTCCTCGAAGTTTACTTTTTAGAGACAAATGTAAGTGCTATTGCAATCATTTTTACAAGACTTTAGGTTATCTCATTATCGAATGAAATTCATTAGAACTAATTTATAAACTCTTACTGAAAATTATTTACCTCCGAAATATGTGAATGTTTCATGTACTTGAAAAGGAAATGTTTTCACATTATACATTTAAAAAGAACTTGTTATCGGGCATGATTGATATTATAAGTTTTATTCACAAAACACTTTTTTTCCCAAGATCTTTCTCCCCTTTAATATTAAATATTTCCATATCGTAGACTTCTTATATCGTGACGTGAAATTCTATTTAAACTTCAAATATTTGTTTTGCCAAAAAAGTTATGGAGCAAGGTCTTTGTTTATCGAGTTTTGTTCATCGAACGTTTTTCTTGGAAAACCTTGTTGTACATACAGACTTTAGCTTTGGTACATCATTTATTGATGTCTTTAATGATTGTGACCTCTTTTAAAATTCTTACGAGATGTTATCTTGCCGAAATTTAGTTTTCCAATAAAACTTTTCTTTTATATTTAAATATTTCTATCGTAAATTACAAGAAATCAACTTCTGAAAAAACTTTTATATTATAAAATATTTATATAGGAGCTTTTTGTACCTCATAGTATCTATATCCCAGGCCTCCCTATTTCTAGACTTTGGAATATTGTAAGTTTATTTCAAATCCATTCCCAATATTTCCACTCAGAAATCCAATGTTGAAAAACTCTGTGATCTGACATCTTTTCACTTAAAGTAATATAATATAGGCTTAAGTTCTTGACATATTGAATAAATGAAGAAGGTTGACAAGGCAAAGAAAAAGGCACTCTTGAGCAACCACTATGGTAATGCAACAATTGGTAAGGAATTTGGAATATGAAAAAGTAATGGATCATGGTTAATTCATGTTTGATTTCTCTTATAATTGAGTTTTTGATATATCACTCTATAATTATTATGTACTCTCAAGACCCTCTACATCTACACGTATGCATTACATTCTTTAGGTCTTAATTTTATCCTTGTGATTTTTGGAGTAAATTTGAAATTTGAAATATAAAGAGAATAACTCATCATTGCAAAAGCACATTATTATTCTCATTTTTTTATTAGATTTAGTCCACTTTCGATTCCTTGAACATGAATCATTGTTTTCTTCTAAGTAATTACTTGCTTTATTTTTTGATTGAATAAATTATGATTTTGGGCCAACGTAAAATCTTCATTGAAAGAAAATTCTTTATTTTTTTTAATTCTAATCAAAAGAAGAAGTTATATTTTGTTAGAAAATTATATCTCTCGAGTAAAATTAAACAAAATTCACCAATGATAAGCTTCATATGCCCATTTTTTCATCCTTTTTATTTTCTTCATTTTTTATTTCAATTTTGTTTTAGTTTTTGTTGATATTAATATCCCTGCTTTGCGGTCTCCCAAAATTATTTTTTACTTCTACCAACTTAGATTTGGAGCTCATCTCTCTTTGTTGTTTTCCTTTGAATTTTTGGAACAATCAGTCTAATTTTTTTAATCTAAACAACTCGAATTGGTGAGTCCTTGGACTTTTTTACTGTTTCTACGTAATGCTTTTTATCATAAAATTGTTTAAGATTTCTTTTATGCGATTTTCTTGAAACAAGAAAATTTGCGTAGAGGAAGAGACTTCTCATTTGGTTTAATTTCACCACATAACTGCGATTCACCTACCGTCTCGTAAAGCATAATCGCTCATAATTCCATAAGATAAAATTTACTAGATTCTCAACATAAGATGTAAACACATATGGTTTTATTCTTTTTTATTCATTTTTTGAGTCATTTTATAGTTAATCTTGTTGGGGTTTTGTTCTTTAAATTTGGGATTTTTCTTTCAGCTTTTTTTCTTTCTTCATTTTTTCAATTTTTTGATTTTGTTGATTTATTTTTTTCACTTCATTTTTGGAATTATTTTAATTTTTCTTTCTCAATTTCTGGTTTGATTTTGGAGATGCGCCATTATTATGTTGAAGGCCTTTTTTCTTCATCCAACAAATGGTTGGCATACATGGAAAATATTTTTCTTTACTCTATCTATTTTAGTGAATTTCATTTATCATTAAAGGTATATCTTTTTGGAATTATGAAGCTCTCTTGCTTTAAAATATTTTTCATGGAGGGGAACACACATCCTTTCAAAAGTGATATGCTTCACCTTTTCAAGTGAAAGAACCGACCCGATTCTTAACTCAATGGATCCCTCCCATCCCTCCCCACTTTATATAACCTTTTATTGAGAAAGTCGTAGGGAAATATTTTTGGAGTCTCATAGTATACTATAATCTATAGGACTTCGAGTGAATAATTATTTTTCTTCGATTTTTCATGAAAATAATGTTCCATTTATTTCCTAGTGGGTACTCATTGGTCAGCGACAAAGAATTTTTTCTCTTAGGTTTTGGAAATCCTTTTACAGTCGCATGGAAGAAAATGTTTTGAAAAATTATAAAACCTTAGGTGAAACTCCTTACCTCCCTGCACACTGCATTACACTTATGATATAATCCTAGTTCCTTCCATTCATCATTTCGCCTCATCATAGAAATCTCCATCATCTCTTTGCCCATATTAAACCTCCGCTTACATCTATTAGCCAATATTATTTTGCACCTCCCCCCCCTTCACCATTCAAAATTTTCTATTTGGGGGGTCCAAAATAAATGGTCTCGGTCTCCACTTTTACACCTACGTGTCGTCCCTAGAAAATTTCACACCCCCCCCTCCCCATCACAATACAACTTACCATCTACTCTGGGCCCTCTCCGAAATCTACTTTCGAGTTTTGCTCGAGAAAAGCACAACACCTCACCGCAAGCACCTATGAACCATACAATTTGACCTTTCGTGGTATTATTCTTCGACGTAGTTGCTCCGAGGGCTTATTTCTTAAGCACAACGTTGAAAATCATATTTTTCCAAGTGGGAGCCATCTTCAACCACGAAATTGAGATTGGGATTGATGCCATGAATTATCGAAATCTATAAATTTATTGTTGCCCAAAAATCCGCGATGCAAATGGGGCTTGTAAAAAACAAGAAAAAATTATGGCCGGATAACACCCTTCATCTCAAAGAAAGTTAACGCACAACCTTAGTTAGCTCCGGGTAATAAGCTTATTCTCTTCGAAGCTTGAGGTCTAGCTCCAACAAGAAGGACAACCAAATTAGAGTATTCTCAAAGATAAAAATGCGTGGATATATGTGTGTGCTCCCAAAAGCCCAACAAAGTACAGATTTTTTCTGTAAAGGGGGTTGAAATTGTCATTGCATCTCGAAGGCCATTTAATCAATATGATGAAGTCACAACATACAAATTGATGTCAAAGTTGAGTGGGGAAAACCTCAAAACAAAAAACTAAAGTTCTGCATCGTGGAAACATAAATCAAAAATGAAAAATTTTAAAGATCATTGAATTTGATCAGGGCAAAAATTGGAATCTTTTTCGCTAGTAATGATCTAGAAGATCTGGGTAATAGCGCAATATGATATTTCAATTCAAGAGAAATATTCTCACGTTTTAGCTAGGGCCCAACACAATGTTAAAAAAAGAATCAGAATATTCTAATATGATACGCTCAAATTTTCTTCGAGAATGGTCGGAAATCAATGATGTTCAACATGTCATGAAAGCTTGAAGTTGAGGACCTTTGAGTATTTTAACATAGTTGGGTGGTTGGGTTGATGCATTATGGTTGATGTCGAAGCAAAAGCAATGCCAATTCATTTGCGCTAGCTTTTGAAGCTTGTAGTAACGTATATGCTTAGGCAAAATATATCATTTCTTAGATTCAACTTTGCAATTGATATTATGCACGTGTCATCGCCTTTGCGTAGTTTTTTTCTATTTTTACAAAGAAGATGGGAGATTCGATCAAATTGAGTGTTTCAAGGTATAAAACCATATGAATATCCAACTCTAGATTTTTAGCACTCAAAGGACATGTTGTCACCCAAAAAAAATGAAGCATCATTTGACAAGGTTAAATTAGGTTCATATGTCAAAAATAGGGTTGTAGGATTCATTTTTTTATATGCTTGGTCAAGGGGAAATATTAAATTTTTCTTGTTTAAGTTTACACTAAGGTCTAAACCCACTCATTTTTCAAACCCCCCCCATGTCACATCACTCATTATTTTCTGATTGATTTCAATTTACAAGGTTTTTTGTACCGAAAATTCCATTTTAGTCAAGAAACCACGGTTCGTAGCGAAATACACCGTGAAAAGTCACTTTTCGCTATGAAAATGCTCGATAGTTTCGTAGTGAAAACAACCAAATTCACACTATATATGATACGAAAAGCGCGGTTTCCTGTACTGTCGATTAGTCATAGGTGTCGGAAAATCGTTGGGAAAGGGTAAGTTAGATGCCATTCGAATCATCGAGGGATAAAATCAAGGTACATGCTCGTGTCCGAAGTCATCATGATCCAGTTTAGGTATGTATGAGTCATCACTGGGTCATGAGAAGACATCAAAACTTAAAAAAAACCTTTTCCCTAATTCAGTCATTTCTCATTTCTCATTCCTTCTTGCGTGATATTGAGCTCTCGGAGAGCTATTGCACTAAGCCAAAGTCAGTGGGTCGGTGTTTTCAAAGGTTTATGTTGAGAAATATAAAGCGTAGGCTACAAATCATCAAGCAAGGTTGTGAGGACATGTAAAGAAAACCATGGGAGAAAAAGAAGAAAAATAGGGGTGTCAATGTCTCGTATATGAACTAACAGATATGAATTTGATCATTGAAGACCCAACAACATGCGAAGTCTTCAGAAGGACGAGTTACTTACATGCTTTGTGAGAAATTACAAGGATGCTATAAGCACATGTTTCCAAAGAGTTTACTTTGAATTTCGTGGAACAACCACCAAAGTGCGCATGCTTAATCTATCCAACACACTAGAGATTATTGTAGCTACTACAGGGGATTCCTAGAGAACAAGAGAAGTGGTTCAAAGGTTTCAAGTTTAACATGGAGCAGCGGTCAAAGAATTCATGAAGCTTGAAAATAGTGGAAATGGATCTCATCAATGCCATTCCAAGGAGCTACATAAAGGACAACTACTCAAAATTGCTGCTCATCATCCAAAAAATACTCTTACTTATGAAGGGAGATACCAAACAAAAATCTACTCCATATCATTTCAAGTTACTTACGCACTTTATTGGTAATATTTCCCTTTGATCACTTTTTCTATTTATATATGAAGTTTGTCAAAAAATGGCAAGATAAGGTCCAAGCAAAGTTTGAAAGTGAGACTTCATTTTTTTCATCATGATTTAATGAAGCTAATGGTTTTAGATGAAATTCAAAGGTTAGAGTAGAGACTGTCCTCATTTTTGTTTGTTAGTGGTTTTGAGTTGGATGGTCTTACTCCTTAAAGAACTCTAAAACCTAAGAAAGTTCCATCACCATTAGTAGCAGAATAGAGTGAACCATTGGTAGTAGAACCAAGTGAACCTACAAGAGGAGAACCCAGGTGAGCCAATTATGATGGAGCTAGAGTAATTGTAGATTTTTGACACACCAAATGTCCCACTCCGAAAACATAAGTCAAAAAGGTGGTCAAACCCGCAAAAAACAAAAACAAGATGTGAGTAAACAAGGAACAAAAAGGATGACAAGGGAGCCAAACATTGGCTTAGAAGAGACAACAATGGTCTGTAGAAGACAAAGCAGATAGACATAAAGTGAAACTCCAGAAGATATTCTTACTATGCCATTGACATAGAAGAAACCCCTATAGTCCAGAGCCCGAGGACACAGAGGAAGGTAGGACAGAGGTTAAAAAAGGCCAAATCGCAAAGAAATTAGAATTTGAGGGAGAATATGGGTGTTTTATGTTCCAAGAAAGAAAGCCTATGAAAAGGCATGCTAGGGAAGCTATTAGAGAGCAAAGGGAAGAGGTTCAACCACCTACTAACACAAGCTTCAGCCACCACAAGAGTTCATTGACCTTTCATCACCTACAGAGAAAGATATAATTAGCAAATCAAAGAAAGGAAAATAGAAGGTGATGAAAAAAACGTAGAGTTATAACTCCTTTAAGAACAATTGAAATTGGCTAATCATGAAATTGTCATATGAAAAGAGAAGCAAGGAAACACAAAGGTAGAGAAGATTCAGCTTTGAAAAGATGAAGGCAATTTGGGAAGTACACGTTGACACCATGCTTCCAAGACTTTGATAATACACAACAACTTATCAAATGGACCATTCCGTTGAGGAAAGAGGCCAAACATGTCGAGGATGAACACACATTTGAAAGCCACCAATAGAAAGTTGAAAGATCAGGTTAAGGACCTCCAAGAGCAACTTGAACTAATTCATGAAGAGTTAGAGAAAAAAAAGGTTTTAAAAATGATAGTGCTTTTGAAGAGCCAATAGCTCAACCCATCATAAATGAGGAAGAAATGCCTCAAGGATCATAGTAGGGTGAGTCTAGTTTATATATTTTAAGTCTAATGATTTGTTAAAAACAAGGTTTTGCACTTAGAAGGTTCATTTTTTAAAATTACACAAAAACCTCGAATTTCAGTACTTTTTTAGCATTTTCGTAGCGTGCCCGGGTTTTGAAGGAGCAACAAAACACTACAAAATTACCGTAGCTTTTATTTTTCCTTTTTGAACCAGCTTTTAGGAGTTTTTCGGGAAAGGTGAAATTTGCATGGGAGATGTGTCTAAGGATGATGAAGACCCATACCAAAGGAAATAATAAAAAAATATTGAGGGTGAATGGAATTTTTGCGACAGCACAAAAGTATGCTACGAACCGCTCTTACTTTTGTAGCATACTATGTTTGAGCTTTTTTTAGTAGGTTTTTGGAGCATCTTTTAATGGTCGAATATTATCTAAGTGTTAAAGACTATTGTTAGCCCCCCTTTAAATTTCTCTTGACAAGCAAGCAAGGGGATAATTAGTTTTATGAGCCTTCAAGGAATGCATTTCCTTGAAAACACATCATCCTTGAAGCCTTTCCATGTTCCCCCCGCCCTTTGACTATTTCCCCTCGCTTTGCTCTTGAGTAAATAAGCCTCACCGATGTAAAAAATTGTGCTTCAAAAAGGCCTTTATTTGCCCCTTGTATCCCCTGCAATGTCCCATTTCGACCCCTTTTTTTCCTCTTTTCAAAGTCCCCTTCCCATCCCAAAATTTCTCCCTTAGCCCTCCTAAATCTCCCTCAAAATCCCCTTTAAAATTCTCACCCTTACCCTTTGTTTGGCCAAATCATTTTTTTTCCCCTCTCACCGTTACCCTTTCCCAATCTTAAAATTCATTAAAAAGGGCCCTAAAAACCCACTTTCCTACCTTATATTAAGGGCACAACCCCTTTTCCGCCAGCCCCCCAACCACTTCCCCACGTAACCAAAAGTCACCCATAACCAAGCGTTAAAGGCCCGCATGCAAATCGCAATCGCAACCATCTGGGCGGCGCTTTTCTACGTGTTAATTGAAATTTGCCGATGTGATTGGGTCAGGCAGCAAGACCCGCGATCCAATCTCCATCGTTGATCTCGCCGTTTGATTGGACGCGCCTTGCCCGTCGATCGCACCCTCGCCCTCGATCTCAATTGGCAAGTTTCACCGTGTCACGCTCTGTTCCCGCCCGATTGTGATCTCCCGACTATATCATAGCCGTCCATCCCCTTCCCGAGATCCGACGTCCCTCGCTTTTCCGCTCCAATCACAATCACATTTTTCCAATCGCTGCCACCTTCCGCCCTTTGCGATTGCAATTTCCCCCGATCAAATCCCGACCGTCCGTTAGTCCGTATCCAACGGTCGACGATCTACTCGCACCACCGTCCACCCGGACCGCTCGATTCCACCTCATTTCTCCCCCGATTTGGTCGCGAGCCATCCATCCTCTCCGAGATCCCAACGGTTCAGATTTATCCCTCTCCTTCCCCTTTCTCCCCGTCGACTGATCCTCACTGTTGATCTTGGTCCAAGATCAATCGGCTAATGCTCAATCGCATCTCCGCTCCCAATCACAATCATAACTTTGGTAATGTGTCACCCCCTGCCCACACCCAACTCGCGATCCTCCCGACTTGATCTCCCAAACCGTCCAGTTAGATCTCAAGATCGATAGCCCGAAACTAATCACCCTTCGCCCACGCTGCGGTCCCACTAATACACGCATTTTCATTGATATTTCCGTTCATTTCTATGCATTCCACCCATTTTCATAAACCATTCTCGCTGATTAATCTTTTGTCGTCGATCCCACCACCGTACTCACGATCAAATGACCCATGCGAAGTTTTCCCACCAAACCCTATTAGTCAGCATCACTCATATCATTGCATTATCCACCATTGTTTTGATCTAAAAACACCGTTTATCACGTCGCACTATCATTCTCCCCATCCTCCATAGCCACCCACCCCTATGCATGGATTTCATCGACCGAGTTGCGTATTTTTGCGGTGTATAAGCAATAGAAGCCACCATGATTTACAATCTCGTCACTGCGCTTTACGTAAAAACATGGGAAAGGACCATTCTCAGTGACCGAAATCGTGAATAAAGTTCTAAGAAGACGTGTGACATAGCACGCATTAAAGCGAATAGAGTTTAAACTCTATAAAAATCTTCTCACGTAGCCATTAAAGCTCGGATTTCGGGTAGCTAGAGGCAAATGTAGACAGGCAAAGAGTATCATGAGAAAAGCTAGAGTGTTCAAGGCCTATCATTGAAAAGTTTCAGAGCCTAATCCATTGATTTGAAGGCGTAGTACTAGGTCAAAGACGTCATGGGAAATTCTACTAGGGTTTTCACATCGAGCAAATTGTTCGTCCCCTAAAGGACCAAGCACCCATATTGTTTCCCTTTTGTTTACCATGTTCACGAAGAAATTTACGCCCGACTACGCTCCAAAGCTACCGCAGCATTTGTTTCGCAAGTATAGGCAGATTATTTAGTCATTTATTTACCTTTTTGTTTATTCACCAAAGTAATACAAAGCACTACAAACGTGAATGCATCGAGCCTACACCTGGGGTAAAAGAAATCCCGAAGAAGATCATTCCTTCATCCAAAGGCATGCCGAGAGATAAATGCATAGAGTTTAAAACCCGACGGGCTTCGAGCCCTCTTTATTTTCTACGAGTTTAATGCCTCATTTAGTGTTTCACCTACCTCTCCTGCTTCCTCTTCGACTATAAAACTCAAGTAGAAACTCATTGTAAAGGTTGTTGTTGATCAGGTTATCTAGAGAACTACAAACAGCTTCTTTTGAGACATAGTCTCTGTAAAGTTGTAATATAGGCTGAGGAAGATGTTTTTCGGATTGAATATCAAGCCATTGGGTAATGTTGTACCCGACCGGTGTTGTTTTTTAATATGACAAGCACATTTCTTTGGATCCCTGATTTAAAGTAGTCGTGTGATGTTTTTTCTATCTCGTGTTTATTTCATTTCATTACATTTCACTCGTCGTCATCGTAAACTTGACATATGATTTACCTCTTGTTAGGTACCCTCATGTTTTTGCTCTCCTTGCTTTTTAATGTTTTTCTACTATATGTGTATCCGAAGTTCGATTTCAAATGATTTAACCATTGTAGTGGTTCCATATGCTCCGCTAGCTGATGTATGAATTTAAATGAAATCCGATTTTTAGATGTTCTTGTGGATTTAATTGAATGAATTGGGAACACTCGGAGGTCTAGAACCTGGTTCTTTATCTCACTCAGGATCCTTTTTCAATTAATTGAACCTATCTAAGTTCCCTGCTAGTCGGAGGTCAAGCATTGAGAGTTCAAAGTCTCTCTCTGATCTCGGTGTTTTCAACTTTGTGTTCGAATCTTTAATGTTTCCTTGCTTTCACCTTCCTCTCTTTTCCTATCCTACCACACTATCATCTTTAAGATCCAATGCTTTAGATGACTTAGCCCAACTTAAAGCCTACATATTGAACAACAAACAAATCATTTCTCCCGACTCCATTGCCCAATGGTATTGAATGTTCCTTGGAATTATCTCTCCTTTGCCTAAAATCCTCTTGCTCACCCTTGTCTTACATTGAACCCTTCTTTCCCGATTCTCAAGCAACCAAACATAAAATCAAAAAAATAAACCATGTGCCTATAACTAGCATAATATCTTAACTTTGAACTTCAAAGACATATACATTACGCACAATCACAAGAGATCCCTCTCTAGACCTGTAGAGGTCTAGATCCTAGCAGTCTCAGAAAGTGGTTTGATGTTGTCTCATCTTTTGGTATGTTAGCAACCTTTTCCAAAACATGGGAACCCCAACATAATGGCGACTCAGTTGGGGAACTTCGTGAGTTTTTTCCACCATACTACATCACAAGAGCCTTATAAAACCTAGAAACTCTGGTCAGTTGGTAGTGAAACACTTCCATTTGCATTCTAACTTCTCTACCATTTGTTGTGTTTCTCCCACACTCTTGGACGCAGTCGGAAGGGCTAGGATAGCTCTCCAGTATCTCACACTCTTTAGAGGTGACATATCCGGTAAAAAGCCCTCCCACGCAATATCCAGTTATGAGTTTGCCGTGTTTTAAAGATATCCTCGAAAAAGGACATCTCATAAGCACTATGGTGGACACAGTGTACCATCCCGAAGCATCTCTAAACCTTCCGCCTAGCGACTCCACAACACCTTAAAGATCAAAGACTCACCGTGATCGTAGGCTCGCTGATTTTCTTGGTTTCACATAAGACTCCACCGGGAGACCAAACCTCTCCATAACAACATCAACCACAATAAAAGGAACAAGTAGGGTTAAAACTCGCTTTGGTTGGAAAAACAACATTCTGGCTTCTAGAACCATCCACACAAGAGCTTATCCTAACCCAAAGCCACCTGAAATAGTTGACAACCTCGGAGAGAATCTCAAGAGATCTCCTACACAAAAATACCAACTATTTCAAACACATCCATAGAGAGCTAATTCTACACCGGAAGACTCTTTCTACTCTATCGGACCCATTTTTTGACCTAGACCTACCAAACAAAGCTACCAAGAACCAGGTCATTCAAGGTCCCCTGACCCGACAATGCACTCTTGAGTTCTCTCGGTTCACCACCTCATAGTGGTAAACACATTAGGGACAAGGAGACCCCTCCATCCACACCCTCCCCCGACATTCAATTTATTTAGAACTCGGGGCTCGCCATCCTAAATATTCTCAATAGACTTCGCTAGTCCTAACATCCCCGTCATCCATATACCGATTGCTCATGCTAACCCTTTACCTCATCGAACATCATCATGGCAGCACAGTATGCACCTTTGGTTTTACCCCTGACCTCTAGTGCCTTTTACCCAATGATTATCAATCAAAGATCCCACACTTCAATCGCCAAATAATCTACCACAACACAATATCATGCAGATAGGATGGAAGATTCTTTTGACTACATGGAGATAGATGATGATACAGATCAAAATGAGAATCTTTCGTCCCGCAGTTTAGGAGGTGATGTGAAGAAATGGTTCAAGAGCCTACCTCCCTAATAGTATCCAAGACCTTCACCCGTGATATATCGTGACTTTCATAAACAAATGGGAGGTTAAGGCCAACCCTCGCCAAATCCTAGAAGAATATATGAACCTTAAAAGAAACGTAGGAGAGAGTTTCCATGACTACACTACAAGGTTCAGCACAGTCGTTTATAATGCCCTTCCTCCACACATGAAACCTCCCCAAGGGTATGGCTCTAGAGAAATATCCGAAGGCTTTGATGCTAACATGGCCTACCATCTTAGGGAGAGAGAGTACAACACGTTGGAAGACATGCAAAAAGGAGCAAAGTGAGTGTAGAAGCTAATCTGATTGAGAAGAGAGCAAGATCGAGAGCCGAGAAGAGGGTAACATATAGAGATGACACCGTAGCTTCCACATCTGATCCCAATTATAACTCGTTTATCCAAAAACATGGAAAAAGATACTAAAAATGATGGAAAAAATGGTTGTCACAAGATCAAGAACCAAAACATAAATCAAAATCATAACCGTGAAACCAAAACTTTAGAAGAAATAACACCACTCCCAACGAGACAAAGAGAATCGCATCAACAAGTTATTCCCCCATTCCATGAGAATTTTTTCTGATGAAGATTAGGGAATCATAAAGGAGTCCGAGGGGAACATAATAAAACACATGTTTGAAGTGGAAAAATAAATCCATAACCGTTCCACAGAGAAGATTAGCCCTCACCCTCATATTGGGATGAGGAGTGGTTAGAACCCGAGGATTACAAACTTGGATTTGAAAATTCCATCATGCAGTCGAGAACAATATGAACTTAGAAGCAAAAAGAACCTAGACACTTCGAAAACCGAAAGCTTCGAGGTTACTATGAAAAAAGAGGCCTGAGAGAAAATTCAAAGCAAACTCATCAAAGTAACGTGATCAGATAGTCGAGAGTTCGAGGAAGAAAAAGGAAAACGACAACCAAAACAATCGACAAATATAGTCAACCAACTAGCAAGACTGCACTGCCAGGGCTAGGGCCTCGAGCAAAACAATTCAAAATATCATGACATAATGAGAACCCAGCCATCGATTCAGCCACTAAGGTAGTGGCTAACAAAACAGAGTTGAGCATTCCAAAGAGTCGGTCCACTTTCAATTTAGAGAGTGAGATTGCAAGAATTAAAATCTCGTCCCACTCTCTGAGATGGGCCACTCGAGGATGTATATAAAGGCCAAATTTTGAAAGCATTAAATTTAGGTGAGAATAGTGACACTCAGAAATCCGAAAGATGATCAACCCGGCCTTCCCGTTTTCGTCCAAATATAGAAGGAAATTTTCGCATAGGGGTAGTGCCCCTTTTTATATCGTATTAATATCCATGATAAGATCCTCCACAATGCAGTCGCATGACCTTGGTGCCTCACACAACTTGATACCTAAAGTGGTTATGGAAGGTTAGGCCTAGAGAATAACTTCGACCTCTACAGCAAAGACTTATATTCATTTTTATTCTAGCGCAGGGTAAAGTGTTCTTGGCCTAATCAAAGATTTATGTGTGAGTCTTACCCGCATTCTGTAGCCAAGTGCATGGTCATGGATGTTGTTGTGGCAGCATGTGCCACCCAAGTATGGCATGTTATTGTCAAGATCATGGGAGCCAAGTGCAGCAAGGTACAATGCGTATGGATGGGGCCTATGCCACAATCCCGGGCCTTTATCCAACCTAGAAGACTCGTACGAGGGGAGGCACACACAGTCTCCTTGTGAGTAGCCCCTGAAAAGCCGGGAAAATTCTCCTCTATACTGCAGTACACACAAACTTGGACTCCTTTATCTTCCGCAACGATGAATCTTTGGGGAAGCGTAACCCGTGAAAACGTAGATACAAATAGAGGTTGAGACTATAGACCTTAACATAATTGCCACTCTAGATCCGAGGAAAATGAAGGAGCAACTCTGAGGCAAAATGCAACGCGAAACCGAATTTCGTGCCAAACAAGAAAACGAATGCAATTATCATGGTTAGTCACCCCTCACTAACTCATACACTCCACGAAGAACGAAAACACTCACTCCAACACGCAAACCTATCACACAATGGACCAGTGAAACCCATGTCCAGTGAGGGAAAACGAGGATAAAAACGAAAAATGAACCCCTCGTGGGAAAATGAACTTTGATGGGTCATGCACCAAGAGAACTGTTGGAGCTGGTGTGGTACATAACATAAGTAGAGTGACTACATGGAAAGCCATGCACGCAACCTCGCATTTCAAATGTACAAATAATATTGCGAGAGTATGAGGCCCTTATCCTAGCTTAAATCTATTGAATAAAATAGGATCCAGGATAATAGCCGTGCGGTGGAGACTCGAGTTGGTTATAAAACAAGTGAACGACGACATACACACACAAACATCCTAGGTCAGAGCATATAGGAATGATGTGCCGTGGATATATTGGAAAACATTTGTTGAATACGAATTAGTGTTTGTTCCTAGGAGTCAAAACGTTATTGCAAATGGTTTAGCTTGCCCTAGCCGGATCATACCCTAAGACTCCAAGTGACCAACAAATCATAATACGTAATCGTATTCTGCATTGCGTTAGCCCGTATAACGAAAAATATTGGCGGTGTTTTTGAGGCAATATACAGATTAAAGATTTCTCGATAGGCGAGAATGAGTTTGAATTTTCTCGATTCAGACTCTATGTCCAAGTGATAGTCGCCTAAGGGAGGAACCCTCAAACGAGGAAGGACCACCCCGTAACATTGAAATAAACACTCTCGAATCGAATGTAATCGGAAACCCAAACTGGAAATCATGGAAAAAACGCTAGAAAGTGAAGAAGTTGAGGTGCTGCAGAGCCAAAGATAAGAACATACCCTCGAGGTCTGCGCCTTTAGAGGACTTTTAACTTCGATGATGTAGCAAAGAATCCCACCATAGAACATGCAAACTCTAACGTTGAAGAATGTATCATAGGCACGATAAGATAAGCCTAAACTGATTAAATTGGCTAAGTATCCGCTTTTCGCAAACATGAAAAAGAAGTACATTGACCTATTCAAAGAATTTATTGACGTGTCTTGCTTGGAGCTACGAAATGACTTAAAGGCCTATGACATGAACATTATATAGCACAAAATACCTTTGAAAAGAAAATCTGAAGCCCTTAAGACGAGAAACTTTCGCAGAATAAACCCAAAGAAATTGCTCGCAGTTGAAAAAGAAATTAAAAAAGATGTATGAGTGATGCATAATATTTCCCTGAGGTTTTCTCATTCGGGTCTCAAACCTTGTAGCTATGAGAAAGAAAAATAGGTGAGATCAGATTATGCATAGATTTCAGAATCTTAATAGAGCCTCACTCAAAGACAATTACCCTTTGCCAAAAAAATGAAACATATTCTTCTGAGGGTAGTAGGCTAAAAAAGGATTTCCCTCGCTAGATGGTTTTTTAGGTTACAACCAAGTCTTAGTAATCTCTAAAACCAACTCAAGACAGCCCTTTACCACTCCATGGGGCACCTTCACGTATGTTAAAATGCCCTTTGGACCGATGAACACTGGGTGCAACCTTCCAAAGAGCATGTGGATATAGCTTTTTCCTATGAGATAGGGCACTTCATTGTCATCTATCCGGATGACATAACGTCTACTTACAGACCGAAAGAAGAAAACCTAAAACATCCGAGAAAGGTCTTTGAAAAATGTAGAAGGTTCTTGGTCGTCATTGAATCCTAAAAGGATCAGTATTTGGGGGTCATAGAAGGTAAGCTTTCTAGCCACATCATATTCGAGAAAGGGATTAGGATAGATCCACAAAGAGTTGAGGGAATACTACAAATCACACACCCAAGAAACATCAAAGAATTATAGTCCTTCATTGGGAAGATCAACTTCTTAAGGAGGTTTATTCCCAATTTGGCCGTAACACCTTACGAATATGAAAAACATGTTGAAGAAAGGAGTGTGAGTTAAATGGATTGTAGAGTGCCAAAAAAATCTTTTGATCAGGTAAAAACTTGCACTCACACTGGCTCCTCGTCTCTAAACTCAACCTCTGATTTCTCAAAGGATTCTCATGATTTTCTCATTTTCATCCGAGCATATATAGCCCACAATTCTACCTGGCAGAAAAACCTGCAGAGAGAGAATGGAACAACCCATTTCCTTCTTCTACAAAAGCTACTCGAGAGATGCACCCTTGAAATACAACATAATGGAAAAACAAGCCTATGCCTTAGTAAAGGCCTTGAAAGACTTTAGGGTGTACATTCTGCATTCCCACACCATAGCCTATGTGCCTAGCATAGTGGTCAAAGATATCTTGTCCCAAGACCCGGATGGGAAGAGGGGAAAATGGATTGTTGTGATCTTAGAATACGACCTTGAGATAAAACCCACCAAACTAATCAAAGGTCGTAGCTTAGCCCAACTAATGGCCGAATCAAATCTACAAGCCCTTGACATTAAAATGGTAGATACCTTGGATGAGCAGAGGGGATTGCCTAATCCCACTATTGAAGAGAGCTCGAGCTCTCCTTGGTATTCTCGACATTCCGTATGTGCTTACACACCTCAATGCCCTCTCGAACTATCAAAGACCAAGGCCGTATTTTTAAAGTTAAAATCCGGGAAGCTTCATTGCATATTGAATGAAGGTTTATACCTGAAAAAATACAAATGGCTTATTTCTTAAATGTTTGCCTCGAAAATGAGGCGAGAGGATTAAACAAAAAGAATTCCATGCGGGGAGAGTGTGAAGGCCACCCCGAGCTAGAAGGCCACTTCGTAAAAAAAATACTCCCGAGCTAGCTACTATTTGCCTACACTCTTCAATGATATCCATAAGATGGTAATTGCTCCGCCACAAAATGCCGGATTTTTTAAGGAAAAAAGAAAGCTCATCCCCTTACCTTTACAACCCATCATTGTTGAAGGTCCCTTTATGCAATGGGGGCCTAGATTTCATAGGGGAAATTTGCACTCTTCTTCGCATAACACAAATGGATCTTAACAGCCTACAGGACTACTTCACTAAGTGGATAGAGGCCATACTTGCTAGGAATGCCACGCATTCCGTCATCATTAGGTTCCTAGAAGATCTCATCCGCTCTCGCCTTGCTTGTCCAGAAAAATAATCACCGATAACGCTGCTAATTTTGGGTCTAAGAAAAATGGTTGATTTTTGTCACAAGTATCAAATAACACTTTCTGTCATTCAAATCGCCTATTATCCTAAAGGAAATGGCTTAGATGAATCGTCAAACAAAAGCCCTATGGACCATCATCAAGAAGTTGTTGGAAGAGAACAAAAAGTCATGGCATAACA
Source organism: Pinus albicaulis (assembly GCA_034641835.2). Taxonomy (NCBI): domain Eukaryota; kingdom Viridiplantae; phylum Streptophyta; class Pinopsida; order Pinales; family Pinaceae; genus Pinus; species Pinus albicaulis. The sequence goes on along the minus strand of CM076582.1, from coordinate 121,010,859 downwards.
AGTTAGTGCATGCCCGGTAGCCGACATGCTTACAACAAAGAATTCCATTGGCATGTCACCATATCAGCTTGTCTATGGGACAAGGCGCTTTTTCCTACCAGTCGGTGTACCAGATGATCGGCCCGGTCCAGGAGATTCACATGTAAGAAGACAATATGGTGAGAAGGATAAACCGCATAATTCATCTCCAAAAAACAAGGGAAGAGGTCTATAACGCAGCGTTGAAAGTTCAGGGCGAACATAAAGAGGTTGCTTGACAAAAGAACCAAAGCTACCGATTTACAAAAATTGGAGATAAAAGTTCAAGTGGGACTCAAAGAGAGAGGATAGAAAGGAAATCACGTACAATTTTGACAATTTGTGGTAAGAGTCCATACATCATCCAGCCATCGTGGATCCAAATGCCTTTTTTTCTACAAGAATTAGGGTGGTACAGAGCTATTTGGGGGTCATCAATGGCGGGATGATCAAACACTACTTCTGTGATTTCAATTTCCGCTTTCCCATTTCCATTGTACATACCACTACGATTGTTTGTTTTCAAGAAAAAGAGAAAATATTTCAAAAAACAGAGAGAAAGGAGAGGTCCGTACACACTCAAAACATGGACCTTGAAGTCCAAAGATTGGCTCAATATGATTAAAACTCGAGCTAAAGAAAGTAAAGATAGTCTGTTTCAAAACATGCCCAAAACTCTGGACTGACAAAGAAGAAAAGAAGAATCAACTCTATAAGCCCAAAATCAGAGTTGAAATGAAGAAAAGAAAGTGACTCTAACAATCTAAGAACTTGAGTCACAAAAGAAGAAGGATACTTCCAAAAGCTTCGCATTTCAAGCCTTCAAAGTTTTAGTTTTTCGGGTTTTCTAAGTTTCTATCCATGTGCAATCGTCTTTATGCCTTGGATCCATCAACAAACTAGGCTGTCTAATCCTAGTTTGATCGTTTTTTTTATTTCTGTTGTAGAATGTAGAGAAGAAATCTATTGGATGATCCTAATCCCGAAATGAGATATTATATTAGGAAGAGAAACATATGAGACCAATAGTCTAATCGTCTCGTGGAGTAATAAGGGTAGATTTAGAATAGGTTTTGTTTTTCCGTTTACAAAAATAAATGATGTGAAGGTCCGTTTAGTCCAAATGCACCCTAGAAGAAGAAAAAAATGCTAGGATTATAGTCTCGGGTAGGTAGATTGTTTGAGAATGCTCGCTAATTGATGTCTTCACAATTGTGAGTACTGAAAATCAAAGAAGAAAGGTGGCTCAAGCACAGTATCCGGCCTACACCAACGATCTATCTTCCGAATTCTTGACTCCTTCAAGAAGAAGCCATCCCCATGGGAGCCACTCTTTAGCCCCCTTTAAATTCCTCGACAAGCAAGCAAGGGGCTAATTAGTTTTATGAGCCTTTCAAGGAATGCATTTCCCTTGAAAACACATCATCCTTGAAGCCTTTCCATGTTCCCTCGCCCTCTTCGACTCGTTTCCCCTCTCCGTCGTTCTTGAGTAAATAAGCCTCACCGATGTAAAAAATTGTGCTCCAAAAAGCCTTTATTTTTCCCCTTGTATCCTTGCGGACCGTCCCATTTCACCCCGTTTTTCCTCTCTTTCAAAGTCCCTTCCCATCCCAAAATTTCTCCCTTAGCCCTCCTAAATCTCTCAAAATCCCCTTTAAAAATTCTACCCTTACTCCTTTGTTTGGCCACTTTTTTTTTCCCCTACACTACTATTTCCCAATCTTAAAAATTTCATTAAAAAGGGCCCAAAAACCCACTTTTCCTACCTTATATTAAGGTCCCACCCTCTTTCGCATAGCCCCCTTAACCACTTCCCCACGTAACCGAAAGCACCCGCAGAACCAAGTGCTAAAGGCCCCGGGTGCTAATCGCAATCGAAACCATCGGGCGGGTGCTTTCTACGTGTTAATTGAAATTGCCGATGCGATTAGGGTTATGTTACAAGACCTCGCGATGCAATCTCCACTCGTTGATCTCGTTTGATCGGATGGTCTGCGTCGATCGCACCCTCCCCGCCCAATCACAATCGCAAGTTTCACCATGTCACGCTTTGTTCCGCCTTGACTGCGATCTCCGAGCTGGGATCACAAACGCTCAGTTCATCCCCTTCCCGTATCCCAGAGCGGCCCCTCAATTTTCCGCTCCACTCGCAATCACATTTTTCAATTGCTGCCACCTTCCGCCCCTTTGTGATTGCAATTTCCCCAATCAAATCCCCCGACCGTCCGTTAGTCCAAACTCAACTGGTCAGGGATCTACCGCACCACCTGTCCATCTGACTGTCGATTCCGCCCATTTCTCCCCCCAATTTGACGGGAGCCATCCATCCCTCCGAGATCCAACTGTTCAGCATTTATCCCTCTCCTTCCCCCTTCTCTCTGCCGACTCAGTCCCCACCGTTGATCTTGGTCCAAGATCAACGACCGACGCTCAATCACATCTCTCGCTCCCAATCGCAATAAAAAATTTGGTAATGTGTCACCCCTTCCCACCCCCCGACCGTGATCCTTCGACTTGATCTCAACCGTCTCGATTAGATCTAAGATCGACGGTCCCGAACTAATCACCCCTTCGCCCACGTCGAGTCCCACCACACACGCATTTCATTGTATTTCGTTCATTTCTATGCATCCCACCCATTTTCATAAAACCATTCTGCCGGGCATTAATCTCCCACTCGTTGATCCCACCACCGTACCACGATCAAACGACCCATGCGCAATGTTTCTTTTCCCACCAAACCCTATTAGTCGCCATGTGCACCATATCATTGCATTATCCACCATTGTTTTGTCTAAAAAACAACACGCTATTTATCACCGCCGCGTATCATTCTCCCATCCTCCATAGCCATTTGCACCTATGCATGGATTTCATGACCGAGTTGCGTATTTTTTTGCAGTACAAGCTGCGAAGCCACCATGAATTATAGTCTCTACACATCGTCATCTGAAAAAACACGAGAAAGGACCATTCTCAGTGATTGAAATCATGAAGAAAGGTCTCAAGAAGACGTGTGACGAGAACGCATTAAAGGAACAAAGTTAAACTCAGTAAAATCTTCTCCAAAGCCATTAAAGCTTAGATTTTTGCAAGCAAATGAGGCAAATGTGGAAGCGGCAAAAGAGTATCAAATGAGAAAGTTTGCAGAGTGTTCAAGGCCTATCATTGAAATTTTCTGCCTAATCCATTGATTTGAAGGCGAGTACTAGGTCAAAGACGTGCCATGGGAAATTCTATCGGGTGTTTCACATCGCCAGATTGTCCGCTCCCTAAAGGACCAAGCGCCCATATCAGCTTCCTTTGTTTACCATGTTCTTGAAAAAATTTTTCGCCCCCACTCACGTACCCAAAGCTACCAGAGCATTTTGTTTCACAGTATAGACGAGACTATTCGACCATTTATTTACCTTTCTGTTTATTCACCGAAAGTACTACAGAGTACTACTGAAATCTAGTGCATCGTAGCCACACTGGGTAAAGAAAGCTCAAGAAGATCATTCCTTCATCCAAAGGCATGCTAGAGATAAATGCACAAAGTTTAAACCGAGCGAGCTTCGGGAGCCTCTTTTCTTTTCGATTTTAATGCTCTGATTTAGTGTTTCACCCTACCTCTTCTCGCTCTCTTCAACTATAAAACTCAAGCAGAAACTCATTGTAAAGGTTTTTTTGTTGATCGGGTTATCGCAGAACCGCGAGCGTTTCTTTTGAGACATAGTCTCTGTAAAGTCATAAGATAAAGTTTGAGGAAGATGTTTTCGGATCTAATATCAAGCCATTGGTAATGTTGTACCTGATCTGTGTTTTTTTTTAATATGACAAGTACATTTCTTTGGACCCCCGATTTGAAAGCAAATTGTGATGTTTTTCTATCTCTCAAGTGTTTATTTCATTTCATTACATTTCTACGGGTTTGCATCAGTAAACTTGGCATAGATTTACCCTTGTTAGGCACTCCCATGTTTCTGCTCTCTCTTGCCTTTAATTTTTTTTATAGCTATCATCCATATCTCAAGTTCGATTTTCAAATGATTTAACCAGTGTAGTGGTTCCATATGTCACAGCTGCAATGTATGAATTGATGAAATATGATTTTAGATGTTCTTGTTACTTATTTAATTCGAATGAATTGGGAACAACTGGAGGTCTAGAATTGGTCTTTATCTCACTTGTGATCCTTTTCCAATTAATTGAGCCTGTCTAAGTTCCCTCTGCCGGAGGCGGTAAGCATCGAGAGTTCAAAGTCTCTCTTTGATCTCAGTTTTCAACTTTGTGTTCTCGAATCTTTAATGTTTCCTTGCTCTCACCTTCCCTCTTGCCTATCCTACCACACTATCATCTTTAATATCCACCATGCTTTAGATGACTAGCCCAATCGAAAGCTCTGCATATTGAACATCAAGCAAATCCTTTCCCCGACTCCATTGCCCAATGGTCTGAATGTTCCCCTGAATTATCTCTCCTTTGCCTAAAATCCTCTTGCTTACCCCTTGTCTTACATTGAACCCTTCTTTTCTTGATTCTCGACGAACCAAAACATATAATCAAACAAATAAACCTTATGCCTATAACTAGCCTAATATCTTAACTTTTAACTTCAAAGACATATACCTTAGACAATCACGCAGAGAGATCCTCCTCCGGACCCCTGTGATGGGCTAGATCCTAGGGTCTGAAACAGTGGTTTGATTTTTTTCTCTATCTTTTGGTATTTCCAACCTTGCCAAAACATGGGAACCCCAACAACTATGACAAGCAGTTATTCAACACTTAAAGACCACAAAATGAAGATAAATTAGCGACCAAAGCATTCATGGAAGAAGATCAGTTTTGCCTAAACAAAGCGTGGCTTTGTTTCAGCTTAGAGGAGGTCAATTAAGTGGTCATGTAGTGGTGAGTCCCATCACCCCCAATTTGAACATGTGAAAGCATACTTTTCAAATATGTTGTTATCACTCGAGATTGAACCTCCTAGGTTGAAGAAGTGCAATCCCGAGGTAGTTCTCAACCAAACTTTAGACTTGGTATCTAGCCCTACCAAGTCGAGAGGGGACTAGAGTCTCCACAAAAATCAAGCCAAGAGGCCCGGGATGAAAAAATATTTTTAGGTTAGCTAAGGAATACATGGGATTTTGATCTTGATTTTTGAGGTTGGGATCATCGAGCAAAGTGATTAGGTCGAGGGAATAGATCAAAAGGCCAAGGGGATGAACATTGTGGTCTATTTGATGGGGGCAAGGTAGATAAAAGGTTTAACATTAAAAAGTGAATTAAATGAGACGTGATAGATCGGTGAGAGATCTAGGGAAAGCATCTCGGAATGTATTTTTCCCTAAACTGAGGAGAATGAACACATTATACTAAATTTCCCCAAAACATAACATAAATAAATATGGATTCTCCATTTTCAAACTTGAAATCTAGCATATTATAGATATGTAATGAGTTTATGAATTAACAATACATTCAAACAGATTGATAACAGAGAAGAAACTATGTCTAAAACTCATACCACATGGATCCCAAGAAAATAATGGTCAATTCTTCCATTAATGTCCAAGCCAAGATGATACTTTCGATCAATACAATCTTTCAAACTGATTCCAACCATTAAAATGACTAAAAAAATACACCTTATAGACCTCAAAACCACTTCCTCTTATCCTCGTGAGGTCGAATCTATGAGGTGAGGGAGTTGTTACATCAAAGCTTTGAGTGAAAGCTAAAGTCTAGGATGAGGAAAGTGACTCATTCCTATATTTAAGAACGGACACATTTGACTTCAACTAATGATTTACCTAATGTATCTACCTTTAGGGTAAAAGTAAAATATAACATTTAAATTGGTAAAATTTTCATTTACCCAAGTAAAAAGTAAAATGTAAGTGAAACTTCAAATTTGATGAAATTGGTAAAAAGGAAATCTCCTCGGTCAACTGCTACCATTTCATGGGACAAAAAAATTGACCTATTTTGTAATCCACTTTTGGAGGCCCTTCCTTTGTCCAAATAAGCTCCATGATAGCTCATTGGAAAGGTATCAGAGTCTAGTTTCCAAATATGCTTTCAATTTCCAAAATGGTGTCCATATGCCTGGTCAAAAAATCTGTTCTCCCAATACTAGTAAATGCGCACTAATGATACCAGGGGAAAATAAAAAAGAGGGACGGAAACATGATGTTTTTGATGGTTTTTTGCCTCTTTGAGGGACCAGCTTTTGCTCCAAATTCTCGAAACTTGTTGAGGTTGTTGTAATCATCATTATGAACTTAAGGATGTTGATAATTTTTCAATTGGATGTCCAAAAAAATAACATAATCGCCAAATCGTGTCGCGCCTTTAGCAAATTTTTTCTATGTGCTAAATCGTCCAAAAATCAAAATTTGCACAAGAATGCCACATGTGCCAAAATTGTGAATTTGCTTATTGATTTAGGGGTTAGAGGCATGGAGAGACACCTCAGCAAGAATTTTCAACTTCTTCTTCTTCTTTGGCTCTGTCAAAGTTTGAATCTTTTGCATGGGCTCGTTTGAGCTTGCCCTTGCAATCTTGTTTCTCATGGCATAGTGTTTTGCCATCTTCCTCTCGAATACCAATGTCTTTATTTACCTTCTCTAGCGAGGCCCTACTGATGACAAAAAATTTTCTCATCTCAAGACAAGAATCCCTGTCTCTACTAATCTCTATGGCAAGAAACCCATTTGGAGTAAGTTTGCCTCCGCTGATTGGACCTCTTTTCTACCTTTCCCCGAGCTAAAGCCCTCCTTAGCCCAATTTTCCTCGGTCTCCATCTCGTAGTTGATATTCCTCTATAATCACTCTCATCAAATGTGCCTAAGGTCTCCTCCAAACGAAGGCCTTGCCCTTCCCGCTTCCGATCACTACACTAGTGGCTCTATCCTCATCCTTTGAACATACTGTCAAGGAGATGAGAGAAAGAGAAAATTAACTTCTTGTGATCCTTGTACCAAATGCGTTTGAGGTGTGGTTCATGATATCTCATATCCAAGTTTGCTTGTTTAAACCACCTCTCCCCCACACTAGGGATCCCTGGCAGGATGCAATAGGATTGGTGGACATACCAAAATCGACCCAAGTAGAGTGACCCTGTTTGTCATGTAGATTAGTGATGAACAATCTGTTAACCCAAGGTGATTTTGAATTTGTTGCACTCTCTCACGTAACTCAAAGCAGCCTCACATGCTTAAAGCAAGACACAGTGAGATGAGAGGACACTAAGTTCTCTTGTAGTGATGGGTTCAAACCCTTTGTTTATTTTCCCTTCCTTATGGTCATTTCTTCTTGGCATTTGTGCCCCAAAAATGCCACTATATTCTTCTTCTGACTTCTCTAAACTTTTGACTTATGAAACCCTAGGGTACAAGTGAAATGAGATGAGGGGAAGGGGATGAGATGGCATATCTTGAAAGGTGAAGGGAATGAGTGAAGGGGCAAACTAAATCAATGAAAACCCTAGATCGAAGAAATTACCTCTATGCTCATGACATGATATTTTATTTAGGAGGATGAAACAAGTGTATAGACAATGATCACAAACCCAAAATTAGGGTTTCATTTAGGGTTCCACTTCAATTCATTCAAGAGTGACCAAATAGCTTAGAAACAAGGCTTATGATATGTTTGTTCTGCTTTAGAAGTGCTTGGAGGATTATAGGAGAAATTTGATGTAGTTTTGAACTTATTTGAATGGCTTGAACGTCAACAAAGTTCACTCATGTCTGAGCGTGCAACGCCATTGGGTGAGGGCTTAACGCTTTTCCAAATGTGCATTGCCTCTGCCTGCCGAGCATGCGAGTGCCTTAAAAAAATAACAATGTCTCCTCCTGAAATGGCATAATGCCACCATGACAGTGCGCTAGCAATGCTCGCTCGAAACGCGCAGCGCGCTAGTCTTCTTAACACGCAAACGCCCAGAAACTTAGCACAATTTCTCACAAAAACTCAAAAACTCTCTCTCTTGTTGAATACTTTTGATAATTACAAAGGAAACCATGGCTCTTTTGAAATGTTTGATAGGCTTATAGTCATTTGGATTTAATTAACTTGAAAAACCCACTTTCTAATGTTTGATGTCTTTTTCCTTTTATCATTGACACTCTTTGACACTTTTTACATTGTAGTACCGAAGTCATGGAGTTGGGATTTTCATTTTCATCATCGAGGGCTTGAAATAATTTCTTTAATCAACTTGGGGATTACATTTATTACATATTATTATATAAAATTACGATTGGAGAAATTTAAATAAATTACATAGGTGACTTTTTTTTATCAAAAACTGACATTTTGATAAAAAGTCTCGAAACCTAAAATATAACCTTTGAAACATAATTCATACATCATGATGATCATAATCAATCCCTCTCATATATGTGCTGGCCTCATCAGAATGAAGGAATGACCTTGAAAAATGAAAAACCCTAACGCACCTAATGGGACTGCTTTTTGTTTACCTCGACTTTGAATGAGATTTTGACCTTCAGATTTCGCAAGTGCAGCAGCATTTCCATAGGTGTTATTATTCTCAAGGATACATGAGAATGAATCAGCCAATATGATCTTTTGAGGGAGAAAGAAGCTTATTTGACTAGGACAACTACCGATTTGGGAAAAAATTTTTATATCATGACCTAATGGAATGATGAAAAATTTATTCAGAATGGGACACCTAATATGCACATTCAAATGTGTTTTGATCCTCGTGTGGAAGTACTGAAAATACCGACTTACATGACACTACGTGAGCTCAGCTTGGGGATGGTAGCTCCTGGAGGTGCTAAGAACATCTGTAGAAAAATTTGCTTATTTCATTGGGAAATGGAGTCAATAGATAAAAAACCAAAGTAAATACCGAAAGAAACGTACACAACAAACTAACTCAAAACCCACTCAAGAATGAATGAAACAAAAACTTAAAAATTTAACTTACCCTACTTATTGATGGCAAGTACATCACCAAGACTTGAGGGCTTCAAATCCTAATGATAACCACACGGCCTATCGAAGACATATATACAATAATGTGAAGTGATCCTTCCCGGTGTAACCAATCCAATAGATGGTTATTTGTTGAATTCTCGCTCTCACTTTCCTCGAGCAGTGTGCACTTTTGTACATGTAGGAAACTCCACAATAGAAACCGAAACCAAGGCTTATGTCGACAAATAAAACAACATTCATTTTCTCCAATGCTTGCAAAAGAATATCGAAGGGATTTTGAAAAACTCGTAGCATTACCTTGTCTTGAAATCCAACAGAAAAAATACCAGCATTCTCTTCATTTTGATATGAAAGAACACTTTTTTTTTATCCATAGAAAGGCATAGGAAGTATAACCTTTTGCTATCCGAGTGTTGGCTGAAAAATTTCCTCAAGCATGGGTAACACTTGTTTCTATCTCCTGCATATTGTCTCCCTCTCGGTTCACATACCTCAAATTCATATGTCTCAAGTCATCCTTAAACAAGAAAAAAATCTTTAAAAATTATCAAACATGATAGCTCTATCATCTTCATGAAAGAAACTAATATCTGCTAGCTCATCTCCTTGCAGGAATCATCATCATAAATTGGTTTCTCAACAATTTCGTATATATTTTCATGAAACTTCTCATCGAAAAATACTTGTTTCAGCCTTTGGTTGTAATAGAAATGTTTAGGAGCGTAATCTATCTCATCTTCAGATAGAGGAGAAAGTACTCTTTGTTTTCTTTTGATAACACAATAATTGTCTTCTTCTCTCTCATAAAGATTCACAAGGATGTTGAATATCTTCTTTAACCTTTGGTCGATCAACTTGTTGTACTCACTCGCAAGAATTGTCTCCTCCCGGGAAGTCTTTATGAACATCAAGAAAATATACATCATATTTTTTGTTCCATAGAGAAAAAACTTGCATTTTTGGGTGATGAAAATGATTTTCATGCAAAGTCTCAAAGATCTCTTCATATGACATGGGAATCGCGATTATTATGTTTCTTATCACACTCATCATTCATAAGAAGGAAAATTCGGATTTTTCTTGAAACACAAAACCTCACATTTCTATCCCCTCTACCGTACGTGATTCATCCAAAGAACATATTTGAGTCAAAGATCTCATCTATAAAGGGAATAGATTACTCCCCGTGAAGACTTTGTTCTAATGGGCTTAGAACACTTAGGTTTATAACTTTGTTTTTCTTCACGTTCGAGGTGAATTCATACAATAGAGCTCTCATTCACTTGATCCGAACAACATAATCATCATCATCAAATTTTTAAATATAGATATGGATTAGCCACTTGACTTTACCACAATCTCGCAGTTGGAACCTCATTTTCCCTGCATACCATCTTTTGTTGCAATCATATCTAAAATAAGATCTTGTCTTCCATCATTTTAAAACTGACGTACAAAGAGCTTCACTTTTGCTCACAAAATTTCCTAAGCATCTTGATAAGTATCCTCTAAGAGTTATTTATGTTGTTGAAATGGATTTTTTATATTGTGATTCCATGATCTCATCGTCCATGAATTCATCATCTCCATAAAAATTCTCAAGATTTTCAATAAAAATATCAACATGTTTACAATAGTTCTGAACTAATATTAAGAATGGACAAGATTCTTTATACCTTTCAAAGAATATGGTATGAAAATCCTTTAAACGGTAAATACAAGAAGGTGTAAAACTTTCATACCAAGATTGAGCTCCATCTTCCCGTAGTGGCCATGAATATCTTCATCATCAGTCTTTCAGAAAATCAATCTTTAATCTCACGCACATGCATGTGAAATCTCACTGTGATGAAGAGAAGTATAATTAAATTTCACATTTTTGAATATAGGAAAATTCCTTTTCCAATATACCTTAGGAATTTTATTTGGGAAACTCTGGAATGTGATCTCGGCTTTCATGGGAGCATGCCCATGCTCGCAATAGTTTCCATCTTGAAAATTCTTGAAGCTACCGATGTTTATGACAGAGAGTCGCCATGAAATGTTAATTTTCTCGGATATTTTCAGTGAATGGAGTTGCCGTGTGAATGGTTCAGCCCTTCATATGTGTTCAATCGTTGTTCACCATCAACAATTAGATCTAAATATTTTGTTGTTATTTCCCTGCGAAGATTCGACCTTAATTTTTCTTCCCGCCGGTAGTCGCCAAAATGTTATCACTCACATTAAACCTCGTACTAAAGAAGGAAATCTCGAGGTAACCCTCAAACCAAACTTTAGACTTGGCATCTAGCCCTACCAAGTCAGGAGAGGGATCTCTCCACTAATAATCACAACGCAAGAGGGCTGGATGAAAATATTTTAGGCTAGCTATGAATACAAAGGGGGTTTTGATTTTGATTTTAGGGTTGGGCTTCATCAACATGGATTAGGTTGAGGGGAATAGATCTGTACATAGAAAGATGAAATTGTAGTTTGTTTGATGGGGCATAGGTAGGTAAAAGGTTTAACATTCAAAAGTGCATTAAATGAGAAGAATATATTGGTAGAGGGAGCTAGGGAAAGCATTTGGAATGTATTTTCCCTAAAATGAGGAGAATGAACACATTATACTAAATTTCCCAAAACAAAGCATAAATAAATATGGATTCTACCTTTCAAACTTGAAATATTGTATATTATAGATGTGTAATGGTTTATGAATTAATAATACATTCAAAAAAAATTGATAACTGTAGAAGAAACTATGTCTAAAACTCATACCACATGGATCCCTAAAAAAATAGCTTCGCCATTTTCCATTAATGTCCAAGCCAATATGATATTTGATCAATACAATCTTTCAAATTGATGCCAACCATTACAATTATTGGAAAAATACACCCTTTATAGAACTCAAAACCACTTCTTGTCATCCTCGTGGGTCGAATCCATGAGGTGAGGGAGTTGCTACATCAAAATTTTAACTAAAGCTAAAAGTCTCAGGATGAGGAAAGTGTCTCATTCCTATCTTTAAGAACATATACATTTGACTTCAACTAATGATTTACCTAATGTATCTACCTTAGGTAAAATTAAAATACGACATTTAAATTGGTAAATTTTTTCATTTACCCAATTAAAAAAACAAAAAATGAAGTGAAAGTTCAAAATTTGATGATACTCGGTAAAAAAGTAAATTTCCGGTAAACGCGCAATGCCATGGTATGAAAAAATTGACCTATTTTGTAAGCCACTTTTTGAGGCCTTCCCTTGTCCAAATCAGCTCCATGATAGCTCACATCGAAGGTATCTGAGTCCCAGTTTCCAAAAATTCTTTCAATTTATAAAATGGTGTCCATATTCTCTATCAAAAGTGATGTTCTCCTAAGATCGTGTAAACACGTCAGCCGCTAGGGTCAAAAAAGAGGGCATAAACATGATTTTTTGATGGTTTTTTGTTTCTTCGAGGGACCAATTCTCGCTCCAAATCTCCTAAACTTGCTAAAGGTTGATGTAATAGTCATTATAGAACATGAGGATTCTGACCATTTTGTAATTTTATGTCCCAAAAAAGAGTGCAGCACACAGTGTAATCGCACGTTTAGCAAATTTTTCGTGTGGCTAAACTATCCAAAAATAAAAATTTACACAAGAATGCCAAATGTGCCAAAAATTGTGAATTTGCTTTTTGATTTAGGGGTTAGAGGCATGGAGACACACCTCGGTAAGAATTTTCAACTTCTCCTTCTCCTTTTGGCTCGGTCAGCTTCGGACCTTGCATGGCGCTCGCTTGAGCTTGGCCCTGCAATCTTGTTTCTCATGGCATTGTGTTTCGCCATCTTCCTCCGAATGTAAAATGTCTTTCTTTGCCTTCTCTAGGAGGCCCCCTAGATGCAAAATTAGCTCTCACAAGCCAAGAATCTCTCGTATTTGCTAATATTTATGGAAAGAAGTTCATTTGGAGTAAGTCGCTCTACCAATTTGGCCTCTTTTTTGCCTTTCCCCGAGCTAAAGCCCTCTTTAGCCCAATTGTCCCTGCCTCCATCTCTGAAGCTGATATTCTCCCATCAGCACTCTCATAAAATCTTCCCAAGGTATCCTCTAGCAATGCCTTGGCCTTTCCTACCTCTCGATCACTCACACTATTGGCTCTATCCTCATATTTGGAACATACCCTACTCAAGGAGATGAGAGAAAGGGAAAATTGACTTCTTGTGATCCTTGTACCCTAGGTTTGAGGTACGGTTCATAATAGCTCATATCCATTTTTTTTCTTGTTTAAAACCACCTCTCTCCCACACTAGGGATCCCCGTAGCAGCTACAAGTAGCATTGGTGGACATATCAGTGACCCCTAACAAGAGTGACTCTGTTTGTCATGTAGATTAGTGATGAGAAATATTGTTAACCCTAGGGTGATTTTGAGTTTGTTTCAATCTCTCACATAACTCAAAGTAGCCTCACATGCTTAAAGAAAGACACAGTGAGAGGGAGAGGAAATAAGTTCTCTGTAGTGATGGGTTCAAACCCTGTTTATTTTCCCTCCCTTATGGTCATTTCTTCTTGGCATTTGTGCCCTCCAACAATGCCACTATCTTATTCTTTTGACATCTCTAAACTATGAATTATGAAAACCCTAGCGCACAAGTGAAATGAGATGAGCGGAAGGTGGATGAGATGGATAGCTTGAAAGGTGAAGGGAATGAGTAGGGAATGAGTGAAGGGGCAAACTAAATCAATGAAAACCCCTAGATCGGTGAAATTACCATGTCTATGACCTGATATTCGTTTTAGAGGATGAATAAGTGTATAGACAAAGATCACAAACCGAAATTAGGGTTTCATTTAGGGTTCCACTTCAATTCATTCAAGAGTGACCAAATAGCTTAGAAAGCAAGGCTTATGATATGTTCGTTCTACTTAGAAGTGCTCTGGAGGATTATAGGAGAAATTTGGAAGTATTTTTGAACTTGTTTGAATGGCTTGAACACTCAAAGAATTTCATCTGCCTAGGCGCTGCAATGCCACTATGTGAGGGGAAACAATGCTTTTTCCAAACATGCAACGCCTCTATCTCGAGCACGCGACACCTTCACAAATAACATTAGTATCATCTCGTGAGGATGCAGAGCTACATCGTATAGGTAAGCACATCGTCAGTTCAAACACGTATGCACCAGTCTTTCCGAACGCGTAGTACCGTGAAAAATTAGCAAAATTGCTCACAAAAAACTCAAAAACTCTTCTCTTGTTCAAAAATTATGATAATTACAGAAGGCAACCATGGCTCTTTGAAATGTTTGATAGGCTTTATAGGCATGTGGATTTAATTTAACTTGAAAAACCCATTTTCTAATTTTTGATGTCTTTTTTCCTTTTATCATTGATACTTTTTGACACTTTTTTAAATTATAGGTTGATGAAGTCATGGAGTTGGATTTTAATTTGCTCTTACTAAGGCTTGACATAATGGATTTGACATCTTGGGATTACATTTATTACATATTATAACATAAAATTACAATTGGAGAAATTTAAATAAATTACATAGGTGACTTTTTTTGATCAAAATGAGATTTTGATAAAAAGTCCCGAAACCGAAAATATAATGTTTGAAAAATAATGCATATCATCATGCGATGATAATAATAAATCCCTCTCATATATGTGCTGACTTTCACTCGGAATGAAGAAATGACCTTGAAAAATGAAAAACCTTAATGACGTAATGGACCGCTTTTTTTACTGACTTTGAATGAGATTTTTAACCTTAGCGTATTTCCAAGTAAATAGAGAATTTCCTTAAGTGTTATTATGCTCAAGGATACATGAGAATGAGTCACCCAATATGATATTCTAAGGGATAAGGAGGCTTATTTTACTGGTGACAACCACTAGTGGAATAATTTTTATATCATGAGCTAATGGAATGATGGAAACATTTATTCGTAATGGGACACCCAAGATGCACATGCAAATGTATTTTGATCTCTGCTAGAAGTATGCAACACGACACTAACAGTATGTAATTTCTTTAGAAGATAAGCGTTATTAAATGTAATAATGAGCAGATTTTTGAGTCGTATTTAGAAAAAGGACTCGTCAAGTAGGATAGCTGTCATTTTGTCATTAAGTAGATGTTTTATGGTTATGCAAGGTGTCATTAGGAAAAAATTCGTTGAATCCAAAAGCCTCGTGAGGTAGATCATCTCATGATGTAATAAGTCTATTAGAGGGCATAGAGTCAAATTTTTTCAAGGGTTGGAGATATTTGGCAAAATTGCATACTTATTGTAAATTGATCGGTTTTAGTAATACACAAGACTTGTTTTTTCGACTCAACCTAAGATTCTGATTGATTTTTTAGTGCCTATCTTATCTATTTCTTTTTATGTGTCCCATTTCGAGTGGTTTTTATCTACAATACTCAAAAATTCATTCATTTAATGCTCCTGACTTCCTTTATAGATAAAATTGACTATGTATTTTCCCTCGTTTCATGTGTGTGTGTGTACTTACTCCTCAAAACTCTTACCCGCCTGAGGTTCCATATCAAGTGAACTCACTATCGAATCACTCGAAAGTGTTGACTCCATAAGCCCAATGTTTGCATACTAATACTATTTTCAACCTACACTCATCATAAGCAATTTTTTTTCCCAAATAGAGTTAGCCATATTAATACATCTATATTCAATATCATTAACCCTGGAGGGGAGCCCTCTCTGAATGAAGAGGCTAAGATTCATTCAAAATATTGGTTTGAAACGAATGCTACATGAGATTGTCCGATTAGTAGCCAATTAGGTGCAATTTTTGTGATAAAATTTTTGGTGCGTCTCGCTGGGAGCTTTCGAAGATTATACTTTCCCAAAATTTCTTTTGAAGCTCGAATCAAGGTAGAAGTGAGCTCAGTGAAGCCCTGTACGAGACCGCATCTACCTTGGTTACTCAATTAAAAATTTTCATAAGATCAAAGGTAGCTCTGAGAAGGAGATACATGAGGAATAATCGACCCAGATCCACCTACCATTGTGGACAATCTAAACACCATCTCCGCAGGCAAACAAGGCATTGGGAAATATCGGGATACTCCATTTCATACAAAATCCTTGTCCTCTACGCTTTTAAGAAGTCATGAAGATAAAATATTTGATGATAAAATTAAGGAAGTCTTGTTTAGGTATGAAAGTGAAAAAGAATTAATTGAAATTGTCTTAGACCTACATAAGAGAGGTATTGATACCTTTCAGCCTTAGTGACACAAAAAGATAAAGAAGAGTTTTTTGGAAGCACTCACTTCGAGTTGCTACTAGAAAGAGAGTCTTTGGATAGGTTGAAGGAGCTTGATCCTTTTGAAATTTTGTTGAGAAGAAAAAAATGGTTTTCCTCTTCCGATTGCAGCTTTCGATGTTATTGGACAACAAAGACCAAACAACCCTCCTCCTACAGCTTCCTCTTCCTCCACCGATGTTGTCCGTAAAACTACCATATTCCCATTCATCACAAAGACAGAAATGTACCTCCTCCACCTATCGCACTCCCGTTAGATATGCCCCCTCTTGTTCTTCTAGCTATCCTACATGACCTTCCTAGCAAATACTCTACTCAGAATCAAAAACTCGGGGAAGTGATGAAGAGATTACAGCTGAAGAACATGTAGACCATTTTAATGACTTTATAGACAGGGAGGATGTTGACCAAGAGGATGTCAATATGGGAGATTGTTTTCTCGTAGCTTTACGGTGAAGTTAAGAAGTGGTTCAAAGCCCTTACTCCGGAAGCATTCATAATTGGAATGAACTTGAAGATAACTTTTTGAGGAGATAGTGAAATAGAACAAAGCTCTATAAGCTCCCTCACCGAGTACAATAGTTTGAGAAGAGCTATTGATTAAACTCTGTAGAAATTATATAGCTTATGTGTTATATTTCCAAGATTCTCCCGTATCTCACACTATTTTAACTTCATGCAAAATACAAAATCTATTCCAACATTGATCATTTTTGCGTAAATTAAATCAAGATTGCAGTACACATGAAACCATAAAAAATTCACACACATTAACACGCTTGTTTAATGGGAAAGCTTGAAGCTGAAAACCACAAATATCTATATATAATATATGTCATAGAGATCATG
Source organism: Pinus albicaulis (assembly GCA_034641835.2). Lineage (NCBI taxonomy): Eukaryota > Viridiplantae > Streptophyta > Pinopsida > Pinales > Pinaceae > Pinus > Pinus albicaulis. The sequence continues at coordinate 120,993,757 of CM076582.1, read as the reverse complement.
TAACAATCCCTCATACAAAGCTGATCATATCAAGCTCTCGCACAATACAATCGCTACACACTAATCAAGCCCGATCTTGCGTATCCATGCACCGATCTTTGCCACCTACTAGCTCACTCTCTCATCGTGCAATCCCCACTCGAAGAATGGCTCGAATGAGTTCAAATTTCTTCAACCTTGCTCACGTTTATCCTCATTGGCATCTCCATCGAGTGTTGGATGCAATCAATGCATCACCGTAGTCACAATTGATAGTCACACTTGCTCTTTCACCTATCTCTCCACTCTGTCTCCACCGAAATCGCCATGCATTGTAGTTAAATGATGTATTCTTTAGTTTATTAATGAGTTATTATTTAGTGAATTAATTAACTAAATTAATTCACACCACTCACTAGTGTATCAATCGCTAGACTAGATACAACTAGCTCAATCGAGTCTAACCAGGGTTAAAAATAAATACAACTCCACCAACTACTTCTCCAACTCACCAAAAGCCATGTCACATGAGTTCTAACTCTAAGTCCTCCATGCATTAGCTCCTAAAAGAAAACCCTCGTGAATAGCGTAAATCCTTTCCCCGTCACTCGCGGTGCCACACTCGTGCACTTAACCGAAGTGCTCCAAGAGAATAAGATAATGTTTAGAGTCCAAATATTATTAAGAGCTAATAATATTAGACATATCTATTTTTAGATCTGGAAATCTAAAAATAGATTCTCACTCAATATGTCTAAAAAATAGAATTCCATTTATTTTTTCGAACTTGACCAACCATCCACAAATAGGTATCATGCAACTCATAGAATATGATCGACATGTCTAAAAAATAAACATAGTCTAAAAATAGACTTTGCGCCAAAAATAGCCTCACTGGGCTCGTTAGCCCCTATGAAATTCTTGACAAGCAAGCCGGGGGTCAGAGTCTTTCGGAGACCTTCAAGGAATGCATCTCCCCGAAGACACATCATCCTTGAGGTCTCTCTATGCTTTGCCTTATACAAATCCCCCTCTCAGTCGGTTCCTCTCCCCAAGACCCGAGTTACCCCTTGTACCCCCGCAAATGTCCCTTTTTCCCTTTCCTCTCTTCGTCAAAGTGTTTTTGTTCCCCCTCTATTTCCCCCCCCTATCAACCCTCTAATTTCCCCAAAATATTCCCCTTTACATTCTTCGCTTACTCTTTGTTGACCTTAATTCTCCTTTACTCCCCTCTATCGTTACCTCCCTTTGGTGTAAGAACGCACTCAAAATGGGTTTAAAACCCACTTTCCAACCTTGTAATAGGGCTTAGTCCCCCTTTCCGCTAAACCTCAAACTACTTCCCTCACGTAACCCTCTTCCCTTAAACAAAGCGCTAAAAGTTTTAGGGGCCGATCGCATGATCGCATAATCGCAAAGCGCATGTTTATGTGAAACGTTCCAATTTTCCATTGCAAATATTTGCGTATGCGATGGACTAAGTCGCAAACATTTGCGATGCGATCGGTCGCGTCATCGCACTTTCCGCCCATCGCAAGTTCTCACATTGCAACTCCGCTCGATCACATCTATCACAGATTGCATTCTCGCCGTTATGATCGTTAGATCCATCGTATTCTTCCTCTCCATCGCAATATCGCAAGCGCGGGTTTTCTATTTGGTGCCGCTTTCCACCATCGTGACTTTCCACCTTTAAGCATCCGCGCTCATCCTGGGCTTGCATCCATCGCAGGCGCAGTTGCGCTTTTGTTTTTGTCGCTTTTCCGCCATCGCACTTTCCGCTTTGCGATTCGCGCTTTTCAGTATTGGGTCCCACTCGTACTCTGATCATTCCCCAGACATCTGTCACTTTCCATCGCATTTCATGGCATTGTCCTTTGTATTTTCTCCGCTGACCCAAACTTTCGTATTTGCATTAAAAGTTTTAATGTTTTTGTACATTCGCCCCTATTTCATATATTGTCCAACCGCTTTGGTCTCCACTGTTGATCCACGTCCCTCGGCCATGATTTAACGGGTCCACAAATCATGTCTCACACCAAACCCTATTTGTCGTTGTTTCTCCATATCAATGCATTTTTCACATTCATTTCATTCAAAAAACACCTGTTCTCACCACCGTCATGTTTATGTCCTCCGTCTTCCACGCCTACCCTTATGCATGGTTTTCATCACCCGCTCCCATATTTTGCGGGGTTTATCGATGGTGAACGCCGCCATGGTTACACAACTTTCAATACGCTGGCGAGGTGACGTGACTCGTGATTAAAGAATACGGGTGGTTCGAGCTCGCAAACTTCGCAAAGCACCATTAAATCTTATATTGCACAAACAAAGACAATGACGGGAGTACAGAGGGGCTCGAGGCAAGAAATGGAAGCTTTTTTGCGCCTTTTTCGTGGATTTTAGAAGGCGGAGGTACCCTGGGCTCAAAGACATCGAGGGTTACATGAAAAGTCCAACACGACAAAAAACCATATAATCGTGGTCTCAAATCAGCTAGTAATGTTTCTTCCTAAGCACTGGACAAAGTACACATTATTGTTTCAAGTATGCATTGTGTCCAAGTGAAGTTTTTCCCCTCATCGGCGTCCTAATGCTATCAAACATTTATTTCACAAAGATAGCGCGACTATCTGGGGCGTTTATTTTCCATTCGTTTTCGGCACCAAAAGTACCATAGAGTCCCTGTGCACTCAGATACAACAAGAGGTAGACAGAAGTAAATGGAGGTCGAAAAGGATTCATTCTTTCGTCCAAGACATCTCATAAATAAATGCAAAAAATTAAAAGTAGAATGGGCTTCGACTCTCTTTCGCTTTCGTAGTTTAATACCCTGCATTTAACTCTTCACCTACCTTTTTTTGCCCCTCTTCGGCTATAAAACTCATGAGGAAATATTGCATTGGTTGTTGATGAGATATCGGTGAAATGCAAGCATTGTTCCTTTTGAGACAAGTTCTCGTGTAATATTGTAAGATGGGACCGAGACTTTGGGATGTATTCAGTCGAATGTTCTGCTATGGGCTATGGTGTACTCGATTGGTGTTGTTTTTAATATGACAAGCATGTTTCTTTGGATCCTGATCTAAAGCAAACTGGTGATGTTTCCTCTTTCTCTCGTATTTGTGATTGACTTGCTCTCATTGCATGCTACATTTCATTTCATTTCTATCGATAGGCCAAATGTAAGCATAATATAGGATTCACCGATAGGTGCCCTATGCTTCCCGCTCTCCCTACCCTCAATGTTTTCTCGCTTATATGTATCCGAATGTTGATTTCAATTGATTTAACCCAGATGTAGTGGATGATATTTCCCTACTCTCCGATGTATGAATTGATGAAGTCCATGTTTAGATGTTCTTGGTAGGATTTAGTCGGAAGGTTTGGGAACACCGGGGATTAGTGTTAGCCACTCGTCCACTAGGATCCTTGCGCGACTCGCTAACCTTTCCAAGATCCCTTTTCTTGCCTCTAATTTTGTCCAAGCAAACTGAGTTAAATGACCTCTCGACCTAATCTATAGACAGTAGTTGGTTGGTTCTCCTCCCTTTCATTTTTCTCGGGCTCCTTAATGTCCCATTCCACCAATCATCCCTTAAGATCCAAATGCTCTAGATGACTAGCCCAAATGAAAGCTTGCACATTGAACACAACAACCCTTTCTTGACTCCATAGCCCAATGGATTTCTGATGTTCTCCGAGTTATCCGTCTCTCGCCTAAGCCTCCTCTTTTCTCATCCTTGTCTTATATTGGTCCTTCTTTTCTCGATTCCCTCCAACCAAACCCAAACAATCAAACACACAACCATGAGCCTATAACTAGCCTAAAATCATAACATCCGAGCTTCAAAGACATATACTTTGACTCATATAGAGAGATCCCTCTCCGGACCTAGGAGGGCTAGATCCTAAGGTCCGAAAGTGGTTCTATGTTGTCTCATCTTTGGTCTCCGACAACCCCGGCCAAATCATGGGAACACCAATAGGGCCCACTTAGTGAAGGTGACTCTTTTCACTAAGCTCATCATCTTGTTGAATCTCAAAACTCCCTCTCAACAAGATAAGGATTATCTTCCACCCGATCCCTGTCTCTATGGTATTCGAATTTTCTCCTAGGGTGAGCACCTTCGACGCGAATATCTCGCATCCTAATCCTCCGTGAGGAATGTATGAAATCAACATGATCTTCTACTCGCACACAATCCATGATATGATGGTACCGATGTCAATATGTTTAGATATATCATTGAAATACCGGATTAACCAAGAGTTTAATGCAACTCCGATTATCACAATGTATCACAAATGAGGGATCTAAGTGAGAGAACTCAAACAAACCGACTAGGATCTTCCTCATCCATATAGCCTCGCATGCAGCCAAAATTGTCGTCACATGTACTCCGCCTCGCTAAACCGAGTGCGACGTATATTTTTTTTCCTCGTTGTACCAAGAAATCGTATAGATCCGATACCGAAAAATCACTCTAGATGTGCTCTTTTCTGCTCGTTTGCTAGGGCTTTCCCGCCCTATTCGCATCGGTGAAGCCATGCGGCTTCACCCTCATCCGACCGTGTGTACCACAATCCATATCTAGCTCGAGATACCTCGGGAGACATGCTTTCCTACCTTCCAAAAAGAGCTTGGTAGGCTTCACTCATTGCTTGTGAAAAGCTGGTTCACAAGACAACATATGTTCGGCCGTGTATTGACTAAATACATGAGCGAACCAACTAACCGGTCGATAAACAATGGCATCCACTACCTCGTCGATGTAGCATCCTCTTTCCCTCCAACCACCAAGAAGAGGAGTGTCGATAGGCTTGTAGCCTTGCATGTGAAACTTTTTCCGGGCATTTCCGGCATACTTGCCTTGAGACACAACAAGTCCACCTTTCCGCACGCCAAAGTCTCCAATCCCAAGAAGTAATGAAGGAGGCCCAAGTCCTTCATCTTGAACTCCTTTGCAAGATCTCGCCTTGCATGAGTGTATCAACAAGCTCATCAACCGTTAGTATTAAATCATCTACATAAAGCACAATGATCAAAAAGCTTACCCCTCCACCACAATCCGGTATAGTTTAGGGAGACTGCCTCACTCTTGGCGAAACCAAGTCCCGATGAAATAATCCATTTATTCGGGTGTACCAAGCATGAGGTGCTTGTTTTAGCCCATACAACGCTCTTACACCGCACACGCGACTCATTGAAGATTTCGAATCCTTCAGCTACTCAATGTGCACCTCCTCCTCAATGATTCCGTTGAGGAACGTAGTCTTCACATCCATCCGATGAATGTGCCAACCCATTCGCACCGAGAGAGCAAGGATGGTCCGTATGGAAGAATACCTCTGCGACAGGTGCAAAGGTTTCTTCATAGTCGATCCCTCGATCCGTGAGAGAAGCCCCCGGAAAAAAAATCTTACCTTATACTTCTTGATGCTCTTGTGCCGCAGCTCGCTTCACTTTGTAGATCCATATCGAACCTACCACCGATTTCCTTTCGGCCTTGGGACAATCTCCTATGCTGACCGTTTCTCGACAATCGAATCATACTCTTCCACCATGGCATCTACCCATGCGGGATCCTCCACGCCTTTCCTTGAAAGAGGATGGCCTCCGTCATGATACACTTTCATCGTGAGTCATGCTATCCCAGAGCAAATCGGTCAGGTAACTTTCTCCGTCTGCGCTGATGTAGGAGTCTCCTACATTCTGCGTACGCATCAAGATCCAGCGCTCAACTTCTATAGTGCATTTCTCGCTCCGATGTTTGGTACTGCATGAGTGATTTCTTCCACCCATGAACCTCTCTTGTGGCTAATCCACATCTTGAGGCTCATCTTTAGGAACAAGTAGCTCCTCTTCTCGCATGCAAGTGTAGCTCCCTCTCAAGCAACAACTTCATGGCTTTCTCCTCATGAAATTTGGATATCCCGTCGCACAAAAGTCATTCGATCGTATGAAAAATACACACGATAATTGTGGGGTGTTTTCGTGTACCCCCACAAATATCCCAACCTCCGTGGTTGGCTCCCGCTCTTCTTCCCCTGGCATCCTTCATCACATGAATGTAAACATGTGAGCCAAAAATCTTCAAATGAGAAATATCGAGGGCTTCTTACCGTAAAACGCCTTTTCGGGTGTACTCATGCCAAGTACTCTATGAGGACAACGGGTTTTGCACATAAACCGTAGTGTTGCATGCCTCAGCCCACAAGTGTATGAGAAGGCCCTAATCATGCAACATCGCCCGTGAAGCACCCACGATCGTTCTCGTTCTCTCTCTCGCGACTCCCATTCCGTTGTGGGTTGTGAGGTGCTATGAGTTCTCTTCGAATTCTCCCTTGCTTTGGGCTGCGAAGGTCTTTGAATTCGCCGTGAGATGTATTCACTACCCATCATCGCTCCCTTAGAGCTTTCACCTACTTCCCCGACTCCTTCTCCACTAATGCCTTGAACTCACGAACATTGAGAATGTTTCACTCTTTCTTCGCATGAAGAAGATCCAACATCTACGAGAAAATTCATCAAAAAAATATCACCTATAATACATGTGCTTTGCTATTGAAGCAATCGATAAAGGTCCACACACATCCATGTGAATTCTCTTAAGGATCGTCGAGGCATGACTATCCTTCTCATGAAAAGTGGTCTTCACAAATTTTCCCCACAAGCACATCCCCTTTGCAACGTATGATCGCAAAATTTTCAAAGCGCTGATGGTGAAGATGGCCCAATCTCCTCGTGCCACGACCCGCCCTCATCCCGGCTCACCACTCCTTCGCTTTGCCTCGCCATTGCTACATAGCCATCTACCTCACAATTGATAAATATTCTTAACTCAAATCTCTATCCTCCCGGTTTGACCCGCTTTTTTGCGGTGTGGGAAATGCTTTTTCCCTCGCTAAAAACAACATCATAACCCTTGTCTTCCAACATCACCATGGAGATAAAATTCTTCTTCAATCCTAGAAAATGCAAGACATCCTTCAAGATGAAAGGCTTTTATCGGACTCCCTCTCAAAAGGGAAATCGTCTTTGATACCAAATGCAATGTATCAACCCATCATCGCCCATCTCGATGTGCACTCCAAGATCCTTTTCTCCGTATCACTAAACAAATCTTTGTCTCTAGGTCATATGGAAAGACGCACCACTTTCAAGAAACCACACCGATCCAATCACACTTGAAACCAAGCATGCGATCAAATAAAAATTCAACTCAAGACTCGTGAGGCTAAGGCCTCTCCAATACGTGGATCCAAAGAATTTCTTATTCTTCTTCTTCCTCATGGGAAATTAGTGGTGAAATGCTCCGTGTTAGTGACAAAGGAAAACACTTCACCTTGGACAACTCGCTTCTTGCCTTTAGCTCGATTTGGAAGTTTTCTTCCCTTTTCCTTTCCGAGCTTTGGCATCCAAAGTGAAATTTTCTTCATCTTCATTCTTCGATGAAGATCCATCCCCGGTACCCCCACCTTATCTCCTCCTACACAAGATCCGACCAAAGTCGCTCCCATCTCCGGCGGTTTCTCCCGAATGCATCGCAGTCTTCATAGCTATTGCAACTCTTCGGAAGCTCAAGGAGATCCAAGCTCACCAATTCTTCTTCATCAACGGTAATCCCCACACTTCCCGAAAACTCATCCTTGCAGAGGGACAAACTTTGTGAGGTATTTTGGTATACTCGTCGCCTTTCTCCATTTTTATTTTTCCGAGTTTGTCTTTAAGCCGCCAACTTCCCTCCGGTCGCTCGCTTTGAAAAGTCTATCAAAGCCTTCACATTAAGAATGCGAGTGGCTTTTACCATGAAGAATGGGCACAATGTGGTCCTTCACACCTTCCAAGAGTAGAATTCTTTGACACTTTTCTACCTTCTTTTTCCATGCGGCAAGTGTGCGTCGCATCGCTAGAAGTAGGCTTTCGGAATGTCAACATCTATGAACTCCTTCAACCCATTATCATCCAGCACCACTTCCATCCCCGTCCTTCCATGCTATGTAATTCGAAGCTCCCATCATAGGGCATACTCCAATCGCAATCTGTTGAAAGACATTTCAATGAATGCTCAACTTCGACACCAATAAAACACTCATAAAGCAAATTCGAATTCCCACCAAAGACAAAAAACTCAACCTGCCTCAATAATTGCAATCTGCTCCAATGATCAACTCCTCTCGATACCATGTAGAAATTATATAACTTATGTGTTATATGTCCAATATTCTCCCCGATCTCACACTATTTTAACTTCTATACAAAATACAAAATATATTCCACCATTGATCATTTGTGAAATTAAATCAAGATTGCAATGCACACATTAAATCATAAAAATTCACACACATTAACACGGTTGTTTAATGGGAAAATCTTGAAGCTGAAAGCCACAAATATCAGATATAAAATATGTCATAGAGATCATGTAACAATCCTCATATAAAGCTGATCATATCAAGCTCTCGCGACAATACAATCGCTACACACTAATCAAGCCCCGATCTTGCAAATCAATGTACCGATCTTTGCCACCTCCCTAGCTCATTCTCTACTACGCAACTTGTCAGGGAGAATTGCTACGCAATGAGTTCTAATTTCTCTAGCCTTGCTCACGCAACTCTCATTGGCATCTCCATCGAGTGTTGGATGCAATCAATGCATCACTATAGTCACAACTGATAGTCACACTTGCTCTTTCACCTATCTCTCCACCTGGTCTCCACCGAAACCGCCATGACCGTAGTTAATCGATGTATTCTTCTGCACGATTAATGAGTTATTATTTAGTGAATTAATTAACTAATTAATTCACACCACTCTACTAGTGTTCTCAATCAGCTAGACTAGATACAACCCAGCTCTGACCCGAGTCTCAAACCGAGATAAACTAAATACAACTCCACCAACTACTTCTCCAACTCCACCAAACTCATCACATGAGTTCTAACCGAAGTCTTCCATGCATTAGCTCCAGTAAACCCTCGTGAATAGTGTAATTCCTTTTGTCATCTCATCTGTTACATCCGTGCACTTAATCGAAGTGCACCAAGAGAATAAGATAATGTTTAGAGTCCAAATATTATTAAGAGCTAATAATATTAGACATATCTATTTTTAGACTGAAATCTAAAAAACTAGATTCCGCCTAATATATCTAAAAATAGAATTCCATCTATTTTTTCCAACTTGACCAACCATCCACAAAATAGCATCCCGCAACTCATAGAATATGATTGACATGTCTAAAAATAAACATAGTCTAAAAATAGACTTTGCGCCAAAAATAGCTCATGGGGCCCACTTAGTGAAGGCGAATCTTTTCACTAAGCTCATCATCTTGTTGAATCTCAATGTAAACTGTCCAAAATTTTTTTAAAAAAGATTTAAAAAAGTTTATGATTCTATTCCTACCCATTTAAAACCTCTCGCACGCATTATCTCAAATGAGATATGCTCGAATCTTTTGATTATGACTTTTCTATACTACTAAGAGAAAGAGAATCCCCTTCACTTGCTAAAAATGAAAAATGATGCATGAAGGTGGAGGTCAATATTATAGCAACAAAAATGTCCAAGATGGGTAAGAATAAGCTGAAAAGAAAAAGAGTAAGCCCTTCCACCTCCGAAGAAAAATTTGATTCAATGATGAAGACAATGGAAAAATTGATGGATAGGCTTGCCATTGGGAATACCTCTACTCCCTCCCGCACAAAATGAGCCTCAATTTAGAAATCCTCAATTTAGAAGACCTCAAAACCAACAAAGGCCAAGGGAAAACATAAATCAACGACACGAACCTCCAGCAGAGACCTCCTTTTCGGCTAGAACTTAGTTGATGAAAATGATGAACTCGAAATTTCAGTAAGAGTCCATTCATTGTCTAGATGAAGATATGAATGGAATATTCTTGGCTAAGGAGGAACATGATGAGTCCGAACATGAAGTGAATAAGGGTGAGGAACCATCCGACTATTTTAAAGGGTATCAACATGCAATATTTGAGATGCGTAAACAATAGAACTCTCAGAAATGTGAAATATGCCAATCACTCGCAAACAAAGCACAACCTAAGAAAGATTCCCCCCTAAAGTTGTCGAGCGTAAGAAAGATACACCACCACCTCCTCCTATCGAGAGAAACTAAATAATATGCTTATGTTTTCTGCAGTTTTGAGAGTGAAATTTCTAAGGTCAAAATACCAATACCTTTTGGAGAAATTATTAAGGCAAATGAATACGTAGTAAGATTGTGAAAATGCTAAATTCACAACCAGTAGCGCTTTTATATCTTAAATATTCAAGAAGATCATCCAACCATATATTTGGGTTCAAGATTAGAATATGAGCAGATGAGGAGGTGCCACATTTTTATGTTAGCCTTAGCAATCATGACATGACATTGCATAATGCCATGTTGGATTTAGGGGCCTCTCACAATATTATGCCCAATGTAATCATGGAGAGGATGGGGTTGAAAATTACTACACCATATAAGGATTTTTTTTCCCTTTGATTCAAAAAGAGTTTAGTGCATTGGCTTAATTAAAGATGTTGTTGTTGGTCTTACACAAGTCCCTCTGCCAAGACAAGTGGTCATGGATATTGTGGTAGCAAAAAATTCCACCAAAGTTTGGCATGCTATTATCACAGCAGGCGGCAAAAACTCAAAGCTACAATGAAGATGGATCTTACTTATGCCACCATTTCGGCTTTTTGGTGAGCAAAGGAGAATTTATAGAGAAACAAGAATAATTACATGGTGAGTAGTAAAGATAAACCTAAGAAATTTCCAATTTATGCTCTTGATACTAAACTTGGATTTGCTATTCTTTTCAATGAGTTGAATGATGAAGTAGAAGATGAAAAGAAGGTAGAAAATCAACAATATGTAATTCAACGTAGAAAAAAATCAGCAAGCGTATGATCAACAAATCAAGGAGGAGAAGGAAAAAGGTTGGGTGGTTGTTGCACTTTGATGGATCAATAGGAAGAGAGAGCAGGGAGCGTGAAATGGATCACACGTCCAAATGATGAAATTTAAAGTTCTTTTCTTACAAAAACTAGAAAAATTTTTATGGAAATTCGACGGCCAATTCGTCGCTATTTTGACACATAGTCGTCGCGAAAGAGCGATGGCCGACGGCGGAAAAAACGTGGTTTGTCATGCCGTCACGCTTCGACAAGCACTTAAAAAGTGTCGACTATCGACACTTCTTCCGTCGCTTCCGAACAAGCGTCGCTCTTCCGACATCTCACGAAATGTCGACTTCCGACATTTGTAACCCGTCGCACTTCGACAAAATGTGGTCCGACGTGTTTGAACGCCGCCTCTTCCGACATTTGTAAATGGTCGCAATTCCCGACGCAATGTGGTCCGACGTTTTTGACGTCGTTCTTCCGACGTTTGTAAGTCGTCGCAATTCAGACGAAATGTGGTCTCGACGTTTTGAAAGTCGCTTCTTCCGACATTTGTAAGTTGTCGCAATTCGAGTGAAATGTGGTTTGACGTTTTGAACATCACTCTTCCGAAGTTTTTATAGTGTCTCTCTTTTGACATTTTCTCGAGTTGTCGCAAATTCGACGCTTACAAGGCGTCAAGATACCGACGACGGGTTCAATTTATGAAACTTTAAAGAGGAAAAACGTTGTTTTGAATATATTATATGAAGTGAAAACGATCCATGAAGTCATTACATTTTCACATCGAAGATTGGAACCCAAATATCCAACCCTGAAAAAGTGGAAGTCCCACCCCCCGTACAATGATAGAAAAATACCCCATGTCACATACAGGGGACATGATATAAAATCTAGTAACGGTCCACATGGAGAGTTATCGACAATCTAAGAAAGCATCCAAATATGCCCGAGGAATCTATAAGAAAGTGAAATAGCAGATGTAGAATAGTAAAGCAAATGAGATAGAGTACCGACATCCATTGTTCCAAATACAAATTAAAGTACCCAAAATCTTTGAATAGATCAAGAAAAACGCTAATCATGTGAGAATTCTAAGCAGTTAATCTATTAACATTGGGAATAAAATTACAATCGAAGTAAAAAACATTGCCTGCCGTACTCTCGGCAAATTTTTCATCAAAAAATCAAAACAAATTAAGAAGACTTCCCTCATACGTGAGAAACCAGTCTTGAACGTTTAATTTAAAAAAAATTCAAAAATATTACAAAGGTCCAAGACAGAAAAATAATCTAAAAGCAACCCAATTAAGTGGGCTCCGCTGAGCAAGAAAAAAATTAACCAAACTACTCCTCCGTGGTTCCTCCACAATTCTGCACCATCCTTCGAAGGTCCGAGATCGCTAGGTGCTACCTTCACACTGCGTGCCACGGCTCCCCCTCCCGAAGGCCCGAATGCCGGGGCGGATTTTCCGAGCTCGGACCCGACGGACGGTGCATTCTTCCTTCGTTTGGGCCTCCTCGCGTAAGACCATAGTGACTAAGCCGTGATCTGCGGGGCGTTGAGAGAGAAATTAAAGGGAAAATTGCGAAGTGCGCGTCATGGGGAGAAGGTGAATCTAGCGTGGGGAAGCGAGGAGCATGGGGGAATCCATACGAGTGGGCCGGTATCCCACAACCCGACCCCGCCCACTCCTAGTATTTGGATATCGACTTGCGTAATAATCACCGGGACGGCCGAAGTCGAATCATCGAGGGGGCCGGAGGGAGCGTCGTAGGGGGTTGACTCTCTAGTGCTCCCCCCGCAACAACGCATTCTATGACGCATGCGAGGGCATGCATGTAGTCTCGGCACAGTGGGCACAAGAGGAGACTGAGAAGCGAGAATTCCAAGAAACGAGAGAAGACAGACAGACGATGTAACTAAGAGAAATGCGTATATGCAAGAGATCCAGGGCAAAGCAGCTCACTGGCCACTTCTCCTTATCGTCACAGCTTTGAGTGAAGTGTAATCCAAAGAATCGGCTCGCTCCGAAAAACCATAGCAAACGCCATTTTGTCGAACCTGAACGCAATGCAATCAAAGGACACCCATCATAATTAATCGCTGATCATTAATAATGAGAGACGCAAGGTCGGATCATATTGGAGCGTGTGGAATCGCTCGTAGGAGTGGAGGTCCGATCTGAATGAGTGTTAAAAATTAATTAATGCGGATTTGATGTGAAAAATTAATTGAACATTGTTAAATGTTAATGCGATTGATATGAAATCACCATATCCATGTCCCATCACCTTAAACGCCATCGAATGCACTCGTACCGAAAGCAAGTGTTTTATACTGAGGATACGTGGCAGAAATTGATTGAGCGGATCTTTTTTGGGCCACTCGTGCTAGTGGAAATCTAGACCCGAAAAAATATTAAGGCGAATTTGATAAGAAATTTGCGTCACAACTCTCCCCTCCGTACACCGTACCCACTGACCCGAAAAAAAGATTAGGGTGGAATTCATTTGGTTTTCGCATCACAAAATTGACGACGACGAGGCTATTTTGGGAACACGTAATTTGGTTTTAATTATGGTTTATTGTCATTGAAGTCCGCGTGAGCTCGACTTAAGAACAATTTTGTTTGATCCCATCTTATAAAATTTGTGTTGGTTTTCTTTGATAATACACATATTTATAATTTTTGTTTGATCCCATCTTATAAAATTTGTGTTGGTTTTCTTTGATAATACACATATTTATAATAAATCATGGGAATACATCACACTCAAACATGTGGAAAATTTATATAAATAATTATTGAGAACAATCATTTTTTCTCTTGTAAAAAATATCCAAATGTGCTTTTGGGAAATAAGAATTGAGTATTTGGTTCATATTGTTTTAAAGTGAAGGAGTGAAGTTGGAGCCTCAAAAGATGCAAGCTATTACAAAATGACCTATTCCTAAGAAAATCAAGGTTCTTAGAATATTTTTTAGACTTACATGATATTATTGATCATTTGTTAAGAATTATGCATGCATTTCAAGTCCACTCACATATCTCTTGAAGAAAATATCATTTATATGGAATGATGAGGCTACTTTGGCATTCTCTTCAATGGATGCTCATGTCTTCTACACCAACATCGGTTGCACCTACTTTTGGTAAAAAAATTCATAGTAGAGTGTGAGGCACTAGGACAAGGAATTTGCGTAACATTAACACAATAAGGGATATCATTGGCTTTTAAAAGCAAGGAATTCAAAGAAAATATTTGTTGAAATCTACGTATGAAAAATAAACGGAAGTAATATTACATGCAATAAAAAATGGGGATAGCATATCATTGGGAGGTACTTTAAAGTCAAGATATACCATGAGTACATGATGCTCTTTCTAAAATAGAAGAGGCCCTCAAATTTATATCCAATTACATTTTCTATTCCTAGGTGGCTAGAAGAAGCTTGCCATAATGGAAAAATGACAATAGTAATAAAACAAAAAACTAAAATTTATAAAGGGATGGGATGAACTCTATGGAGCATTGGGAAGTGAAAGAGAGATATACTTTGGTGCAAATGTAGAATATTTTTTTATGTACACAAGCATATTTGAATAAACAAATATTAAGGGAGTCCCATGTCTCTCTCGATGGTAGGACGCGTGGGTTCCTTAAAACATTCTCAAAAGGGATCAAAAATATATTTTTGGAAGGAGTGAAGAAAGATATTCAAAATTTTGTAAGAGAAGGTCAGGGTTTGCATAATAAATAAAAAGAGATATAGTAAAATCTCTAGGGTTACTTCAACCATTCCACATACATATTCAAAGACTAGAAGATATATCAATAGACTTTATTACAGTGGTTACCGAAATATAAAGGTAAGTATGACATTTTTGTGGTCATTTATATAGACAAATTTTGTAGATTTTTTTTTGTAGAGCCTCAAAAGTACATAAACAACAAGCCAAGTGGAAAAAAGTGCCCATGAAAGAAATTCATGGTCTTCATGGTTTTCCTGAAAAGCTAATAGTAACAAGAAACTTTTGGAATTAATTATTTAATATGAGTGGAGAAACACTAGTAAATGCCATGAGTTCTACATATCAAACACAATCAAATGGTCAAACAAAAATAGTTAACAAATGTTTTTAAGGTTATCTACAATGTTACTCTTTTAGAAAAAGTAATATTAATGGATGAAGTGGGTTCCTCAAGGAAGAATGGTATATATGATACTATCATACTACCTATACACATCTAAAATTTCCCCCATTTAAGGCTCCTTTATGGATATCCAACTCCTAGTATCTCATACTTTATGCAAGATAAGTCCAAAGTATAGGAAACAGAGTCACATATGGAAAATACTAAAGAAACTTTTTGAAAAATTATTATGGAAAACTCTTCAAATGACATGAAACATGATAAAACAACAAGGGGGAACAACATTGAAGTGAAAGATAATTTGAGGAGGGTAATTGGGTATTTTTTTAGATTATAGCATTATAAGCAATCTTCATTCAAGAAAAAGAAGAATAAATTATTAGCTCAAAAGAATAATAGGTTTATGTCACACGATGATGCAAAAAGTATTAGGCACCAGCCATTAATGTAGGAGGTTTATCCACATGTTGTGGCTAGGAGGGTTCGAAAAACATTTGAGTTGTAACGACTGAGGTGTCAATACCTTAGCTAACCGTATTACTTAGACTAGTTAGAGTTGTAGGAGTCGATGCAGCTTAAGTTAGTTGAATTATTATAATTAGACCTTTTGATTTCTAGAACGGTCCTCTCGGAGGAACCGAAGAGCCACATGTTATGTATATAAATTGTAATTCCTCGTGATGAATAAAAGTAGAGAGGGAAGAGGAGAGTAGAGAGGGGATTTATGCAATAAACCTTCCGTGTGTGAACAATTGTTTCCGGTTTAAATGATTTCCAAGTTTAGTTGCCATTGAATTATATTGAACCGCTAACTGTGAAGAATTGTTTAATCGTGGAGGCGATTGGAGTACTCGATAATTCCATTCTTCCGTCTTTGAATTCCCGTAAATTGTTGGATAACCCCGTGAACTCACCCCACCCCCGAAGGCGAGGTCCGTGTGAGAGAACCTAGGTCGTGAAAACTGCTCAAATATAAAAAATCCCGCTTAATAAAGAGACAAAATTGTTGTAAGCTTTCAAACCCGACCCGAGGGATTGGACATGAGTTAACAAACAAAAGGATAGCGGAACCAGACTTTTACACTCGTGGTCAAGCCTGTATCAAAACCACGAGCGGAATCACAAAAGCGTGCTGTCCCATATCATCAGCATCATGCGGGCAGTAGGCGGTATTTCCTATTCGCGAGTGATTCCATAGGGAATGTGACACGGGCGAAGTGACCCTCGGAAAACTACCGTGTAACCTCGTGCCATCACATATTAAAGCTCCGACGTTGGAAGCCGAGCGAAATTTCCAAGAGTCGTTGATTTGGAGAAGGGCCATCGGGACGTATGGTCGCACGTTGAACTTGCCCTGAGGTTAACTAAGGTGTGTGAGGATAGCGAGGGTACGATACAAGTGTTTGATTGGTTATTGATATATATAGGTGGGGCTAGAGTATAATGAAATTGTTTAATCAAACGAATGACGGGATAATTAGCATAAGTCCCAGGTGGGTGATTGTTGTAAAGTCTGGTGGTGAAATATAGAGCCTGGAAGTTCATTACAAGTTATTTATTTAAAAAGAAACGGGGAGTGTAAATACAAAGTGTTGAAAGTTAAACATTGGTTATAAGGCTTTGGAGATAATATAAATTCGAGAATATAAATTAAAGTCCAACCATTGTGGATAGTATTTATTTATCAAATTCTACGAATTTGATAAATAAACCCGAAGAAAGAAGAAATCAATTAAGACTCGAGTCGGAGGAAAGAACGGTAAACCAAGGGAAAATGTCGACAGAGCTATTTTAGTTACACACCGACCTCTCCTTAGGGGTCCACTTTCGTTTTTTTATGCGCCACACGATGATTCTCTCTCGCCATTTACTTGTATTGAAGATCACTATTCTAGGAATAAGGAGTTATTTTCTCCAAAAATAACCCTAGCCAAACATTGACCCCTAGCCAAACATTGACAATGCATCAAGGATATCTTTCTATGCTTCATATGCACATTTTTTTCTACTTCTAAATCATGTCCTTGGAAGTGGTTGTTTTGCTGGAAATTATTCACCAGTTGGTTTCATACCAAATTCTTTTTCACATTTTCAGCATCCAATACATGAAAAAGATAATGGTTTAAAACAACATAAATATTTGAAATTTTGCAAGAATTGTCTAGCACACTTTGAATATGAATTTTGAAGTCAAGTGCATGATGCTATATAGGATCAAGTGTCATTTTGAATACAAAATGTTTCACAAGAAACTTCTCAACATGCTACCCTGCAGTAAGGATTAAATGACAATATTGCATCAACTATTTCCATAATAAAAGTGCACCTCGGCCATAAGACTAAACAACTACAAATGTTGTAGATCTAACAAGACCACACAATAAAATGTATTCCACAAGGTCAATACTGTATGAAAAATGAAAAGGAGTTTGCAACCAAAAATACCTTAGGCAACTAATTCAATTAGATACACCAAACCATTAGCAAAAAGGAAAACCAGCCTACTCAAAAGGCAAGCATTTACCTCCTTTGACAAAATTTTGAGTTCCGAAACAAGGGCCTTTATTGTCTTGTCAATGCCCCTAGTAATTTGAACGGGGTTTGCACCTGCTGTAACAACCTAAACAAAAAGGTTTCATTTCAAATTATTTTCCACAAATTTAAGATACAACCATTGTCAGTTTTGTATTTCCTAACAAGCTCATAAATTTTGACAAAAGAACCAAATTTTTTTAATACCCGATAGCAATTTTTTCACTCAAAAACTATCTTAGACTCAATTAGCCCAACCCAGAACTAAAAAACCAAACACCATAAGACCCTACAAAAATGAATAGATGATCTTAATCCAGTACTATCGACAAAAAGTTACCTTTACACCCTCACTTATTAAACCCCGTGCTGTTGAATTTTAACTTCAACTGCTGCAGCAGAAGGACGGATGCAGCAGCAACATTTTTTTTTGGAGGTTGCTTGCACGCCATCCAGAAATTTAATTCAGCATTTAAAATTCCTGCAAGTTTTTTTGTAGACGGCCGCAGCCATATTTCTGTACAGGATTGTATTTAAACACAACAACCAGCATTAACGCAATTCACCAACCAGAAATTAAACAAACAGAAATTTACCCGACATTTTTGTAAATTCAAAAGGAGGACACGTGGAGCATTAATATTGGATCGCATGAAATTGAAGGGAATCTGAAAACCTGAAAACCGGACCCGAATTTTTTATAAGGCACATTGGATTGAGAATTCGCGTTACAAATTAGGCAGACGTCAGCATCCCATTTTGGAACGCGAATTTGGTTTGAAATTCAACCTATTCAGACTTTTGAAGTCCGACGGAATGGGTTCTTTAATGTTTTGATAATTTAATTTTATGTATGCTTTAATATATACATATGTTTTAAACATATGTTATATATATATCATATTTAAAAATCCCGAGTGTCCTCCTAGAGGAGAAGTGTGCAATTCCAGAAGAATCTTTTGTTTTAGTTGGGAATTCTTAAAAAGATATAAGCGATATTTGTACCATAAGGAATCATTTTTCCAACTAAATGTATCAGATGTACTAGGATCTTGCTGCAACTTTTGAATGAGTGTCCATACATCTTTGTCCTTCTTCCATTCATCTCTTGCTTCTGTTATCCAATCTGGTTGGATAATAGAAATGGCACAAAGCAATGCTTCCACCTCTTCATTCTTTCTTGAGAGTGCATCTGCAATAACATTAAGCTTTCCTTTTTTGTAGATTATTTCAAAGTCATAACCCAACATCTTTGTGACCCATTTTTGCTGCTCTTCTGAAGATAGTCTTTGTTCCAAAAAGTGTTTCAGATTATCATGATCAGTTTTTACCTTGAAGTGTCTTCCCATTAGGTAAGTTCTCCATTTCTTTAGTGCATGCAGTATTGCTAACATTTCCTTCTCATAAATAGGTTTCTGTAAATACTTTCCTTTGATCGGACGACTTTCAAAAGCAATGGGTCTTCCTTCCTGCATTAAAACTGCACCAATTCCATTTCCTGAGGCATCACATTCCACAATAAAGGTTTTTGTGAAGTCTGGCGTAGCTAAGACCGGTGCTAGGCACATTGCCTCCTTAAGATGTTCAAAGGCCTTAGTTGCTTCAGGAGTCCATGAAAATGCATCTTTCTTCAATAATGTTGTTAGAGGTGCTGCTATTCTTCCATAATTCTTAACAAACTTACGATAATAGCCCGTTAACCCGAGAAATCCTCGCAACTGCTTTATTGTCTTAGGGACTTTCCATTCCTTAATGGCTTTAATTTTGTTAGGGTCTACTTTAACACCCTCGTGGGATATAATATGACCCGGATATTCCACCTCTTGTACTCCAAAGAAACATTTGGATGCTTTTGCATATAATTGTTTCTCTTGCAATAGTTTGAGCACCCTGTCAACATGCTCAACATGATCCTTCCAAGACTTGCTATAGATTAGTATATCATCAAAAAATACTAGCACAAATTTTTTAAGGAAGGGTTTGAAAATGGAATTCATCAACCCTTGAAATGTAGAAGGTGCATTGGTAAGGCCATAAGGCATGACCCAAAATTCATAATGACCCTCATGAGTTCGAAATGCTGTTTTTGGAATATCTTCAGTCTTCATTCTAATTTGATGATATCCTGAACTAAGATCCAACTTGGTAAAATAAATTGCTCCATGTAATTCATCCAATAATTCATCAATCATAGGAATGGGAAATTTATCTTTAATGGTGAGCTTATTGAGCTCCCTATAATCTGGACACATTCGCCATGATCCATATTTCTTGTGTACCAATACTACAGGAGCAGAGAAAGAACTTTGACTAGGTTGAATTATACCCGCCTCTAACATTTCTGCAATCATACGTTCAATTTCGCTCTTTGGAAGTAAGGATATCTATAAGGCCTGATGTTTGGAGGAACACTTCCTGGAATCAAATGAATAGCATGATCATGATCACGAATAGGTGGGAGTCCTTTTGGAGTTTCAAACACCTTGGAATGATTGTCCAAGACTTGTTGGAGATCTGCAGAAATAGATGATTTTGATGTCGGAACTTCTAGTGAGTATAATTGTGCAATTACGCCTCGTTGTTCTTTCTTTAGAAGCTTTGTCATGACATTAGAGCTTATTATCCTTCCCGGCTTCCCTTCAATACCCCGTAATTCGACTTCCTTTCCTTCTGAAAAAAATTTCAAGAAAAGTTCTTGAAAATTAAAGCTACCGTCCCCAAAGATTGTAACCATTGTACTCCTAGTACAACATCAGCACCTCCCATAGGAATGGAAAGCATTGGACTAGTCAACACATATTCCCCCATGGTTATCTTGATGTTATGGCATTTTCCTGAGCAATTTATAGTTCCTCCATTTGCAACCATCACTTGACATTCTGGTGCTGGGTATAGGAAACAATTTAATTCCTTGGCTACCTTACAATGAATAAAATTATGGGTGCTACCTGAATCAATCAACACTATTACCTTTTTCTTCTTGATCTGTCCTGCTATCTTGAGAGTTTGAGGAGTGGTAATTCCTGCCAGTGCATTACATGATATGGTTGGATTCATTTCTTCATCTTCTATGGCTGGTTCCTTGTGTGTATCCTCTTCTTGTTCATTTTCTTCTTCCTCTTCACAATCTATGTAAAATAATTTTCTCAAGACACTTATGACCTTTTTAGTATATCAGGTTGTGTGTCAACTTGTAGGTTGTGTGGAAATCTAGATGTAGCCACACTTCCTTCTTTATAGAATTGAGTAGTAGACTTCCTTGTTGCCATAATTTTACATTCAACTTTTCTTGCCAACCTGAATGCCTTCTCTAATGAATCAGGTTCCAGAACACGAACTTCATGCTGAATGTTATCCTTTAAACTGCCTAAGAAGAGATCAATCCTGTGGTCCTCTGAAATATCAGTTACCCTTATACTCAATTTTTGGAAGTCCTCAATGTGCCGCCCCACTAAACCCTTTTGTTTGAGATTTATCAATTGGCTAAAGAAGGTGTTGCTCTTTGTATCCTCATAATGTGCTATCATTTCCTCCGTAAAAATTGACCAAGTGACAATTTTTTTACGGGAGCAAAGCCATCGATACTATACAAATGTATTTTGTTCTAAATGTAAAGTTGCAATGCGTACCTTTTGTGTGTTTTGCACGTTATGGAGATCAAAATATTGCTCCATCTGTAGTATCCATGTTATAGGATCCTTTCCATCAAACTTCCTCATATCCATTTTTAGAATATGGTGGTTCTTCCCACCAACATTTGAGTTTATGAAATCATGATTAACATTTATTTTGTTCTCATCATGAGGTTCTTCTCCTATATTTCCGCCATTAGGAATCATTTCTGGTTTTAAGCTTGTCATCAAGCCTTCCATGTATGCTTTTATATCATTCTTCATGTTTTCTATGTTGTCTTTCATGTCATCCATCTTAGCTTCCATGCCCACTTCCATGCCATCCATCTTAGCTTCCATGCCATTCATCTTAGCTTCCACGCCATCCATCTTAGCTTGCACACCATCCATTTTAGCTTCCACGCCCTTCTTCAAACCTTCCATCTTTACTTCCACGCCATCCATCTTAGCTTCCATGCCTTTCTTCAAACCATCCATCTTCACTTCCACACCTTTCTTCAAAACTTCCATTTCATTTTTTGCTGCTCTTTGCGAGAGTGAAATTTGTTGCACTTGTTCTTGTAATTTTCATAGATCATGTTGCAATTCTTCATCTTCATGAGTCATGGTAGAGCCTTCTGAAGGCTTGATGGGTGTTGAATTATTTTTAGGGGCCATTTTAGAATCCAATATTGATATCTATGCTACAAGATGCCCTTGGAATCAATTCAACTTGATTCTTCAAACAAGACTTATGCAATTCGGAAAAAAATACACACCTTTTACTAGCTTTTAGGAGCTCGATATTGAAATTGAATTATCTCTGTAGTTGAAAATCTTCGATATCTGAAATTCAGCTCTGTAGTAGATCTCTGAAGCTTCTTTCAAATGCCACAGGTCTGACCTGATTTGGATTCTCCAAGACAAAGTTGTGTCCAATCTCCCACAATGACCTAATTCTGGACTGGTTTAGTAGAGCGAACTTGTACGACTTGCCACGTGTCACTGTTTTGTCCTTTGTCTCTGAAATTGATAGCCCAGAAACTTTAGTCTGTGTACTTGTGACCAATTTTTACGGCACTTCAATCCAATGCCCAGAGAGAGAGTTATTGAAGTTTTCCCACGATCACCTCTTTGAGATGCAATTCAGGAGCATGAAAAAGCACTACCTTCCACAGATCATATCTCCAAAAATATTGCGAACCAAGCTCTGAAATTTTTTGACGAATTTCCTCACGATTTCAGCTTCGCACCATATGAATTTCAGACTCAAACTTCGTGGCAATTCAGGGCGAAATTTCCACGATGACCCGTTTATGAGCCCGAAAAATACCTAACTTCCACATGCTATCTCCTCAAATAGCGTTAACCAAGACTGAAATTTTTAAAAACTTTCAAAAGAGCCTTAGTTTGCAGACCCTAGAAATTTCAGCTTCTGAAGTCAGAGAAAAACGTTATAGCGAAAATTCCACGATGACCTCGTTTGCTGTCAAAACCTTGAATCCAAAGCTCTGATACCAAATGTTGTGTAACCAGCTCCAAAAATAGAAGAAAGAGATATCAACGCCTTAGAAATAAGCCACTTCGAGGGGGAAACCTCCAATACATTACATAAATGAACAATTCTTGGATGATACAATTTACAAAACCTCTTTTCTATATATAGAGTCCATGGGGCCATAATGTAATCCTAGTGGGCCACAATGTAATCCTAGCTGACCTAACAATAATAATTTAAGGGCACAATAATAACAAAATGGGGGTTACAAGGGTACAATAATAACAATAAGGGGGTTACACTAACAACAATAAGGGACTATACTAGTAATATAGGAACCTAACAGTATTATAGAATTTAGTTTTAATTTTATTTTTTTTAAAAGAGGGTTTATTATAATATGTTTTATATGTTACGGCATATAAAAATAAAAAGGACAAAAAATATTGGTAGTTTTTTTATAGACAGTACGTAAAATTTTTATTACACAGCAGTGTGTAAAAAGTGAAAGACCGAGTGTAACTTTTTAAGTGTGTATGCACAGCAGTGCGAAAGTGAAAAACACAGCAGAGTGTTTTAGAGACAGAGTATGTTTGTTTTGAACAGACAGTGAGTTGGTTTTATGCACTGCGTTTTGTAGCAGTCATAATTTTGTAATCCCTCTCAGTGAGGAAGAAGTGTAATAGTTTTTTTTTGAGTTATTGAAAGGAATAGAAGTTTGTTTTCAAAGTATTGAAACTCTGTCTCCTGTCAAAGAAATTTTTATTTTCTCTGTGTTAGAGGAAGGGAGATTTATTCTCCATTCATTGTTCTAGAATTTTTCAATATTCCAACATGTGCAAGAACAACAGATGTTGTGGTTCCATCCCTAGCTAAATCATTTGTCTTTGCCGCAGCTTGCCTTACCAACTTGGCCCCAATATTTTCAACTGGGTCCTCTAATTCAACCAATAAAAAGGCCAAAACCATAGCATTGAGATACATTTCATTACAATGTCAATAACAATAAAATTTGACTCAGCCATAACCCTTTCCTTTTATTGTTGTGAAAAGCTTTATGCATTACTCTAATGTGGCTAGTCCATAGGCCAAGTAGACCAATGGGTAACAAATATGTTTCCTTTCACCTTTGAGTTTTCAAATTATGCCTACCAAATCTAAGACATTTAAGAGGGGGAACTAATACAACGTTAAAAAGAAAACCAGAGCACACATATACAAATTACCTCCTTAGCTAATGTCACACCATCATTAACTATTTTCGGAGAACCATGCTTGCTCTCCAAGACAACATTTTTCCCTTCGCCCCAAGGGTGACTCCAACAAGATCAGCAAGTTTGTTCACACCGCCCGCAAGACAAATTGACAATGCTTTCAGTAAGTGTGCAATTGAATGCCAGACCATATGCCAAAACAACCCTCCATGAAAAATTAAAATAACACATTAAAATCGAATATAAGTGGACAAGGAAAGATCCACCGCAGTGAAGTTTCACGTGCAGGTGACCTTCCTTTAAACATATTTTTTTCTCTGACCTGCAATTTTTTTGTCACTAAGCCATCCTTGTTGAAGTACAACTCCTTTTCCATAGCTCTTGTATTAAATACCTTCTCTCTGTCGCGTAATCTCAGAGTCCCTCTTCTACTTGAGCGATTAAAGGAAATGGGTGAAAAAACTGAAAGAGAAGACAATTTTTTGCCATAATTATCAAACATTGCACCCAACTTCTTCCCCTTTCCATTGTTACCCAATGAGGTAGATGTGGAAATTTTTGTCATACTGCCCAAAGCAGAGGCCATCTTCTCTTATCCTGAATATAGAATTACAATATCTTCATATTAGTATGAACCTTAAAAAACATGACTCCCATTGCTAAAAACCACTTTTAAGTTGTAACAGGCAAACTAAACAACTATCGCAACTTTTGGCAACTTTTGGAGCATTAAGAGAGAAACAACCAAAGAGAAATACAACCACAATCCTCATTTTAATGAGATTGGACTATATATTTGCATTAAGATAATAGAAAGAAATCACGACTATATTAAGGCCAGCACAAAACAATCTTTAACCAGTGTCTCTCGCGGCCTTCAGGTTGCCATGCCAGAGGTTGCATATTTTTAATTTAAATTCTTGACCTCTCGTGCCCATCTATGAATGCATCCAATGGGATATCTACATCAAATGCTCCTTTATATCCCCAAAACAAATTCCCTACTACAAGAGCACCAGTATTGATGGATCACCCCACACCATCCCACCCACTAGAAACAGTGAAAAAGGAAACCCGAGAAACCTTCTGAAATATCTCAAGATGACTATATGGGTGGTTCTTATGAATCAACCAACCATTCATAACATGCTCATCAATCCAAACCATGAGTATTATGTGACAATATTCAAGCAGGCACTGAATAGGATTTCTGAAGCTATGTTAGAGAAACCCTAAACTCTCACTGAAAATAGGTGAAATGTGGCACCACTCAGAGATTGACATGTGCCAATTGGTAAAAGTGGTAGAAAATTGGCATGCTCAAACAACGAGGTGATGCAGGAATGACATGAGGGAGAAAATATCAGAAAAGCCCCAAATCTGGAGAACTAAAGCTCATCACCAACCCGAGATTGACAACTTTACATGATGTAACCTATGAAATCGTAAATGGAGAAATCATAGTAACAATAAAGTAACCTATGTAACAATAAAGTCGGATTCATCCCGGGAGTGGTAATGGGAGAAATCATAGTGAACAACAGGAAACATGCATAGTTGCTTACAATCAAATAGATGAAAAAACACATACAAAAAACCTAGATAATAATCGTGAACAAGCTTAATATTGAATTATGAACTGTAAAGGAACTTACAAAATGTGACATTACGAACCTGGTCAAGCGCACAAGCAAAAATATCCAGGACATGACCCTGGTTGACAAGTTGTATTGCTCATGATGCAAGAGGATTTGTACCTGCACTGCCAAGTCAATCAAAATCCATCATTATCTATACAATAAATACAAGTAATTGATGTAGCATTTTTACTCTAAGATGCATTCTTATGATAATGTTAGAACATATGTTGAAAATGTCAAAACATACCTGAATAAGCTCCTCTTCATTTCAAGAACAATTTATTAGAGTCGCATGAACTTGGAACAAGCCTCCCACGATCTGAAAGAGTAGCAACTAAGTCAACAGTGACTTTTTTGTTGCTACGCTGGATCGAGGGAGGTTTGCTCCAAGATTAAATCGCTCCAATAAATTATTCTCTACTAAACAGGGCCAACCACGTGAAGGTGGAAACTCTTATGGCCCCTCCCCCCCCCTCACATCACTCTCAATTCCCCAATACCCAATCTATATTTCAATTTTTACTTTCATGAGCATAAAAAAAAATATTCAATAACTAGTAAAAAAACAATTCAACACAAAGTACGCAAGGAAACATTGCAATTAATGCTTGACATAAAAATAGTATGATAAATGAGTTTTTTATATAACGCAAAAAAATGTTCCAAGTATGGTAACGTTTTTCTTATAATAATACAATATTTTACATTGTCAAATTTTATTTTTCTTCTTCCTATTTTTAAAGCTCCTAATTACATCATCAATATCATCGTGCTCTGCTCCTGTTTCGTGCCTTTCAACCCGCACTGCTAACCTAGTTGCGTATTCATGATGTCTGGGCTCATCCAGTGACGGGGCATCGCCTACAAAAACAGATAATATTAAATTTTAATTGTCAGTTTTTAAATATCATTGAAATAGTTCGGTAATATTAATAAAAAAAATTGCAATGAGATTATTTACCTGGTGCACCAGTTTTCGTCGTTGACCTAGTTGCGTAGTCACGATGTCTGGTCTCATCCAGTGACGGGGCATCGCCTACAAAAACAGATAATATTAAATTTTAATTGTCAGTTTTTAAATATCATTGAACTAGTTTAGTAATATTAATAAAAAAAAATTCAATGAGATTATTTACCTAGTGCACCAGTTGTCGCCGCTGACCTAGTTGCGTAGTCACGATGTCTGGTCTCATCTAGTGACGGGGCATCGCCTACAAAAACCGATAATTTTAAATTTTAATTGTCAGTTTTTAAATATCATTGAACTAGTTCGGTAATATTAATAAAAAAAATTGCAATGAGATTATTTACCTGGTGCACTAGTTGTCACCGTTGGGACTGTTGCCCTGTCTTCCTCTCTGGTGGTAAGATCCTCAAGGGAAACATTCTCTTTCATTTAAACAAAAAACTTTATAAGGACAACCATCAAGGTATAATTAGAAAAAATTATAAGTGGAAATTAATTACCATCACGGCCCTCACTGATAGTAGCATTGTCGGCCTGGTCCCCACTACAATGATCAGGTTGCACGTGAGGATCATCTACATCTGGCTCTAAAACTGGGTTATTTGCCTCGTCGGTAGTGCTGCTCCCCTAATTTAAACAAAGTTTTTAGACATTAAATTTATGGACGAAAACAAACATATTGAAAGGTTAATGTTTTACCTTATCAGGCATTCTGGATCTTGGGACCTGCCCCAAGCTTCTGCGATGTTCAACTACGGCTTGATAGCCGAAATGGAAAGCAATATTTTTATCTTCCTCTATAGTTTCTGTTCCGAAGTCATCACCCTACATTACATATGATTGTGTATTTTTAATCATATTTGATAGGATTAAAAAAACATTGGAAGGCGATACAATTAATTATAAGATGTTTAGCTACTTAATTACAATTCTTGCGGCTAATTTCAAGTAGTCGCCCTGGCCTAGCTTGTGATGGCCCTTTTTTTCAATCCTAGCTTTGGTTGCCTTTGAGGTGTTAGGAAACCTAGCATCAAAATATTGAAGTCAGATATGATGTAGCACACTTTTATTTTAGACATAGAGAAAATTAAAGCTATGAGAATTAAAGTTGTAATTTACCTTGCGGGTCCAGTTGACATTTTTCCTTCTTTCTTTGCCCTTTTCTCTTTTCCGTCATGGATGAGTGCTCTCCACTCACTCTCTGGAACTATGAGAGGATGCTCGTATCTAGGTTTAAATTGCAATTGCGTCCTATAGGTGTCCCTGGTATATTTCAAATATTTGTCGGCTACCCGAGCCACCGCTGTTCTGTCAAATGTGCCGACCCCAAAAAGGGCTTCTAGATAATCTAGAAGTTCTTTTTTCAGGTTGGAATTCTGGGAATTCCACCCCGTGCGTATGGTTGGGCCAAAAATTACCAACGCATGGCTCTCCAGAAACCTGTAGAAATCATTGTTTCCTACACAGAAAAAGAAAAGAAGAAGAAGAAGAAGATATTATCATTAATTTAAAAATAAAAATCATGATAAATATGTTTTAGATAAAGTACATGAAATAGTTAAAATATTAAAATTTACCTGGGAGTTGTACATGCTTTATAGGGACACCTTCATCGTTCACCAAAAACGTGCCATTAATGGTCCCCGTGGAGCTGACACGTGTAGCTCCAGGAAACGCAATAATGTAGTTGGCCATATCAGCCTCATCATTGCCAACACGTTCAGCAGTTGGCTGGGTGTCAGCTTGGGCAGGGTGTGTTTCTTGGCTAGCACCTAAAGGAGTAGAAGGTGTACGAGAGGGTTGTTGGGCAATCTCTTGCCCTTGTGTCCCACTACCACCAACACCGAGTTCAGAAAATGCCAGAAAACGCTACATACAAAAGAAATTTTTGTTAGTTTAGTCAATGTAAAAATTAAAAATCAAACTATCACAATTCATCTCATGGAGAACAAAAAAAATATCCTTTTGACTTTTTATTATTACCTGATATCTTTCTAGCTGGCTCATAAGATGTTTTATCCTCTCTTCTGTTTCAGGTGTTTGAGGCGCGTCTATCAAAGTATTAAATTTCGACCTTGCATCTCGTGCCTTTTTTTGCAACAAGAACACTGGAGATAGGGATGAAGAAAGCTCTTTCTCAAAGAGGGAATCATCAGGCGTACCATGGCTAGGTGTCTGCATATTTGAACAAAATTAATATTATTTCAATTATGTAAATAACTAAAATACCCGAAGATAGAGCAATGCTGGCACTTTACATGTTCTTCCGCTGGCCTCTTTCCGCGATCATCCCATCTCGGGGTTGTTCCTGCACTGCTCTGATCAGTTTGCCACATTGCAATAAAATTATAAATGTAAAAACTTGAAAACAATATCTAACTTGAAAACACAAAATGAAAACTGAAATAATTTCTAATAAGACACCGGAAGACAGAGTTAGAGTTTCAAATATGCCTTACATTGAATTCAGTCCTAGAAACATGTCATTGCACATTAAGGCACCCAAACATTCACTCCACGAATGATATATTTAAGTAGGCTTCTCCTATTCTGGGAAAACACCATACCTATAATGCATTCACTTGCATGTATAAAGGGAAAGGAAAACATGTTTTCATACAACGATGACAAAGGCATCTTGGGGAAAGGTATCTTCACTTTTTATTTATGTTGTTCACCCACACCACTCTCGTGTTTTCACTAATCCTGTTTTGTCATTTTTGGATTCAAATTGAGTTAAGGCCTTAAGTATTTTTTGACCTTTCGGTGTAGTTTTTATAAGTGGCATGTATGGATTTTCCATTAATTCTGCACTTTTTCTCTTCATGCGCATGTTTCCCCGGAAATCAAATGCATGATTTAGTCCCATACATTTAACAAGTTGTTGGATCAACTCCATAGGAAATATCATGTTTCCTATTCAATCAAAAATTATCTCAGTTAGGGTAGGTAGGAAGGTTTTCCCTTTGTATTAATAGGGCACTTCTAGCTTGCATTTTTATTATATCTTTCAAATTTAGTGTCGTTTCAATTAGGGCATGATTTTTTGCAACTTTCAAGGTGAGAATGAACAAAGACAAAATTTTGTGATGGATGACTGTATATGACTCCATGGCCAGAGGAAAAGGCACTAATCTACTTCTTCAAATATCTATAGTTCTCATTCACCTCATATGGAGATGGTCCCCGATTTTGAGCCAAATGTTGCAGCAAAAAGTTCCCCCCCTCCATAATTTGATATTCAATGGAAATTTCTTAAATTGATGATGGGGCATGATTATGGAACATTGGCACATACATATGTAATGGAATTCCAAGATCATGATATATGTTTGCATATGTTTATGGAGGTGGTGGAGCAAAAAAGAGCTCAAATAGAGCTGAATTTTTTCACATAAAAAGGACCGTGGGCTTGACTAATGGTTCCATTTAAAAAATGATATCTAGACAGAGAATAAGTGTAGCATGCAAACATGCATTGAAAATCCATCTGAGTTTGCATTGTATTACTTATGATGGATTCAAATTTGGGTTTCAAAATGCCAGGTTATGGCATGATTTTGTCGAGAAACCCTTAGTTGGATTCTCATGTTGGTTTAATTTATTTTTAAGTTTGTTTTGCAATCTTTGGGTGATAGTAACTCATGAACTAGGTTACCAATGTGTAACAATCATATTTCAAGAATAAAGTTGTGATTTTTTTATATTATTATTATTATCTATTAGCTACGAGTATTGACACCTAATGCCTGGAATTTTGACATCTCGATAGCATGGATAATTATGTTAACATAATAACTATCATTACGTGTCTTCACTTTTGTCACCATAATAGACCTGTGATATGGACTCATCACACAACTTCATATGCTATGTCCTAACAAGTTCAAACTGGTTGAACCTACCTCATAGTGTGGTTATTAAGGACAAGTTGCTTGGTATATAACTCGATAGCATAGACCGCGTTGCAGTTCTAAAAAGAATCCTCAAGTGTCAAAAAAACTTCACAATATGTTCTACTACAAAGCCTTTTGGGATACCTGAAATAATATATGTATCATTGATGACTTTTAAAGTATGACAAGATCCAGAGGGAAAGGAAATCAATGGAAGAGTGATCCACCAATGAGAACCTAGAATTTAGCATCAGATGAGTTAGAGTCTAGGAAATTGAAACCCTATAATTTTAACTAGTGATGAAGGACATCACATAGGTAATTATATTTTCATGTAGAATAATCTGTTAATTCAAATTTAAACTACATAATATGAAAGGCATACCATAAATTTTTCCACGTAAGTCCAAACAACCTATAAAAAGGGAAAACCTTCTTTTTCCATGGGAAATAATTTACCTTTCCTTTTTCAAGGCAATCTAAATCACAAAAAATATGAACTATACTGCACACATTCTTGGATAATTGGAAAGTGGAAAAGGAATACCCTACACAAGTGATGCACACATGTACATTTGAACACTAATAGATTTTTGTAGTTGAAGTGCAATGCTTGTTTTCATTTAAATGTAGGGTTTTTAAAGCAGGGAGAAATAATGGCTGCCAAATTAATAAGCGTTTCTTTGGGAAAAATTTAAATCTTGTATTGGGTGATGAAGATAATAGAGGGTATTGAATCTTGATTCTTGACATCTAGAGAGAACCATACAGCTTAACACAATCCAATAGAATTGACCAAAAAAACCCAAATAGAGTCAACCCTACTATAGGAGGAAGGGCCTGCAGTAAGAACTTACCATTTTGCAAGAGCTGAGGGCGAATGTTGTTCTGCAAGAGCTGAGGGCGAACGCAGAGGGCGACTGTTGTTCTGCAAGAGCTGAGGGCGAACGCTGAGGGCGAATGCTGAGGGCAAAGGCTGTTCTGCAAGAGCTGAGGGCGAATGCAAAAGGGGCGTTGTTCCGCAAGAGCTCGGGGCGAAGTCGAGGGCGAATGATGTTTTGCAAGAGCTTAGGGCGACGTCGAGGGGAATGTCCTCTTGCAAGAGCTTCTAGGTGACTGCCGAGGGCGAATGCTGTTCTGCAAGAGCAAAGGGAAAATGCGCGCGTGATATCAGATGTTAATGTAGCACACATGTACATTTGAACACCAATATATTTTTGTAGTTGAAATGCAATGCTTGTTTTCATTTAAATGTAGGGTTTTTAAAGCAGGGAGAAATAATGGCTGCCAAATTAATAAGCGTTTCTTTGGGAAAAATTTAAATCTTGTATTGGGTGATGAAGATAATAGAGGGTATTGAATCTCGATTCTTGACATCTAGAGAGAACCATACAGCCTAACACAATCCAATAGAATTGACCAAAAAAACCCAAATAGAGTCAACCCTACTATAGGAGGAAGGGCCTGCAGTAAGAACTTACCATTTTGCAAGAGCCGAGGGCGAATGCTGAGGGAAAATGCTGTTCTGCAAGAGCTGAGCGCGAATGCTGAGGGAAAATGCTGTTCTACAAGAGCGGAGGGCGATTGCGCGCTTGATATCAGACGTTAATGTAGGTATTGCGACGAATACAAAACAACAAAATCATTTTTATGTAGCGCGCATATAAGTTTCAAATTTTTATGTAGCGCGCATATAAGTTTCATATTTTTATGTACCGCACATATAAGTGTCGTTATACTGACGGCGGAAAATGCATCACTATTACGACGGGTGCCTTTAAACGTCGCAATGGCGACACCTAGACATTGTGTCGCAGTTGCGACGTTTGGAGTCGTCTCAATAGCGACGCTTTGGGCCATGGTGTCACAATTGCGACGTCGTCCTCCAAACTGTCGGTATTGCGACACTTTTCTATAAATGTCGGTATAGCGATGGTTTCGGGCGGGATGGAAAAAATTTGGGGTTTCCGACATTCGTCAAAAGTCATTTAACAAAGTGTCGAATTTCCGCCAAATGTAGTATGAAACCGAATTTGATTGCACAAATAACATGGATGAGTATGAATATTTGATTTTGGGCTTAGAAGTTTTGAAAAGAATGGGTGCTCAAAAGATTTCTGTTTGTGGAGATTCTGAATTATTCATTAAAAAAGTTGAAGATGTGTATCAAACAAAGGATGTGAGAATGAGGGCATACATAAATTTAGTCATGGATATGTTGGAAATTTTCCAAGAACATTCATTCATTGTAAATACTGGGGATAAAAACTCCATTGCTGACTCCCTAGCTATCTCTGCAAGTCGTTTCATCATTCCCATACATTCCACTGAAAAAATATGAGGTTGAGGTTTTCCATAGACCATCTATCCCTGATAACATTATCCATTGGCAAGTATTTGAGGATGACCAACAAGTAAATAACTTTATTGAGCTGAAAGAAGAGTTTGAAAATATACAAGTAGATCAGTAAAACATGCCTGTTGAATCTAAGGGAAATTCTGAAGTGTTACAGCAGAAGAATAACTCTATACCCAAAGGGCTCATACCTTGCTGTTGTAGACAATTTTTTCATCCCCTAGAGACAGTCTAGAGTTGCCATAGACCAGTGCCTAGGACATCTTATCATACCAAGAGAACATGAAATATAGCTTGGGTGTCAATCCAAAAGCTCTCTTACTATCACTTGTAAAACAAGGAAATTTGTTTGAATGGAACCAAACTCTCTCAGAAGCTGATACAAAGATAAGAATAATGTAGGAACAGCATGCAAAACTCCAATACAAAAGCATCAGACAGTTAAGAGACAGCTTACTGCAAAGAGGGCCAGTTCAAATAATATGCCACAAAAATCAAATATCAGAAAGTGGATGCAGTGAAGAAACATGAAGAAGATACTAGTTAGCATGAGGCTGATACCCAGATACACAACAAAACCACATATGGGCTTATCCAACTAAGAATCCATACATGACAATGGCGTTTTAGAAGCACCCTCCTCAAGTAACTAATATAGCAGAAAATATGGATGAAGTGAACATGGAACAATATATCATGACTAGGCCTATTTAAAGTGCTTGACTAATCCAAGTATGGGCACCAACTAGGATGAATCCTTACTTAAGACCAGTGAGCCACTCGCATTCTAGAACATGATACAAGAAGAAAAATAGCATGAAATGAGATATTATATTAACACATAAGAAAAGATTACATACTGTGGGATACCAAAGACTAGAATCCTCATTACAGTTATAACTCCTCCTCACTGAGACCCTACGGGCTCTGAGCCTTCATACAGAAACTTTACAAGATGTATACAAAGCCTTTCACTGCACAGTTTGCTGATAGAAATCTGGAACCCTTTCAATGTATTTTTTCCTCACTTTTATAAGAGAAACAGAAAGCTCTAGAGAATGAGGTAGGTGATATACATTTAATGATCTAATTTAAAACAAATCTGAAAGAAAAACCCGCCTATGCTGTTTGGCGGTGCTGAACTGGTGCAAGTACTCTGCTACTGCTTCATGAAATAAATGCTGAGGATGAAAATCTACTCTTAACAAGATACAAAGAATAAAATATACAAATGTTATGTACTTGACTGGAAGAGAAAAATCTACTGCAATAAAACCTTGAGGTTGCTTGTGTTTGTGCATGGTACTTTCGGCCCTCTAATCTTGAATTAAAATGCCAGATCTTTAATGCAGGGCATTGTATTTCTCGATCTTTCACTGATACTTCATGCGGCCCCATTAACATTTCTTGCCGTGTAATATTTCTCTCTGCGGGCGTATTTAGGGTTCAATGGATTTGTTTATGCTTCCATTAATGAGGTCATATCATACAACTACCCTCGGCTTCCCTCCTGAATTTCTTCCTCGAAAATTGTCGAGGGCGGTGCTCTTGACTTCTGCGAACAATGCAGTGAGTCATGATGAATTTTCTACCGCGGAAAACCTGCAAAAACACAAACCAGTTAAGGAGAACCAGACAGGGATGGAGATGAGGACGATGGTGATGTCGGAGACATGGCCATATGGCAAGAACATGCAGGGTGGTGGAGAAAATACAGTGGAGACTTTGACGGGACGTAAGTTTTCCACGTAAAACAGTTTAAACCTGATGAATGAATAAAAACGATGAATATGAATGAAAAACACATATATATACGGCAGGGGAAAAATACCATGGACACGCGGGATGATGACACATGGGTGTACGAAGGACAGGTGGAAGAATGACATGGTTGTAGACCTAGTCAAACGGGGGAAAAATGTAGACAATTATGAGCCACACGATCGATGAACGGGATCAACGGTTAAAACAGCATCAACGGACCATGCGTGGTGGGCCAGGAGCGCGATTACCCTGGTTTAAGTCGCGTGCAACTTGGGAGGACGACCACTGTTGGATGAAGGCTGACAAATCCGGCGGCTGCTACGGATTCTGCTGCCCAGCTTTTGTCCGGAGGTTAACGCGCGAAATGGGCAGTTTTAAAATCGTACCCCCGGGACACGCGTCACGCGATTTGTGGAATCGCTGGAATTTGATTGAAAACCGCCAGCCCGGTGGAGGTGGTGCGGAATTAACCGCTGGTTTTCAGGCGTGGGGGCCAACACGGGTGATCGGGACTCCGCTCCGTCGATTGGTCTTGATCTGAAGGCTCCAGACGCACCCGAAACGTTGAACATTAAGCCCCTTTCCGCCTGGCATATGGTTTTGCGCCCGGGTCACATGGGAATCGAAATCAGAGTGGTTAAGGCTAAAGGGCTAGGCCAGATATGTTTTTGAATGCGGGTTTTTAGCCTTAGTAGGGTGTATTTTTCAGGCGGAAAGGGCAACGATAGACAGGGCATGGAGGCTTTTGGCCGCGGAAGGGGTTTTAAAGGTTTATATGGGGCGGTAGACCAAAAATTTGAATGGAGGGGTTGACCTTTGCTGCACCCTTTTCTAGCTTTTGATCGGGGAATGATTTATTCAGTATCCTGTGATACACTCACGATGATGAAGAGGTAGAGAGTTGTAACCTTGGTACAGTAGTAATTCCAAAAATTATTAAACGTTCAAAGTTTCTTTCAGTTGACATGAGACATAAATATATTGAGATGATGAAAAGGTTCATAGATGTTTTTTCATGGAGTTATGTTGATTTGAATAAGCATGATCCTACTATCATTTAGCATACCATTCTGATTAAATAAAATGAAAAGTCTTTCAAGTAGAAGATGAGGAGGATTAATCCACTTCTCATGCCTTTGATTGAGAAGGAAATCAAGAAACTCTTTGATACTAGAATTATTGTTCCAATTAGATTCTCAAAGTGGCATAGGAAAGTATAACCTTTTTCTATAAAGTGTTGGTGAAAATTCCTAAAGCATAGGTATCTTTCTGATTTATCTACGGAATATTGTCTCCCTCTTGGTTCACCTTCTTCTCAAATTCATAGTCTAAGTCTCGTCCTTAAACAAGAAACATTGTTAAAATTATCCAAACACCCAGTAGCCTATCATCTTCATGAAAAACTATTATCTTTAGCTCTGTCTCATGAGAAGATCATCATCATAAATTAGTTTCTCAACAATTTCCTTTGTATATTTTCAGAAACTTCTCGTAAAAAACACACCATTTTGACTTTGAACATATTAATATAACTGTTCAGGAGCTAATCTATCTCATCTTCAGACAGAGGAGCAAGTACTCTTTGTTTCCTTTTGATAACACAATAATTGTCTTCTTTCTCTCCTAAAGATTCACAAGGATGTTGAATATATTTTTTAACATTTGGCTGATCAACTTGTTGTACTGCTACAAGAATTGTCTCCTCCGAGAAGTCTTTATGAACATCAAGACACTATACATCATATTTTTGTTCCATGAGAGAAAACACTTATTATTTTGGGTGATGAAAAGGATTTTCATGCAAAGCCTCCAAGATCTCTTCATATGACATGGCAATCAGATTGTCATGTTTCTTATCACACTCATCATTCATAAGAAGGAAAACTTCGGATTGTTCTTGAAACACAAAACTCACATTTCTATCATCTACCACAGATTCATCCAAAGAACATATTTGAACAAAGATCTCATCTTGTTTTTTATAAAAGGAATAAATTACCTCCTTGTGAATACTTTGTCCTAATGGGCTGAGAACACTTAGGTTTATAACTCTGTTTTCTTCATTCGAGGTGAATTCAACAATAGAGCTCTCATTCACGGGATCTGGAACAACATACTCATCATCATCAAAATTTAAATCTAGATCTGGATCAGCCAGCTTGACTTTACCAAAATCTTAGATTGGAACCTCATTTTCCTGCATACCATCTTTTGTTGCAATCAGATCTAAAATAAGATCTTGTCTTCTATCATTTTAAACTATACAAAGAGCTTGAGCCTGCTACAAAAATTCCTAAGAATCTTGATAAGTATCCTCTAAGATTTATTTATGCTTCTGAAATGGATTTTCATACAGGGCTTCCATGATCTCATCATCCATGAATTCATCATCTCCATAAAAATTCTCAAGATTTTCAATAACTATCAACATGTTTACAATAGTTCTGAACTAATATTAAGAATGGACAAGATTATTTATACCTTTCGAAGAATATGGTATGAAAATCCTTTAAACAGTAAATATAAGAAGGCAAGAAAATTTCATACCAAGATTGAGCTTCATATTCCAAAGTGGCCATGAATATCTTCATCAATCAGTCTTCAGGAAAATGAATCTTTAATCTACGAACATGCATGTGAAATCTCACCAGATGAAGAGCAACATCATTACCTTTCACATTTTTGAACATAGGAAAATTCCTTTTCCAATCTACCTTAGGCATTTTATTTGGGAAACCTGGAATGTGATCTCGGCTCATGGGAGCATACCTGCTTGCAATAGTTTCCATCTTGAAAATTCTTGAAGCTACTGATGTTTATGCAGTAGAGTCGCCATGAAATGTTAATTTTCTGGATATTTCAGTGAATGGAGTTGCTAGGTGAATGGTTCAACCTTCATATGTGTCCAAATGTTGTTCACCATCAACAATTAGATCTAAATATTTGTCGTTATTTCCCAGGGAAGATCTGACCTTAATTTTTCTTCCCAGTGGAGTCGCCAAAATGTTATCACTCAGATTGAACCTCAGGCTAAAGAAGGAAATCCTGAGGTAACCTCAAACCAAACTTTAGACTTGGCATCTAGCCCTACCAAGTCAGAGAGGGATCTCTCCACAATAATTACAGCCAAGAGGGCTGGATGAAAAATATTTTAGGCTAGCTAAGGAATACAGGGGGTTTTGATTTTGATTTTAGGGTTGGGCTCACTAAACATGGATTAGGTTGAGGGGAATAGATCAGGGCCAAGGGGATGAAATTGCAATTTTTTTGATGGGGAAAGGTAGGTAAAAGGTTTAAAATTCAAAAGTGAATTAAATGAGATGAATAGATTGGTGAGGAGCTAGGGAAAGCATTTGGAATGTATTTTCCCTAAACTGAGG
The DNA here is from genome assembly GCA_034641835.2 of Pinus albicaulis. Taxonomy (NCBI): domain Eukaryota; kingdom Viridiplantae; phylum Streptophyta; class Pinopsida; order Pinales; family Pinaceae; genus Pinus; species Pinus albicaulis. The sequence goes on along the minus strand of CM076582.1, from coordinate 120,955,836 downwards.
AGAATGAACACATTATACTAAATTTCCCAAAACAAAGCATAAATAAATATGGATTCTGCCTTTCAAACTTGAAATATAGTATATTATAGACATGTAATGGTTTATGAATTAATAATACATTCAAACAAATTGATAACAGAGAAGAAAATATGTCTAAAAATCATACCACATGGATCCCAAAAAAATAGCTGCTATTTTCCATTAATGTCCAAGCCAAGATGATACTTGATCAATACAATCTTTCAAACTGATGCCAACCATTACAATTACTGGAAAAATACACCTTATAGAACTCAAAACCACTTCCTCTCATCCTTAGGGGTCGAATCCATGAGGTGAGGGAGTTGTTACATCAAAAGTTTAACTGAAAGCTAAAGTCTAGGACGAGGAAAGTGTCTCATTCCTATCTTTAAGAACATATACATTTAACTTCAACTAATGATTTACCTAATGTATCTACCTTAGGTAAAAGTAAAATATGAAATTTACATTGGTAAATTTTTCATATACCCAATTAAAAAGTAAAACAGAAGTGAAACTTCAAAATTTGATGAAACTGGTAAAAAAGTAAATTTCCTGGTAAACGTGCAGCGCCATGGCAGAACAATTGACCTGTTTTGTAAGCCACTTTTTGAGGCCTTCCCCTTGTCCAAATCAGCTCCATGATAGCTCAATGGAAAGGTATCTGAGTCTAGTTTCCAAAAATTCTTTCAATTTCCAAAATGGTTTCCATATTCCCTGTCAAAATCATGTTCTCCCAATGCGAAAATGGCCTTTTTGAGCCAGGGGTAAAAAAGGGGCATAAACATGGTGCACAGTGGTTTTCCTCTTTAGAGGACCAGGCTCTTCTCCAACTCTCACGAAGAATACAACGATGATGTAATAATCATGTTGAACATGGGAATGTTCATTTTGGCAATTGGATGTCCAAGAGTGCGGCGCGGTGGCGGCTACGTTTAACAAATTCTCGATTATTGCTAGCGTAAAATCAAAATTGTTACAAAGAAATGTTTTGTATTTATTAAAATTAATAATTTGCTTACTATTTGATTTAGGAGTTAGAGGCATGGAGAGACACCTCAGAAATAATTTTAAACTTCTCCTTCTCCTTTGCCTTGGTCAAAGCCTGAATCTTTGCATGGGCTCATTTGAGCTTGGCCCTTGCAATCCTATTTCTCATGGCATAGTGTTTCACTATCTTCCTCTGAATGTTAATGTCTTTCTTTTCCTTCTCTAGCAGCCCCTCCAGATGAAAATTAGCTCTTTCAAACCAAGAATCTTTGTCTCTGCTACTCTCTATGGCAAGCATCTCACTTGGATTAAGTTGCTCTGCCAATTCTGCCTCTTTCTGCCTTTCCTGAGGCTAAAGCCCTCTTTAGCCCAATTTTCCTCAGTCTCCATCTAGGATGCTAATATTCCTCATAATCACTCTCATCAAATATGCCTAAGGTCTCCTCCAGCAAGGCCTTGGCCTTTCCTACCTCTGATCACTGCACTAGTGGCTCTATCCTCATCCTTGGAACATACCGGTCAAGGAGATGAGAGAAAGGGAAAATTGACTTCTTGTGATCCTTGTACCTAGGTTTGAGGTGTGGTTCATAATAGCTCATATCCAAGTTTTCTTGTTTAAACCACCTCTCTCCCATACTAGGGATCCCTGTAGCAGATGCAATAGGATTGGTGGACATACCAAAAGTGACCCCAACAAGAGCGACTTGTTTGTCATGTAGATTAGTGATGAACAATCTTGTTAACCCCAGGTGATTTTGAATTTGTTGCACTCTCTCACAGAACTCAAAGCAGCCCACATGCTTAAAGCAAGACCAGTGAGATGAGAGGACATAAGTTCTCTTGTAGTGATGGGTTCAAACTTGTTTATTTTCCCTTCCTTATGGTCATTTCTTCTTGGCATTTGTGTCCCAACAATGCCACTATCTTCTTCTTATGACATCTCTAAACTTTGACTTATGAAACCCTAGGGTACAAGTGAAATGAGATGAGGGGAAGGGGATGAGATGGCTAGCTTGAAAGGTGAAGGGAATGAGTGAAGGGGCAAACTAAATCAATGAAAACCCTAGATCAGTGAAATTACCCTGTCTATGACTGATATTTTATTTAGGAGGATGAAACAAGTGTATAGACAGTGATCACAAACTGAAATTAGGGTTTCATTTAGGGTTCCACTTCAATTCATTCAAGAGTGACCAAATAGCTTAGAAACAAGGCTTATGATATGTTTTTCCTAGTTAGAAGTGGTTGGAGGATTATAAGAGAAATTTGAAGTAGTTTTGAACTTATTTGAATGGCTTGAATGCTCAACAAAGTTCACTGTCTAGGCGTGCAACGCCATTGTGTGAGGGCGCAACGCTTTTCCAAATGTGCATTTCCTCTGTCTGAGCGTGCAGTGCCTTCACAAATAACAATGTCTCCTCCTGGAAATGGCACAATTCCACTGTACAAGCGCGCAATGTCGGTTCAAACGCACAGCGCCAGTCTTCTTAACACGCAACGCCGAGAAACTTAGCACAATTGCTCACAAAAAATCAAAAACTCTTCTCTTGTTGAATACTTCTGATAATTACAAAGGAAACCATGGCTCTTTTGAAATGTTTGATAGGATTTATAGTCATTTGGATTTAATTTAACTTGAAAAACCCACTTTCTAATGTTTGATGTCTTTTTCCTTTTATCATTGATACTCTTTGACACTTTTTACATTATAGTTTATTAAGTCATGAGTTGGCTTTTTGTTTTTTGCTCTACTAAGGCCAAAATAATGGTTTTACATCTTGGGATTACATTGTATATTAACATAAAATTACAATCAGAGAAATTTAAATAAATTACATAGGCGACTTTTTATCAAAATGACATTTTGATAAAAAGTCCTAAAACTGAAAATACAATCATTAAAACATAATGAATACATCATGATGATCATAATCAATCCCTCTCATATATGTGATGACCTCATCATAATGAAGGAATGACCTTGAAAAATGAAAAACCCTAACGACCTATTAGGACTAATTTTTTACTAACTTTTTGAATGAGATTTTAACCTTACATATTTCCAAGTAAATAACCATTTCCATAAGTGTTATTATGCTCGAGAACATGAAATGAAGTCGGCCAATATGATATTTTAAGGGATAAGGAAACTTGTTGGCCAGAGGACAACCCGGAAGCGAGATCATCTCATGATGTAATAAGTCTATTAAAGGCATAGAAGTCAGAATTTATCAAGGGTTAGAATATTGTAGGTATTTTATTGTAAGTGCTTCCTTCTCCTTTAATGCTTAAAACTTGTTCTTAAATAACTAAAATCGATTAGTTTGGTACTATCTTATCTATTTCTTTTATGTGTCCCATTTCCAGTGGTTTTTATCTACAATACTTCAAATTCATTCATGTAATGCTCTGACTTCCTTTATAGATAAATTGATTATGCATTTTCCTATTTCATGTGTGTGTATGTACTACTCCTAAAAACTCTTACCTGCCTCGGGTTCCATATCAAGTGAACTCACTACTGAATCACTGAAAGTGTTGACACCATAAGCCCAATGTTTGCATACTGATACTATTTTCAACCTACACTCATCATAAGGAATTTTTTTCCCAAATAGAGTTAGCCATATAAATACATCTATATTCAATATCATTAACCCTTGGAGGGAGCCCTCTCAGACTGAATAGGCTAAGATTCATTAAAAATATTGGTTTGAAACAACTACATGAGATTGTCTGATTAGTAGCCTATTAGGTGCAATTTTGTGATAAAATTTAGGTGTGTCTGCCAGGAGCCTGAAGATTATACTTTCCCAATATTTTGAAGCTGAATCTGAAGGTAGAAGGAGCTCAGGAAGTTGTACGAGACTGCATCTACCTTGGTGACTCCATTCAAAATTCAAATGATCAAAGGTGGCTTCGAGAAGGAGATACATGAGGAGTAATCCTGACCTAAATCCACCTACCATTGTGGACAATCCAAACACCATCCCCAGAGGGAATCAAGGCATTTATGAAATATTGGATACTCCATTTCATACAAAATCCTTGTCCTCTAAAGTTTTAAGAAGTCATGAAGATAAAATATTTGATGATAAAATTAAGGAAGTCTTGTTTAGGTATGAAAGTGAAAAGAATTAATTTAAATTGTCTTAGACCTACATAGGAGAGGTATTGATACCTCAGCCTTAGTGACACAAAAAGATAAATAAGATTTTTGGGAAGCAGTCACTTCAGAGTTTCTGCTAGAAAGAGATTCTTTGGATAGGTTTAAGGAGCTTGATCCTTTTGAAATTTTGTTGAGAAGAAAAACTAGTTTTCCTCTTCCTGAATGCAGTTCAATTGTTAGTGGACAATAAAGACCAAACAACCCTCCTCCTAACAGTTCCTCTTCCTCCACTGATTTTGTCCCTAAAACTACCATAGTCCCATTCATCATGGCAGGAAATGTACCTCCTCCACCTGTTGCACCTGCTAGATATGCCCCTCTTGTTCTTCTAGCTGTCCTACATGACTTTCCTAGCAAATACTCTACTAGAATCAAAACTCAGGGAAGTGATGAAGAGATTACAGGTTAAGAACATGTAGACCATTTTAATTACTTTATAGACAGGGAGGAGGCTGACCATGAGGATGTCAAGATGAGATTGTTTTCTTAGATCTTTACTGGTGAAGTTAGGAAGTGGTTCAAACCCCTTACTCCTTGAAGCATTCATAATTGGAATGAACATGAAGATAACTTTCTGAGGAGATGGGGAAATAGAAAAAACCCTTTACAAGACCTCACTGAGTATAATAGTTTGAGAAGAGCGGTGGATGAAACTGTCCAAAATTTTTCAAAAATATTTAACAAATTTTATGATTCTATTCCTACGCATTTAAAACCTCCACAAGCATTATCTCAAATGAGATATGCTGAATCTTTTGATTATGACTTTTCTATACTACTAAGAGAAAGAGAATCCCCTTCACTTGCTGAAATGAAAAATGATGCAGTGAAGGTGGAGGTCAATATGATAGCAACCAAAATGTCCAAGATGGGTAAGAATAAGTTGAAAGAAGAAGATATGCCTTCCACCTCTGATGACAAATTTGATTCAATGATGAAGACAATGGAAAAATTGATGGATAGGCTTGCACTTGGGAATACCTCTACTCCTCCTGCACAACATGAGCCTCAGTTTAGAAATCCTCAATTTAGAAGACCTCAAAACCAACAAAGGTAAAGGGAAAACATAAATCAACATCCTAACCCTCCAGAGAGACCTCTTTTTATATAGAACTTAGTTGATGAAGATGATGAACTTGAAATTCCAGAAGAGTCCATTCATTGTCTAGATGAAGATATGAATGGAATATTCTTGGCTAAGGAGGAACATGATGAGTCATACCATGAAGTGAATAAGGGTGAGGAACCATTTGACTATTTTAAAGGGCATCAACATGCAATATTTGAGATGCGGAAACAATAGAACCTCAGAAACAGAAATATGCCAATCACTGCAAACAAAGCACAGCCTAAGAAAGATGCCCCTAAAGCTGTTGAGGGTAAGAAAGATACACCACCTCCTCCTCCTATCAGAGAAACTAAATAATCTGATTCTGTTTTCAGTTTAGAGAGTGAAATTTATAAGGTCAAAATACCAATACCTTTTGGAGAAATTATTAAGGTAAATAAATATAGAAGTAAGATTGTGAAAATGCTAAATTCACAACTAAGAGCTGCTTATATCTTAAATATTCAAGAAGATTATCCAACCATATATTTGGGTTCAAGATTAGAAGATGAGCAGAATGAGGAGGTGCCACATTTTTATGTTAGCCTTAGCAATCATGACATGAAATTGTATAATGCCATGTTGGATTCAGGGGCCTATCACAATCTTATGCCCAAAGTAATCATGGAGAGGATGGGGTTGAAAATTACTACATCATATAAGGATTTGTTTTCCTTTGATTCAAAAAGAGTTTAGTGCATTGGTTTAATTAAAGATGTTGTTGTTGGTCTTACACAAGTCCCTGCCAAGACAGTGGTCATGGATATTGTGGTAGCAAAAATTCCACCAAAGTTTGGCATGCTATTATCAAGGTTATGGGCAGAAAAAATCAAAGCTACAATGAAGATGGACCTTACTTATGCCACCATTCCTATTTTTGGTGAGAAAAGGAGACTTTATAGAGAAACAAGAATGCTTACATGGTGAGTAGTAAAGATAAACCTAAGAAATTTCCAATTTATGCTCTTGATACTAAACTTGGATTTGCTATTCTTTTCAATGAGTTGAATGATGAAGTAGAAGATGAAAAGAAGGTAGAAAATCATCAATATGTAATTCAACAGACAAAAAATCAGCAAGAAGAAGATCAACAAATCAGTGAGGAGAAGGCAAAAGGTTGGTGGTTGTTGCACTTTGATGGATCAACAGGAAGAGAGGGGGCAGGAGCAGGGATTTGGATCACACGTCCAAATGATGAAATTAAGTTCTTTTCTTACAAACTGAATTTTGATTTCACAAATAACATGGATCAGTATGAATCTTTGATTTTGGGCTTAGAAGTTTTGAAAAGAATTGGTGGTCAAAAGATTTATGTTTGTGGAGATTTAAATTAGTCATTAAACAAGTTGAAGGTGTGCATAAAAAAAAGGATGTAAGAATGAGGGCATACATAAATTTAGTCATGGACATGTTGGAAAATTTCCAAGAACATTCATTTATTGTTAAGACTAGGGATCAAAACTCTATTGCTGACTCCCTAGCTGTCTCTGCAATTTTTTTCATCATTCCCATAAATTCCACTGAAGTATAGGATGAGGTTGAGGTTTGCCATAGACCAGCTATCCCTAATAACATTATCCATTGGAAAGTCTTTAAGGATGAACAACAAGTAAATAACTTTATTGAGCTAAAAGAAGAGTTTGAAAATATACAAGTAGGTCAGCAAAACATGCTTGCTGAATCTAAGGAAAATTTTGAAGTGTTATAGCTGAAGAATAACTCTATACCCAAAGTCCTCATACCCCTTGAGAAGCTTTTTGATCAGAATGATTTATTCAAATATCCTATGATACACTCTGATGATGAAGAGGTAGAGAGTTGTAACCTTGGTACAGTAGCTATGCCAAAAATGATTAAACTTTAAAAGTTTCTTTCAGTTGATATGAAGCACAAATATATTGAGATGATGAAAATATTCATAGATGTTTTTACTTGGAGTTATGTTGATTTGAAGAAGTATGGCCCTACTATCATTCAACATACTATTCCCATTAAAGAAAATGAAAACCTTTCAAGAAAAAGTTGAGGAGGATTAATCCACTTCTTATGCCTCTGATTGAGAAGGAGATCAAGAAACTCTTTGATGCCAAAATCATTCTTCCAATCAGATTCTCAAAGTGGCATAGGGAAGTATAACATTTTTCTATCTGAGTGTTGGCTGAAAATTCCTCAAGCATGGGCAACTCTGATTCTATCTCTGGAACATTGTCTCTCTCTGGTTCACATACCTCAAATTCATAGTCTAAGTCATCCTTAAACAAGAAACATTCTTTAAAATTATCAAACATGATAGCCCTATCATCTTCATGAAAGAATCTAGTATCTTCTAGCTCATCTCCTTGCAGGGAATCATCATCATAAATTGGTTTCTCAACAATTTTCTGTATATTTTCATCAAAATTCTCATCGAAAATACCTGTTTCAGCTCTGGTTGTAATATAACTGTTCAGGAGCTAATCTATCTCATCTTCAGACAGAGGAGCAAGTACTCTTTGTTTCCTTTTGATAACACAATAATTGTCTTCTTTCTCTCCTAAAGATTCACAAGGATGTTGAATATATTTTTTAACATTTGGCTGATCAACTTGTTGTACTGCTACAAGAATTGTCTCCTCCGAGAAGTCTTTATGAACATCAAGACACTATACATCATATTTTTGTTCCATGAGAGAAAACACTTATTATTTTGGGTGATGAAAAGGATTTTCATGCAAAGCCTCCAAGATCTCTTCATATGACATGGCAATCAGATTGTCATGTTTCTTATCACACTCATCATTCATAAGAAGGAAAACTTCGGATTGTTCTTGAAACACAAAACTCACATTTCTATCATCTACCACAGATTCATCCAAAGAACATATTTGAACAAAGATCTCATCTTGTTTTTTATAAAAGGAATAAATTACCTCCTTGTGAATACTTTGTCCTAATGGGCTGAGAACACTTAGGTTTATAACTCTGTTTTCTTCATTCGAGGTGAATTCAACAATAGAGCTCTCATTCACGGGATCTGGAACAACATACTCATCATCATCAAAATTTAAATCTAGATCTGGATCAGCCAGCTTGACTTTACCAAAATCTTAGATTGGAACCTCATTTTCCTGCATACCATCTTTTGTTGCAATCAGATCTAAAATAAGATCTTGTCTTCTATCATTTTAAACTATACAAAGAGCTTGAGCCTGCTACAAAAATTCCTAAGAATCTTGATAAGTATCCTCTAAGATTTATTTATGCTTCTGAAATGGATTTTCATACAGGGCTTCCATGATCTCATCATCCATGAATTCATCATCTCCATAAAAATTCTCAAGATTTTCAATAACTATCAACATGTTTACAATAGTTCTGAACTAATATTAAGAATGGACAAGATTATTTATACCTTTCGAAGAATATGGTATGAAAATCCTTTAAACAGTAAATATAAGAAGGCAAGAAAATTTCATACCAAGATTGAGCTTCATATTCCAAAGTGGCCATGAATATCTTCATCAATCAGTCTTCAGGAAAATGAATCTTTAATCTACGAACATGCATGTGAAATCTCACCAGATGAAGAGCAACATCATTACCTTTCACATTTTTGAACATAGGAAAATTCCTTTTCCAATCTACCTTAGGCATTTTATTTGGGAAACCTGGAATGTGATCTCGGCTCATGGGAGCATACCTGCTTGCAATAGTTTCCATCTTGAAAATTCTTGAAGCTACTGATGTTTATGCAGTAGAGTCGCCATGAAATGTTAATTTTCTGGATATTTCAGTGAATGGAGTTGCTAGGTGAATGGTTCAACCTTCATATGTGTCCAAATGTTGTTCACCATCAACAATTAGATCTAAATATTTGTCGTTATTTCCCAGGGAAGATCTGACCTTAATTTTTCTTCCCAGTGGAGTCGCCAAAATGTTATCACTCAGATTGAACCTCAGGCTAAAGAAGGAAATCCTGAGGTAACCTCAAACCAAACTTTAGACTTGGCATCTAGCCCTACCAAGTCAGAGAGGGATCTCTCCACAATAATTACAGCCAAGAGGGCTGGATGAAAAATATTTTAGGCTAGCTAAGGAATACAGGGGGTTTTGATTTTGATTTTAGGGTTGGGCTCACTAAACATGGATTAGGTTGAGGGGAATAGATCAGGGCCAAGGGGATGAAATTGCAATTTTTTTGATGGGGAAAGGTAGGTAAAAGGTTTAAAATTCAAAAGTGAATTAAATGAGATGAATAGATTGGTGAGGAGCTAGGGAAAGCATTTGGAATGTATTTTCCCTAAACTGAGGAGAATGAACACATTATACTAAATTTCCCAAAACAAAGCATAAATAAATATGGATTCTGCCTTTCAAACTTGAAATATAGTATATTATAGACATGTAATGGTTTATGAATTAATAATACATTCAAACAAATTGATAACAGAGAAGAAAATATGTCTAAAAATCATACCACATGGATCCCAAAAAAATAGCTGCTATTTTCCATTAATGTCCAAGCCAAGATGATACTTGATCAATACAATCTTTCAAACTGATGCCAACCATTACAATTACTGGAAAAATACACCTTATAGAACTCAAAACCACTTCCTCTCATCCTTAGGGGTCGAATCCATGAGGTGAGGGAGTTGTTACATCAAAAGTTTAACTGAAAGCTAAAGTCTAGGACGAGGAAAGTGTCTCATTCCTATCTTTAAGAACATATACATTTAACTTCAACTAATGATTTACCTAATGTATCTACCTTAGGTAAAAGTAAAATATGAAATTTACATTGGTAAATTTTTCATATACCCAATTAAAAAGTAAAACAGAAGTGAAACTTCAAAATTTGATGAAACTGGTAAAAAAGTAAATTTCCTGGTAAACGTGCAGCGCCATGGCAGAACAATTGACCTGTTTTGTAAGCCACTTTTTGAGGCCTTCCCCTTGTCCAAATCAGCTCCATGATAGCTCAATGGAAAGGTATCTGAGTCTAGTTTCCAAAAATTCTTTCAATTTCCAAAATGGTTTCCATATTCCCTGTCAAAATCATGTTCTCCCAATATTGGTAAACGCACAGCCCCAGGGTCAAAAAGAGGGCATAAACATGATTTTTTGATGTTTTTTTCCTCTTTGAGGGACCAGTTCTGCTCCAAATCTCTTGAAACTTGCTGAGGTTGACGTAATAATCATTATGAACTTGAGGATGATGACCATTTTGTAATTGGATGTCCCAAAAAAGAGTGCAGCGCCAGTGGCGATGCACGTTTAGCAAATTCTCGGTGTGCTAAACTGTCCAAAAATCAAAATTTGCACAAGAATGCCACATGTGCCAAAATTGTGAATTTGCTTGCTGATTTAGGGGTTAGAGGCATGGAGATACACCTCAGAAAGAATTTTCAACTTCTCCTTCTCCTTTGGCTCGGTCAAAGCCCGAATCTTTGCATGGGCTCGTTTGAGCTTGGCCCTTACAATCTTGTTTCTCATGGCATAGTGTTTCGCCATCTTCCTCTGAATGTCAAAGTCTTTCTTTACCTTCTCTAGCAGGCCCCCCAGATGAAAATTGGCTCTCTCAAGCCAAGAATCTCTCTCTCTGCTAATCTCTATGGCAAGCAACTCATTTGGAGTAAGCTGCTCTGCCAATTCAACTTCTTTTTGCCTTTCCTAAGCTAAAGCCCTAAGTTTAGCCCAATTTTCCTCGGTCTCCATCTCGGAAGCTGATCTTCCTCATCATCACTCTTGTCAAATTTACCCAAGGTCTCTTCTAGCAAGGCCTTGGCCTTTCCTAATTATGATAACTGCACTATTGGGCGTATCCTCATCTTTGGAACATACCGGTCAAGGAGATGAGAGAAAGGGAAAATTGACTTCTTGTGACCCTTGTACCTAGGTTTGAGGTACGGTTCATAATAGATCATATCCAAGTTTGCTTGTTTAAACCACCTCTCTCCCACACTAGGGATCCCTGTAGAAGCTACAATAGCATTGGTGGACATATCAAAAGTGACCCCAACAAGAGTGACCTGTTTGTCAGGTAGATTAGTGATGAACAATATTGTTAACCTTGGGTGCTTTTGAATTTGCTGCACTCTCTCACATAACTCAAAGCAGCCCACATGCTTAAAGAAAGACACAGTGAGAGGAGAGGACATAAGTTCTCTTGTAGTGATGGGTTCAAACCTGTTTATTTTCCCTCCCTTACGGTCATTTCTTCTTGGAATTTGTGCCCCAACAATGCCACTATCTTATTCTTCTAACATCTCTAAACTCTGACTTATGAAACCCTTGCATACAAGTGAAAGGAGATGAGGGGAAGGGGATGAGATGGCTAGCTTGAAAGGTGAAGGGAATGAGTGAAGGGGCAAACTAAATCAATGAAAACCTTAGATTAGTGAAATTACCCTGTCTATGAGTGATATTATTTTTAGGAGGATGAAACAAGTGTATAGATAGTGATCACAAACTAAAATTAGGGTTTCATTTAGGGTTCCACTTCAATTCATTAAAGAGTGACCAAATAGCTTAGAAATAAGGCTTATGATATGTTCATCCTACTTAGAAGTGCTTGGAGGATTATAGGAGAAATTTGAAGTATTTTTGAACTTGTTTGAATGGCTTGAACACTCAGCAAAGTTCACTGTCTAGGCGCGCAGTGACACTATGTGAGGGCACAGTGATTTTCTGAACATGCAACGCCTCTTTCTGAGCACGCAGCGCCTTCACAAATAACACTGTCTCCTCCTGGAAAGGGTGCAGTGCCACTGTACAGGTGCACATCACTGGTTCAAACGCGTAGCGCCAGTCTTCTGAACACGCAGCGCCGAGAAACTTAGCACAATTGCTCACAAAAACTCAAAAACTCTTCTCGTGTTGAAAACTTCTGATAATGACAAAGGCAACCATGGCTCTTTTGAAATGTTTGATAGGCTTTATAGTTATGTGGAATTAATTTAACTTGAAAAACCCACTTTCTAATGTTTGATGTCTGTTTTCTTTTATCATTGATACTCTTTGCCACTTTTTACATTATAGTTGGATGAAGTCATGGAGTTGGATTTTTCATTTGCTCACTAAGGCTTGACATAATGGATTTTACATCTTGGGATTACATTTATTACATATTATAACATAAAATTACAATTGGAGAAATTTAAATAAATTACATAGGTGACTTTTTTTGATCAAAATGAGATTTTGATAAAAAAATCCTGAAACTGAAAATACAATGTTTGAAACATAATGCATACATCATGATGATCATAATCAATCCCTCTCATATATGTGCTGACCTCATCAGAATGAAGGAATGACCTTGAAAAATGAAAAACCCTAATGGCCTAATGGGACTGCTTTTTTACCTGACTTTGAATGAGATCTTAACCTTACAGATTTCAAAGTAAACATAGCATTTCCATAAGTGTTATTATGCTCAAGGAGACATGAGAATGAGTCAGCCAATATGATCTTCGAAGGGATAAGGACGCTTATTTGACCAGGACAACCACTAGTGGAATAATTTTATATCATGAGCTAATGGAATGATGAAAAATTTATTTAGAATGGGACACCTAAGATGCACATGCAAATGTGTTTTGATCTATGCCGGAAGTATGCAAATACTGACACTAGCAAATGTAATTGCTTTAGAATATAAGGTTGTTAAATGTAATAATGAGCAGTTTGAGTCCTATTAGGAAAAGGACTGTGAATTAGGATAGCCATCATTTTGTCATTAAGTAGATGTTTTATGGTTATGCAAGGTGTCATTACGAAAAAATTCAATGAATCCAGCCAGGAGGCAGATCATCTCATGATGTAATAAGTCTATTAAAGGGCATAGAGTCAAATTTTTCAAGGGTTGGAGATATTTGGAAAAATTGAAGCTTATTGTAAATTAACTGTTTCAGTAATACAAAGACTTGTTTCTTGACTAACCTGAGATTCTGATTGAGTTTTTATTGCCTATCTTATCTATTTCTTTTATGTGTCCCATTTCCAGTGGTTTTTATCTACAATACTTCAAATTCATTCATGTAATGCTCTGACTTCCTTTATAGATAAATTGATTATGCATTTTCCTATTTCATGTGTGTGTATGTACTACTCCTAAAAACTCTTACCTGCCTCGGGTTCCATATCAAGTGAACTCACTACTGAATCACTGAAAGTGTTGACACCATAAGCCCAATGTTTGCATACTGATACTATTTTCAACCTACACTCATCATAAGGAATTTTTTTCCCAAATAGAGTTAGCCATATAAATACATCTATATTCAATATCATTAACCCTTGGAGGGAGCCCTCTCAGACTGAATAGGCTAAGATTCATTAAAAATATTGGTTTGAAACAACTACATGAGATTGTCTGATTAGTAGCCTATTAGGTGCAATTTTGTGATAAAATTTAGGTGTGTCTGCCAGGAGCCTGAAGATTATACTTTCCCAATATTTTGAAGCTGAATCTGAAGGTAGAAGGAGCTCAGGAAGTTGTACGAGACTGCATCTACCTTGGTGACTCCATTCAAAATTCAAATGATCAAAGGTGGCTTCGAGAAGGAGATACATGAGGAGTAATCCTGACCTAAATCCACCTACCATTGTGGACAATCCAAACACCATCCCCAGAGGGAATCAAGGCATTTATGAAATATTGGATACTCCATTTCATACAAAATCCTTGTCCTCTAAAGTTTTAAGAAGTCATGAAGATAAAATATTTGATGATAAAATTAAGGAAGTCTTGTTTAGGTATGAAAGTGAAAAGAATTAATTTAAATTGTCTTAGACCTACATAGGAGAGGTATTGATACCTCAGCCTTAGTGACACAAAAAGATAAATAAGATTTTTGGGAAGCAGTCACTTCAGAGTTTCTGCTAGAAAGAGATTCTTTGGATAGGTTTAAGGAGCTTGATCCTTTTGAAATTTTGTTGAGAAGAAAAACTAGTTTTCCTCTTCCTGAATGCAGTTCAATTGTTAGTGGACAATAAAGACCAAACAACCCTCCTCCTAACAGTTCCTCTTCCTCCACTGATTTTGTCCCTAAAACTACCATAGTCCCATTCATCATGGCAGGAAATGTACCTCCTCCACCTGTTGCACCTGCTAGATATGCCCCTCTTGTTCTTCTAGCTGTCCTACATGACTTTCCTAGCAAATACTCTACTAGAATCAAAACTCAGGGAAGTGATGAAGAGATTACAGGTTAAGAACATGTAGACCATTTTAATTACTTTATAGACAGGGAGGAGGCTGACCATGAGGATGTCAAGATGAGATTGTTTTCTTAGATCTTTACTGGTGAAGTTAGGAAGTGGTTCAAACCCCTTACTCCTTGAAGCATTCATAATTGGAATGAACATGAAGATAACTTTCTGAGGAGATGGGGAAATAGAAAAAACCCTTTACAAGACCTCACTGAGTATAATAGTTTGAGAAGAGCGGTGGATGAAACTGTCCAAATTTTTTCAAAAATATTTAACAAAGTTTATGATTCTATTCCTACCCATTTAAAACCTCCACAAGCATTACCTCAAATGAGATATGTTGAATCTTTTGATTATGACTTTTCTATACTGCTAAGAGAAAGAGAATCCCCTTCACTTTCTGAAATGAAAAATGATGTAGTGAAGGTGGAGGTCAATATGATAGCAACAAAAATGTCCAAGATGGGTAAGAATAAGTTGAAAGAAGAAGATAAGCCTTCCACCTCTGATGACAAATTTGATTCAATGATGAAGACAATGGAAAAATTGATGGATAGGCTTGGCCTTGGGAATACCTATGCTCCTCCTACACAACATGAGCCTCAGTTTAGAAATCCTCAATTTAGAAGACCTCAAAACCAACAAAGGCCAAGGGAAAACATAAATCAACAGCCTGACCCTCCAGAGAGACCTCCTTTTCAGCAGAACTTAGTTGATGAAGATGATGAACCTAAAATTCCAGAAGAGTCCATTCATTATATAGATGAAGACATTTCTGGAATATTCTTGGCTAAGGAGGATCATGATGAGTCAAACCATGAAGTGAATAAGGGCGAGGAAACATCTGACTATTTTAAAGGGTATCAACATGCAATATTTTAGATGCAGAAACAATAGAACCTCAGAAACAGAAATGTGCCAATCACTGCAAAAAAAGAACAACCTAAGAAATATGCCCCTAAAGCTGTTGAGGGTAAGAAAGATACACCACCTCGTCCTCCTATCAAAGAAACTAATAATCTACTTCTGTTTTCAATTTATAGAGCGAAATTTCTAAGGTCAAAATACCAGTACCTTTTGGAGAAATTATTAAGGTAAATGAATACAGAAGTAAGATTGTGAAAATGGTGAATTCAAAACCAGGAGCTGCTTATATCTTAAATATTCAAGAAGATCATCCAACCATATATTTGGGTTCAAGAATAGAAGATGAGCAGAATGAGGAGGTGCCTCCTTTTTATGTTAGCCTTAGCAATCTTGACATGACATTGCATAATACCATGTTGGATTCAGGGGCCTCTCAAAATCTTATGCCCAAAGTAATCATGGAGAGGATGGGGTTGAAAATTACTACACCATATAAAAATTTGTTTTCCTTTGATTCAAAAAGAGTTCAGTACATTGGTTTAATTAAAGATGTTGTTGTTGGTCTTACACAAGTCCCTGCCAAGACAGTGGTCATGGATATTGTCGTAGAAAACATTCCACCAAAGTTTGGCATGCTATTATCAAGGTTATGGGCAACAAAAATCAAAGCTACAATGCAGATGGACCTTACTTATGCCACCGTTTCTGTTTTTGGTGAGCAAAGGAGACTTTATAGAGAAACAAGAATGCTTACATGGTGAGTAGTAAAGATAAACCTAAGAAATTTCCAATTTATGCTCTTGATACTAAACTTGGATTTGCTATTCTTTTCAATGAGTTGACTGATGAAGTAGAAGATGAAAAGAAGGTAGAAAATTAGCAATACGTAATTCAACATACAGAAAATCAGCAAGCAGAAGATTAGCAAATTAGTGAGGAGAAGGCAGAAGGTTGGTGGTTGTTTCACTTTGATGGATCAACAGGAAGAGAGGGGGCAGGAGCAGGGATTTGGAACACACGTCCAAATGATGAAAGTAAGTTCTTTTCTTACAAACTGAATTTTGATTTCACAAATAACATGGATCAGTATGAATCTTTGATTTTGTGCTTAGAATTTTTGAAAAGAATTCGTGGTCAAAAGATTTCTGTGTGTGGAGATTTTGAATTAGTCATTAAACAAGTTGAAGGTGTGTATCAAACAAAGGATGTAAGAATGAGGGCATACATAAATTTAGTCATGGAAATGTTGGAAAATTTCCAAGAACATTCATTTATTGTTAAGACTAGGGATGAAAACTCTATTGCTGACTCCCTAGCTGTCTCTGCAAGTTTTTTCATCATTCCCATACAGTCCACTGAAGTATAGGATGAGGTTGAGGTTCGCCATATACCATATATCCCTGATAACATTATCCATTGGAAAGTCTTTAAGGATGACCAACAAGTAAATAACTTTATTGAGCTGAAAGAAGAGTTTGAAAATATACAAGTAGATCAGAAAAACATGCTTGCTGAATCTAAGGGAAATTTTGAAGTATTAGAGTTGAAGAATAACTCTATCCCCAAATTCCTCATACCCCTTGAGAATCTTTTTGATTAGAATGATTTATTCAAATATCCTATGATACACTCTGATGATGAAGAAGTAGAGAGTTGTAACCTTGGTACAATACCTATGCCAAAAATGATTAAACTTTGAAAATTTCTTTCAGTTGATATAAAGCACAAATATATTGAGATGATGAAAATATTCATAGATGTTTTTACTTGGAGTTATGTTGATTTGAAGAAGTATGAACCTACTATCATTCAACATACTATTCCCATTAAAGAAAATGAAAAGCCTTTCAAGCAAAAGTTGAGGAGGATTAATCCACTTCTCATGCCTCTGATTGAGAAGGAGATCAAGAGACTCTTTGATGCCAAAATCATTCTTCCAATCAGATTCTCAAAGTGGCATAGGGAAGTATAACCTTTTGCTATTTGAGTGTTGGCTGAAAATTCCTCAAGTATGGGTAACTTTGATTCTATCTCTAGCATACTGTCTCCCTTTGGTTCACATAACTCAAATTCATAGTCTAAGTCATCCTTAAGCAAGAAACATTATTTAAAATTATCAAACATGATAGCCCTATCATCTTCATGAAAGAAAATAGTATCTGCTAGCTCAGCTCCTTGCAGGGAATCATCATCATAAATTGGTTTCTCAACAATTTCCTGTATATTTTCATCAAAATTCTCATAAAAAATACCTGTTTCAGCTTTGGTTGTAATATAACTGTTCAGGAGCTAATCCATCTCATCTTCAGACAGAGGAGAAAGTACTCTTTTTTTTCTTTTGATAAAACAATAATTGTCTTCTTTCTCTCCTAAAGATTCACAAGGATGTTGAATATCTTCTTTAACCTTTGGCTGATCAACTTGTTGTACCGTTGCAAGAATTGTCTCCTCCGGGAAGTATTTTTGAGCATCAAGAAAATATACATCATATTTTTGTTCCGTGAGAGAAAACACTTGTTCTTTTGGGTGATGAAAAGGATTTTCATGCAAAGCCTCCAAGATCTCTTCATATGACATGGCAATCAGATTGTCATGTTTCTTATCACACTCATCATTCATAAGAAGGAAAACTTCGGATTGTTCTTGAAACACAAAAATCACATTTCTATCATCTACCAAAGATTCATCCAAAGAAAATATTTGAACAAAGATCTCATTTCGTTTTTTAATAAAGGGAATGGATTACCTCCTCATGAAGACTTTGTTCTAATGGGCTGAGAACACTTAGGTTTACAACTTTGTTTTCTTCATTCGAGGTGAATTCAACAATAGAGCTCTTATTCACGGGATCTAGAACAACATACTCATCATCATCACAATTTAAATCTAGATTTGGATCAGCCAGCTTGAATTTACCACAATCTTATATTGGAACCTCATTTTCCTGCATACCATCTTTTGTTGCGATCAGATCTAAAATAAGATCTTGTCTTCCATCATTTTAAATTGTACAAAGAGCTTCAGCCTGCTACAAAATTTCCTAAGCATCTTGATAAGTATCCTGTAAGATTTATTTATGTTGTTGAAATGGATTTTCATATAGGGCTTCCATGATCTCATCGTTCATGAATTCATCATCTCCATAAAAATTCTCAATATTTTCAATAAAACTATCAAAATGTTTACAACAATTCTGAACTAATATTAAGAATGGACAAGATTATTTATACCTTTCAAAGAATATGGTATGAAAATCCTTTAAACAGTAAATACAAGAAGGCAGAAAACTTTCATACCAAGATTGAGCTTCATCTTCCAGAGTGGACATGAATATATTCATCAAGCAGTCTTGAGGAAAATCAATCTTTAATCTATGCACATGCATGTGAAATCTCACCAGATGAAGAGAAACATCATTACCTTTCACATTTTTGAACATAGGCAAATTCATTTTCCAATCTACCTTAGGAATTTTATTTGGGAAACCTAGAATGTGATCTCGGCTCATGCGAGCATACCTACTTGCAATAGTTTCCATCTTGAAAATTCTTGAAGCTACTGATGTTTATGCAGTAGATTTTCCATGAAATGTTAATTTTCTGGATATTTCAGTGAATGGAGTTGCCAGGTGAATGGTTCAACCTTCATATGTGTCCAACTGTTGTTCACCATTAACAATTAGATCTAAATATTTTTCGTTATTTCCCAGGGAAGTTCTGACCTTAATTTTTCTTCCCCAGTGGAGTCGCCAAAATGTTATCACTCAGATTGAACCTCAGGCTAAAGAAGGAAATCTTGAGGTAACCTCAAACCAAAATTTAGACTTGGAATCTAGCCCTACCAGGTTAGAGAGGGATCTCTCCACAATAATCACAGCCAAGAGGGCTGGATGAAAAATATTTTAGGCTAGCTAAGGAATACAGGGGGTTTTGATTTTGATTTTAGGGTTGGGCTCATTGAACATGTATTAGGTCGAGGGGAATAGATCAAGGCCAAGGGGATGAAATTGCATTCTGTTTGATGGGGCAAGGTAGGTAAAAGGTTTAACATTCAAAAGTGAATTAAATGAGATGAATAGATTGGTGAGGAGCTAGGGAAAGCATCTGGAATGTATTTTCCCTAAACTATGGAGAATGAACACATTATACTAAATTTCCCAAAACAAAGCATAAATAAATATGGATTCTGCCTTTCAAACTTGAAATCTAGTACATTATAGACATGTAATGGTTTATGAATTAATAATACATTCAAACAAATTGATAACAGAGAATAAACTATGACTAAAAATCATACCACATGGATCCCAAAAAAATAGATGCTATTTTCCATTAATGTCCAAGCCAAGATGATACTTGATCAATACAATATTTCAAACTGATGCCAACCATTACAATTACTGGAAAAATACACCTTATAGAATTGAAAACCACTTCCTCTCATCCTCAGGGGTCGAATCCATGGGTTGAGGGAGTTGTTACATCAAAAGTTTAACTGAAAGCTAAAGTCTAGGCTGAGGAAAGTGACTCATTCCTATCTCTAAGAACATATACATTTCACTTCAACTAATGATTTACCTGATGTATCTACCTTAGGTAAAAGTAAAATATGACATTTACATTGGGAAATTTTTTATTTACCTAATTAAAAATTAAAACAGAAGTGAAACTTCAAAATTTGATGTAACTGGTTAAAAAGTAAATTTCTTGGTAAACGCGCAGTGCCATGGTAGAAAAAATGACCTGTTTTGTAAACCACTTTTTGAGGCCTTACCCTTATTCAAATCAGCTCCATGATAGCTCATTGGAAAGGTATCTAAGTCTAGTTTCCAAAAATTCTTTCAATTTCCAAAATGGTGTCCTTATTCCCTATCAAAATCATGTTCTCCCAAGACTTGTAAACGCGCAGCACTAGGGTCAAAAAGAGGGCATAAACATGATGTTTTTATGGTTTTTTGTCTCTTTGAGGGACCAGTTCTGCTCCAAATCTCTTGAAAATTTCTGAGGTTGATGTAATAATCATTATGAACATGAGGATGATGACCATTTTGTAATTGGATGTCCTAAAAAAGAGTGCAGCGCCAGTGGTGCTACACGTTTAGCAAATTCTCTGTGTTCTAAACTGTCCAAAAGTCAAAATTTTCACAAGAATGCCACATGTGCCAAAATTGTGAATTTTCTTGCTGATTTAGGGGTTAGAGGCATGGAGATACACCTCGGCAAGAATTTTCAACTTCTCCTTCTCCTTTGGCTCGGTCAAAGCTCGAATCTTTGCATGGGTTCGTTTGAGCTTGGCC
This sequence comes from Pinus albicaulis, assembly GCA_034641835.2. Taxonomy (NCBI): domain Eukaryota; kingdom Viridiplantae; phylum Streptophyta; class Pinopsida; order Pinales; family Pinaceae; genus Pinus; species Pinus albicaulis. The sequence continues at coordinate 120,935,190 of CM076582.1, read as the reverse complement.
CTTGCAATCTTGTTTCTCATGGCATAGTGTTTCACCATCTTCCTCTGAATGTCAATGTCTTTCTTTGCCTTCTCTAGGAGGGCCCCTAGATGAAAATTGGCTCTCTCAAGCCAAGAATATCTGTCTCTGCTAATCTCTATGGAAAGCATCTCATTTGGCGTAAGCTGCTCTGCCAATTCGGCCTCTTTTTGCCTTTCGTGAGATAAAGCTCTCTTTAGCCCAATTGTCCCTGGTATCCATCTCGGAAGCTGATATTCCTCATCATCACTCTCATCAAATCTTCCCAATGTCTCCTCTATCAAGGCCTTGGCCTTTCCTACCTCTGATAACTGCACTATTGGCTCTATCCTCATCTTTGGAACATACTGGTCAAGGAGATGAGAGAAAGGGAAAATTGACTTCTTGTGATCCTTGTACCTAGGTTTGAGGTACAGTTCATAATAGCTCATATCCAAGTTTGCTTGTTTAAAACACCTCTCTCCCACACTATGGATCCCTGTAGCAGCTACAATAGCATTGGTGGACATATCAAAAGTGACCCCAGCAAGAGTGACCTGTTTGTCATGTATATTAGTGATGAAAAATATTATTAACCCCGGGTGATTTTGAATTTGCTGCACTCTCTCACATAACTCAAAGCCACCCACATGCTTAAAGCAAGACACAATGAGAGGAGAGGACATAATTTCTCTTGTAGTGATGGGTTTAAACCTGTTTATTTTCCCTCCCTTATGGTCATTTCTTCTTGGAATTTGTTCCCCAACAATGCCACTATCTTATTCTTCTGACATCTCTAAACTCTGACTTAAGAAACCCTATCGTATAAGTGAAATGAGATGAGGGGAATGGGATGAGATGGCTAGCTTGAAAGGTGAAGGGAATGAGTGAAGGGGCAAACTGAATCAATGAAAACCCTAGATCAGTGAAATTACCCTATCTATGACTGATATTCTGTTTAGGAGGATGAAACAAGTGTATAGACAGTGGTCACAAACTGAAATTAGGGTTTCATTTATGGTTCCACTTCAATTCATTCAAGAGTGACCAAATAGCTTAGAAACAAGGCTTATGATATGTTCGTCCTGCTTAGAAGTTCTTTGAGGATTATGGGAGAAATTTGAAGTATTTTTGAACTTGTTTGAATGGCTTGAACACTTAGCAAAGTTCATTGTCTAGGTGTGCAGTGCCACTATGTGTGGGCACAGTGCTTTTCCAAACATGCAACGCCTCTGTCTTAGCATGCAGCGCCTTCACAAATAACACTGTCTCCTCCTGGAAAGGGCACAGTGCCACTATACAAGTGCACATCGCTGGTTCAAACACGTAGTGCTAGTGTTCTGAATGCGTAGCGCCGAGAAAATTAGCACAATTGCTCACAAAAACTCAAAAACTCTTCTCTTGTTGAAAACTTCTGATAATTACAAAGGCAACCATGGCTCTTTTTAAATGTTTGATGGGCTTTATAGGCATGTGGATTTAATTTAACTTGAAAAACCCACTTTCTAATGTTTGATGTCTTTTTCCTTTTATCATTGATACTCTTTGACACTTTTTACATTACAGGTTGATGAAGTCATGGAGTTGGCTTTTTCATTTGCTCACTAAGGCTTGACATAATGGATTTTACATCTTGGGATTAAATTTATTACATATTATAACACAAAATTACAATTGGAGAAATTTAAATAAATTACATAGGTGACTTTTTTTGATCAAAATGAGATTTTGATAAAAAGTCCTGAAACTGAAAATATAATGTTTGAAACATAATGCATACATCATGATGATCATAATCAATCCCTTTCATATATGTGCTGACCTAATCAGAATGAAGGAATGACCTTGAAAAATGCAAAACCCTAATGACCTAATGGGACCGCTTTTTTACCTGACTTTGAATGAGATTTTAACCTTACGGATTTCCAAGTAAACAAAGCATTTCCATAAGTGTTATTATGCTCAAGGAGACATGATAATGAGTTAGCCAATATGATATTCTAAGGGATAAGGAAGATTATTTGACCAGGACAACCACTAATGGAATAATTTGATATCATGAGCTAATGGAATGATGAAAAATTTATTCAGAATGGGACACCTAAGATGCACATGCAAATGTGTTTATATCTCTGCTGGAAGTATGCAAATACTAACACTAACAGATGTAATTGCTTTAGAAGATAAGGTTGTTAAATGTAATAATGAGTAGTTTGAGTCCTATTAGGAAAAGGACTGTCAAGTAGGATAGCCGTCATTTTGTCATTAAGTAGATGTTTTATGTTTATGCAAGGTGTCATTAGAAAAAAAATCGATGAATCCATCCAGGAGGCAGATCATCTCATGATGTAATAATTCTATTAAAGGGCACAGAGTCAAAGTTGTCAAGGGTTGGAGATATTTGGAAAAATTGCAGCTTATGGTAAATTGACTGTTTCAGTAATACAAAGACTTGTTTCTTGACTAACCTGAGATTCTAATTGAGTTTTTAGTGCCTATCTTATCTATTTATTTTATGTGTCCCATTTCTAGTGGTTTTTATCTACAATACTCAGAATTCATTCATGTAATGATCTGACTTCCTTTATAGATAAATTGACTATGTATTTTCCTGTTTCATGTGTGTATGTGTACTACTCCTAAAAACTCTTACCTACCTCAGGTTTCATATCAAGTGAACTCACTACTGAATCACTAAAAGTGTTGAATCCATAAGCCCAATGTTTGCATACTAATACTATTTTCAACCTACAATCATCATAATCAAATTGCTTCCCAAATAGAGTTAGCCATATTAATACATCTATATTCAATATCAATAACCCTTGGAGGGAGCCCTCTCAGGCTGAAGAGGCTAAGATTCATTCAAATTATTTGTTTGAAACAACTACATGAGATTGTATGATTAGTAGCCTATTAGGTGCAATTTTGTGATAGCATTTAGGTGCGTCTGCCGAGAGCCTGAAGATTATACTTTCCCAAAATTTTGAAGCTGATTCTGAAGGCAGAAGGAGCTCAAGAAGCTGTACGAGACTGCATCTACCTTGGTGACTCCATTCAAAATTCATATGATCAAAGGTGGCTTCGAGAAGGAGATACATGAGGATTAATCCTAACCCAGATCCACCTACCATTGTGGAAAGTCCAAACACCATCTCCAGAGGCGATCAAGGAATTTCTGAAATATCAGATACTCCATTTCATACAAAATCCTTGTCCTCTAAAGTTTTAAGAAGTCATGAAGATAAAATATTTGATGATAAAATTAAGGAATTCTTTTTAGGTCTAAAAGTGAAAAATAATTAACTGAAATTGTCTTAGACCTACATAGGAGAGGTATTGATACCTCAGCTTTAGTGACACAAAAAGATAAAGAAGAGTTTGGGGAAGCAGTCACTTCTGAGCTTCTGCTAGAAAGAGAGTCTTTGGATAGGTTGAAGGAGCTTGATCCTTTTGAAATTTTGTTGAGAAGAAAAACTGGTTTTCCTCTTCCTGATTGCAGTTCAATTGTTAGTGGACAACAAAGACCAAACAACCCTCCTCCTAATAGTTCCTCTTCCTCCACTGATGTTTTCCCTAAAACTACCATAGTCCCATTCATCATGGTAGGAAATGTACCTCCTCCACCTTCTGCACCTGCTAGATATGCCCCTCTTGTTCTTCTAACTGTCATACATGACCCTCCTAGCAAATACTCTACTAGAATCAAAACTCGGGGAAGTGATGAAGAGATTACAGTTGAAGAACATGTAGACCATTTTAATGAATTTATAGACAGTGAGGATATTGACCATGAGGATGTCAATATGAGATTGTTTTTAGAGCTTTACTGGTGAAGTTAGGAAGTGGTTCAAAGCCCTTACTCCTGGAAGCATTCATAATTGGAATGAACTGGAAGATAAATTTTTGAGGAGATGGGGAAATAGAACAAACCCTCTACAAGCCCTCACTAACTACAATAGTTTGAGAAGAGCTGTTGATGAAATTGTCCAAAATTTTTCAAAAAACTTTAACAAATTTTATGATTCTATTCCTACCCATTTAAAACCTCCACAAGCATTATCTCAAATGAGATATGATGAATCTTTTGATTATGACTTTTCTATACTGCTAAGAGAAAGAGAATCCCCTTCACTTGCTGAAATGAAAAATGATGCAGTGAAGGTGGAGGTAAATATGATAGCAACAAAAATGTCCAAGATGGGTAAGAATAAGTTGAAAGAAGAAGATAAGCCTTACACCTTTGATGACAAATTTGATTCAATGATGAAGACAATGGAAAAATTGATGGATAGGCTTGCCCTTGGGAATACCTCTGCTCCTCCTACACAACATGAGCCTTAGTTTAGAAATCCTCAATTTAGAAGATCTCAAAACCAATAAAGGCCAAGGGAAAACATAAATCAATATCCTAACCCTCCAGTGAGACCTCCTTTTCAGCAGAACTTAGTTGATGAAGATGATGAACTTGAAATTCCAGAAGAGTCCATTCATTGTCTAGATGAAGACATGTCTAGAATATTCTTGGCTAAGGAGGAACATGATGAGTCAGACCATGAAGTGGATAAGGGTGAGGAACCATCTAACTATTTTAAAGGGTATCAACATGCAAATTTTGAGATGCAGAAACAATAGAACCTCGGAAAAATAAATGTGCCAATCACTGCAAACAAAGCACAGCCTAAGAAAGATGCCCCTAAAGCTGTTGAGGGTAAGAAAGATACACCACCTCCTCCTCCTATCAAAGAAACTAAATAATTTGCTTCTGTTTTTAGTTTAGAGAGTGAAATTTCTAAGGTCAAAATAATAGTACCTTTTGGAGAAATTATTAAGGTAAAGGAATACAGAAGTAAGATTGTGAAAATGCTAAATTCACAACCAGGAGCTGCTTATATCTTAAATATTCAAGAAGATCATCCAACCATATATTTGGGTTCAAGATTAGAAGATGAGCATGATGAGGAGGTGCCTCCTTTTTATGTTAGCCTTAGCAATCATGTCATGAAATTGCATAATGCCATGTTGGATTCAGGGGCCTCTCACAATATTTTGCCCAAAGTAATCATGGAGAGGATGGGGTTGAAAATTACTACACCATATAAGTATTTGTTTTCCTTTGATTCAAAAAGATTTTAGTGCATTGGTTTAATTAAAGACGTTGTTTTTGGTCTTACACAAGTCTCTGCCAAGACAATGGTCATGGATATTGTGGTAGCAAACATTCAGTTAGCCCCCTATAAATTTTTTGCAAGCAAAAAGGGGGCTAAAATGTTTTTGAGCCTTCAAGGAATGCATTTCCTCTGAAAACACATCATCCTTGAAGTCTCCTTGTGCCTTTGTCCTTTGATAAATCCCCTCTACTGATTTCCATTATAAAGCCTCTTTGATTGCAAAAAATTGCGCTCCCAAAGGCCTACATTTTCCCCTTATATCCCTGCAAAATATCCCTTTTCAACCCTTTTTCCCTTTGTTAAAGTCCCCCTTTTCACCCCAAAATCCCTCTCCTAATCCTTCTAAACTTTATCAAAAACCCCCTCTAAACCATACACACATCCTTTGTGTGGTTTAATTTCCCCTTCTTTCCCCTATCGTTACCCTTTATTGGCCAAAAAATGCACAAAAATTGGGCCAAATAATCATATTCTTCATGTCTATGGGTTTAGCACCTTTCGGCCAGCCCCCTAACCTTCTCCACCATGTGACCTGGGCGCCGAAACCACACCCTAGCCTGAAAAATCACTTAGCGCAAATATTTATCGGGCGCATTTTGAACCGTCGATCTGTATATTTCGGACGGTCGTCGCATTCCCCATAGCGCCCATCACCCACCTCCTTTCATCGTTCATCGCATCTCCACTGTTCATTTACCCGTGGATCAACGATTTGCGGTACATCTCGCCTGGTGGTCCCCGTAGCCACGCATATCTGAAAACCGCCGGTATCTATCGCACCGCCGTTGGGAGGTGGGTGGTATTTTTATTTTCAAAGTGATTCCACTCACCGCCCGACACGTGTCTCCGTCACTATTTCAAAACCGCACCCCCATCGCGCGTTAACGTTCGGCGTTTGACCCAGCACGGTATGCATATCAACCATCCGATCTGAAGCTCTCCATCCAACGGTCATCACTCCACGAAGTTGCGCGGGGGATAACCCAAGGAAACCATACCCCTGGCCCACCATCCGTCGCCCTTTGATGCATTTTCAGCCGTCAATCTCCTCCCGAGATTGGACGGTCCAGATTTGATTGCATGTCCCACCGTTGACCGCTCCCGCCACGTCACCCATTCCATGTGTTTCATCGTATTTCTTGCCCATCCATGTATATATATTCATTCAAAGGTCAAATGTTAATGTTTTACATTAAAATTTCCATTCTTGCCACCCTCCAACTGCATTTTCCCACTGCGCCACCATTCTGCAAGCCTCCCACTGCATTTTCCATCGTAATCTCGCACTATTCCACCATTTCACCAGCTGCACGTCCACTTTCATCATCCCCGCTGCATTCACCCTCCCCGTGCATGTTTTCTTAACGAGTTTTCGTGTTTTGCAGGGTTTCGGGTGGTGATAACCACCGTGGTTAACAGTCACTGTTGCAGTGGCACAGAGCGCAAGAAAGGACCATTTTCAAGGGTTGAATTTATGAAGAAAGCCTGGGAAGGAGCCATAACAGGATGTGAATTCAAAGAACGCAGCTAAAACTATGTCAAACATTCTAGAGCAATTTAAACGCAGACTTTGCAGATAGAGAGTGTCAGTGGAACAACAGAAAGTTCAAGGCACGTAATTGAAGATTTTTGAGCCTTTTTTTAGGGATTTAGAAGGCAAAGTTACCAGTTCGAAGACCCCGAGGATTGATCAGAAGGTCCAAGGCACAAAAAAAATACTAAAGGGTATTCACATCAACAGAAGGTTCTTTCCATAAAGGACGATGCACCCATACAGTTCTCATCCTATGCCGTGTTCTAGAGAGATTTTCCAGCCCTGACAACAGTCCTATGCTACCAGCGCATTAGTTATGCAGTATGGCAGACCCTAGCATCATTATTCTGCCTTTTTGTGCAATTCACCAGAATACTGAAATGAGTACATCAAGGACATACCTGGAAGTAAATTACAGCCTGACAAAGACCATTCTTCTCATCCAAAGAGTACCAGAGATAAATGCTCAGAATTTAAAACAGAACGAGGCTTCGACCCTCTCCCTCTTTTGAGTTTTAATGTTACATTTAGTTCCTCACCTACCTTCTCTGCTCCACTCGAGCTATAAGAATCCCCAAGAACATATTGTAAGGGTTGTTGTTCGGTTGTTGCCGATTGCTGTTATAGGGATTCATTTTGACTGTTAGAACATTATTGGGAGGAAATAACAGAGTAGTTTGTAATGTATGTGACTAGTTTTGCATCAACTAATCAAGCACATTTCTTTGGATCCTGGTCTATTACTACGGGTGATGTTACTCTCTTTGTATCTTTTATTTAAATTTCCATGTTGTTCATTGCTGCTGGCTTGCATCAGAAATATGGCGTAGGATTTACCCTTGTTAGGTACCCTATGTCTCTGCTCTCCTCGCCTTCAATGTTTTCTGCTAAATGTGTTATCTAAGGGTTGATTTCATTTAATTTAACCAATGTAGTGGATGTCATTGCCTGCTAGCTGATGTATGAATTAATGGAATCTGTCTTTAGTTGTTCTTGTTGGGTTGAAGATGGAAGATTTGGGATACTGGGGATTAGAGTTAGCCTTGTCCACTAGTATCCTTGTGTGACCAGCTGGCCTTTCTAAGATCTCTTGCTGGTGTGAAAGCATTGAACGTTCAAATTCCTTCTCTGATCTATAGACCCTGGCTCTGTTAAAATTATCTCTATTTTCCCTTGGAGCGTGCTAAAGCAGACCTGGAGTTAAATGACCTCTGGTCCGATCTATAAGCTACCCCCTTGTGACTTCCTTGAGAGCTGCCTGTGAGTATGTCCAAGAAGGTTTGGAGTTAAATGACCTCTAACCTGATCTATAGACAGAAATTGGGTTTCTTTCCTTCTTTCACTTTCAATACTTAATATTCCATCCCACCATCTATCTAAAAAGATCCTTTAGTGTAGATGACTTGCCCTCTGAAAGCCTAGGCTAGTTGTTGCAAGTAATTCCCTTTCATGACTCCATAGCCCAATGGATGGCACTTTCTTGACCTATCCTTTTTACCTAAACATCCTATTGCTTTTCTCCTTTCCTTCCATTACCTTCTCAGTCTATGATCTCATGACCAACCCAACAACCAACCAACCAAATCATTTTAAACCCCTCTTTGTGCTTCATACCTAGCCTAATACCTCATTTTGAGCTTCAAAGATATACCATTCTTTGCTTCATTTGGAGAGATCCCTCTCCAGGTCCAGGAGGGCTAGATCCTAGGGCCCCAAAGTGGTTCTGATGTTGTCTCATCTTTTGATCCTGCTAATCTGGCCAAAACATGGGAACCCCAACATAATGGCGACTCCACTGGGGAATTCTGAGAGCCTGTAACTGATAATATTTTCCTGTCTCCCATTTTCGTCACCACATAATGGAGACTCTGCTGGGGAATTGAGTGCATTTATCTTACATACTCTTAGGCACTCAAAAGACCCAAAATCTCTGGTTAGATTGGAATTCAATTGCTGACGGTGGACAACATCCTGCTTTAAACATTCATATACACCCACCTGGAAACTCCACACTCCATAACTCCCAAAAGACCAAAATGACTCCACTGGTAGAAGACTCTGAACTGGTTGAGAAGATGCAGTGACCATATTTGCAGAAATATGGATCCAGGCATGGGAAGGGATACAAAGTATGATGCTTTGTATGATCAATTATATGAATTAACAGAAACGTTTGGTAAAGTGCTGGAAATGTACATGGCTAGTCTGAATGCAAATGATTATTATTTAGAAGAGCCCATGCCTCTTCTAGAACAAGGACAAACTCAAGACCGAGAAGATGAGCAAGACATGTACGATGCTCAAGAATATGTAGAAGACGAAGAGGAAAGTGATCAGGAACTGCCTGATTGCTTACCTGTGTCTTGTGTTACGCTGACCAGAGAATATCAGGACCTAATAGAAAAAGCTAATAGGGAATGTTGCTTTGAGGAAACAAGAGACCACATAGAAGATGCAGAATCTGATGTGGAAGAAGAAACCATTCATGAGCCTTGTAGTCTGACCGAGTATCATCAGGTTCATGAGGATTGGTCTGAATCAGAAAGAGATCAAGAAACATCAGAAGATCCTCAAGATTTCACTGCAAGCACAACTGAAGATATTCTAGAAGAGGTTCAAGAAGACATCCTGCCTCCAAATAAGCTAATACAAGAAGTAGAGAGCTGCTACACTTCTGCTCAAGGAACCACAAGAAAATCTTCCCCTTTGACAGAAGAGGAGATTGATCAGATATTAAATCAGCGGTCCACCTCAGAAATATTTTATAGAACACACACTCTTGCCCATTCATCTCCTGAGTTGGATTGTACAAATCCAAAAATCTCCCCTGAGAATCAGAGTGAAGAAAAAATTGCTAATAATCTAGTATGTTCAGTTGGCAGCATTACTTATATTCATGATTATCCTATTTTTGATCTATCTGATGATGATGTTCTCGAAACAGAAGATGATCTTGCAGGGTCATCATTAGTAGATTTATGGGAGGAGAATCAATTCCCTTTACTTCCAGAAAGTAATGAACCAATGCAGGCTATTTATGACACTTATGGGGAGAGCTACGATATTATAATAGCAGATGAAGATTCCTTGAATCTTCATTCTGCTTTACCACAGATCATCAGTGAGATTGGTAACCAGCAGTTTTTCCTTTCAGAAAATGAGGAGGAAAGCAAAGAAGAGATTCTCGAGCAAGGTGAAAGCAAGGAACCTTCTCTTGACATAGAGGAATAAATAGAACAAACCCCTGCTCAAGAATACATGGATCCCTTCATAGAGCTCAACACCTCAGAGCATAATATATCAGAGCTCCAGGAGGACAGCACTGCCATATATGATGAGGCCTCTGGTTCAGAAAATGAAGAATATGAGGGATATTCTCTTTCTCAAGAGAGTCTTATTCTTGGTCTAGTGGGAGAGGAATAAATCCTGGTTGAAGCCTGCCTGCTAGATATTCATAACCAAGTATCATTTCATGATCCTTATGTACATTTCCTGCACACATTTGAAGAAGGATCAAGGGTCTTTTTTAGCAGAATGTTGCAAACAGAAAGAAATTTTTTCAAAGCTGCTATCGTGGAACAAAAAGAGTGGGAGCTGCCCTACCTATATAGCCTGCTCAAGGAGTTGAGCAAGAGAGACCAATCATGGGATCATTTGATGGACTGGTTGCATTGGAAGACAATGTTTGTAAGCTAGACTGTGAATATTCTAGTTAGAGTAGGGTAGGTAGGAAAAGCTCAATAAAGCTCAGTCTATGAGCATGTAGTTAGTTTTTTTAATTTCTGCAAATTCCAGCAAGCCAGACAGTCTAATCCTGGCTTGACTATTTTTCAATTTCTATCTTAGAATGTAGAGAATAAATCAGCTAGACAGTCTAATCCTAGCAGATAGTAGTGTAGGTAGGGAAATTTATGAGGCCAACAGTCTAATCTGGTCTCATGGAGAAATAAGGGTAGAAAAAGAATAGGTTTATTTTCCTATTTGTAAAAAAATAAATGATGTAAAGGGTCTGCTAGTCCAAATGCACCTTGGAAGAAAAATGCTAGGATTGTAGGATGGGTAGGTAGATTGTTTGAAAGTTTTTCTACTGATTTGATGTCTTCACAATCTGTGGTAGCTGATCCAAGAGAAGAAAAGAATGAGTCAAGTACTAGGCATCTGGCCTACACCAAAGATTTATTTTTTGAATTCTTGACTCCTTCAAGAAGAAGCCATCCCCATGTGGAGCCACTGTTAGCCCCCTATAAATTTTTGACAAGCAAACAGGGGGCTAAAATGTTTTTGAGCCTTCAAGGAATGCATTTCCTATGAAAACACATCATCCTTGAAGTCTCCTTGTGCCTTTGTCCTTTGATAAATCCCCTCTGCTGATTTCCATTATAAAGCCTCTCTGATTGCAAAAAATTGCGCTCTCAAAGGCCTACATTTGCCCCTTGTATCCCTGCAAAATATCCCTTTTCAACCTTTTTCCCTTTGTTAAAGTCCCCCTTTTCACCCCAAAATCCCTCCCCTAATCCTTCTAAACTTTCCCAAAAACCCCCTCTAAACCATACACATATCCCTCGTGTGGTTTAATTTCCCCTTATTTCCCCTATCGTTACCCTTTATTGGCCTGAAAATGCACTAAAACTGGGCCAAATAATCATATTCTTCATGTCTATGGGTTTAGCACCTTTCGGCCAGCCCCCTAACCTTCTCCACCATGTGACCTAGGCGCTGAAACCACGCGCTAGCCTGAAAAAGCGCTTAGCACAAATATGTATCGGGCGCATTTTGAACCATCGATCTGTATAGATCGGACGGTTTTCGCATTCCCCATAGCGCCCATCACCCACCTCCTTTCAGCGTTCATCGCATCTCCACCATTCATTTACCCGTGGATCAACGGTCCGGAGTACATCTCGCCTGGTGGTCCCCGCAACCGCGCATATTTGAAAACTGCCGGTATCTATCGCACCGCCATTGGGAGGTGTGCGGTATTTTTATTTTCGGAGTGATTCCACTCACCGCCCGACACATGTCTCTGTCACTATTTCAAAACCGCCCCCCCATCGCGCGTTAACGTTCGGCATTTGACCCGGCGCGATATGCATATCAACCGTCCGATCTGAAGCTCTCCATCGAACGGTCATCGCTCCGTGAAGTTGCGCAGGGGATAACCCAAGGCAACCGTACCCCTAGCCCACCATTCGTTGCCCTCTGATGCATTTTCAGCCGTTAATCTCCTCCTGAGATCGGACGGTCCAGATTTGATTGCATGTCCTGCCATTGACCGCTCCTGCCACGTCAACCATTCCACGTGTTTCATCGTATTTCTCGCCCGTCCATGTATATATATTCATTCAAAGGTCAATTGTTAATGTTTTACATTAAAATTTCTGTTCTCGCCACCCTCCAACTGCATTTTCCCACTGCGCCACCATTCTGCAAGCCTCCCACTGCATTTTCCACCGTAATCCCGCACTATTCCACCATTTCACCAACTTCACGTCCACTTTCATCATCCCTGTTGCATTCACCCTCCCCATGCATGTTTTCTTAACGAGTTTTCGTGTTTTGCAGGGTTTTGGGTGGTGAAAACCATCGTGGTTCGTAATCACTATTGCAGTGGCACAGAGTGCAAGAAAGGACCATTTTCAGGGGTTGAATTTATGAAGGAAGCCTGGGAAGGAGCCATGATAGGATGTGCATTCAAAGAACGCAGCTAAAACTCTGTCAAACCTTCCAGAGCCATTTAAACGCAGACTTTGCAGATAGAGAGTATCAGTGGAACAACAAAAAGCTTAAGGCACGTAATTGAAGATTTTTGAGCCTTTTTTCAGGGATTTAGAAGGCAAAGGTACCAGTTCTAAGACCCTGAGGATCGATCAGAAGGTCCAAGGCACATAACATAATACTAAAGGGTTTTCACATCAGCAGAAGGTTCTTTCCATAAAGGACGATGCGCCCATACAGTTCTCATCCTATGCCGTGTTCTAGAGAGATTTTCTAGCCCTCACAACAGTCTTATGCTACCAACGCATTAGTTATGCAGTATGGCAGACCCTAGCATCATTGTTCTGCCTTTTTGTGTAATTCACCATAACACTGCAGCGAGTACATCAGAGACATACCTGGAAGTAAATTACAGCCTGACGAAGACCATTCTTCTCATCCAAATAGTACCAGAGATAAGTACTCAGAATTTAAAACAGAACGAGGCTTCGACCCTCTCCCTCTTCTGAGTTTTAATGTTACATTTTGTTCCTCACATACCTTCTCTGCTCCACTTGAGCTATAAGAATCCCCAAGAACATATTGTAAGGGTTGTTGTTCAGTTGTTGTCGATTGCTGTTAGAGGGATTCATTTTGATTGTTAGAACAGTCTTGGGAGGGAATAACAGAGTAGTTTGTAATGTAGTAGGCTGGGAGGAGAAAGTTTGGATTGTAATCAGCCATTGAGCTCAGTGTATGTGACTGGTTTTGCATCAACTAATCAAGCACATTTCTTTGGATCCTGGTCTATTACTGCGGGTGATGTTACTCTCTTTGTATCTTTTATTTACATTTCCATGCTATTCATTGCTGCTAGCTTGCATCAGAAATATGGCACAGGATTTACCCTTGTTAGGTACCCTATGTCTCTGCTCTCCTCACCTTCAATGTTTTCTGCTAAATGTGTTATCTAAGGGTTGATTTTAGTTAATTTAACCAGTGCAGTGGATGTCATTGCCTGCCAGCTGATGTATGAATTAATGGAATTTGTCTTTAGTTGTTCTTGTTGTGTTGAAGCTGGAAGATTTCGGATACTGGGGATTAGAGTTAGCCATGTCCACTAGGATCCTTGTGCGACCAGCTGGCCTTTCTAAGATCTCTTGCTGATGTCAAAGCATTGAAGGTTCAAAGTCCTTCTCTGATCTATAGACCCTGGCTCTATTAAACTTATCTCTGTTTTCCCTCGGAGCGTGCTAAAGCAGACCTAGAGTTAAATGACCTCTGGTCCAATCTATAAGCTGCCCCCTTGTGACTTCCTTGAGAGCTGCCTGTGAGTATGTCCAAGCAGGTCTGGAGTTAAATGACCTCTGACCTGATCTATAGACAGAACTTGGGTTGCTTTCCTTCTTTCACTTTCAATCCTTAATGTTCCATCCCACCATCTATCTAAAAAGATCCTTTAGTGTAGATGACTTTCCCTCTGAAAGCCTGGGCTAGTTATTGCAAGTAATTCCCTTTCATGACTCCATAGCCCAATGGATGGCACTTTCTTGACCTATCCTCTTTACCTAAACATCCTATTGCTTTGCTCCTTTCCTTCCATTATCTTCTCAGTCTATGATCTCATGAACAACCCAACAACCAACCAACCAAATAATTTTAAACCCCTCTTTGTGATTCATACCTAGCCTAATACCTCATTTTGAGCTTCAAAGATATACCATTCTTTGATTCATTTGGAGAGATCCCTCTCCGGGTCCAGGAGGGCTAGATTCCAGGGCCCGAAAGCGGTTCTGATGTTGTCTCATCTTTTGGTCTTGCCAATCTGGCCAAAACATGGGAACCCCAACACATTCCACCAAAGTTTGGCATGCTATTATCAAGGTTATGGGCAGCAAAAATCAAAGCTACAATGAAGATGGACCTTACTTATGCCACCATTCCTGTTTTTGGTGAGAAAAGGAGACGTTATAGAGAAACAAGAATGCTTACATGGTGAGTAGTAAAGATAAACATAAGAAATTTCCAATTTATGATCTTGATACTGAACTTGGATTTGCTATTCTTTTCAATGAGTTGACTGATGAAGTAGAAGATGAAAAGACGGTAGAAAATCGGCAATATGTAATTCAACAAACAGAAAGTCAGCAAGTAGAAGATCAGAAAATCAGTGAGGAGAAGGCAGAAGGTTGGTGGTTGTTGCACTTTGATGGATCAACAGGAAGAGAGGGGGCAGGAGCAGGGATTTGGATCACACGTCCAAATGATGAAAGTAAGTTCTTTTTTTACAAACTTAATTTTGATTTCACAAATAACATGGATCAGTATGAATCTTTGATTTTGGGCTTAGAAGTTTTGAAAAGAATTGGTGGTCAAAAGATTTATGTTTGTTGAGATTTTGAATTAGTCATTAAACGAGTTGAAGGTGTGTATCAAACAAAGGATTTAAGAATGAGGGCATACATAAATTTAGTCATGGACATGTTGGAAAATTTCCAAGAACATTCATTTATTGTTAAGACTAGGGATCAAAACTCTATTGCCGACTCCCTAGTTGTTTCTGCAAGTTTTTTCACCATTCCCATACATTCCACAGAAGTATAGGATGAGGTTGAGGTTCGCCATAGACTAGCTATCCTTGATAACATTATCCATTGGAAATTATTTAAGGATAACCAACAAGTAAATAACTTTATTGAGTTGAAAGAAGAGTTTGAAAATATACAAGTAGATAAAAAAAACATGCTTGTTGAATCTAAGGGAATTTTTTAAGTGTTACAGCTGAAGAATAACTCTATACACAAAGTCGTCATACCTCTTGAAAAGATTTTTGATCAGAATGATTTATTCAAATATCCTATGATACATGCTGATGATGAAGAGGTAGAGAGTTGTAACCTTGGTACAGTAGCTATGCCAAAAATTATTAAACTTTAAAAGTTTCTTTCTGTTGATATGAAGCACAAATATATTGAGATGATGAAAATATTCATAGATTTTTTTACTTGGAGTTATGTTTATTTGAAGAAGTATGAGCCTACTATCATTCAACATACTATTCCCATTAAAGAAAATGAAAAGCCTTTCATGCAAAAGTTGAGGAGGATTAATCCACTTCTCATGCCTCTAATTGAGAAGGATATCAAGAAACTCTTTGATGCCAAAATCATTCTTCCAATTAGATTCTCAAAGTGGCATAGGGAAGTATAACCTTTTGCTATCTGAGTGTTGGCTGAAAATTCCTCAAGCATGGGTAACTCTGATTCTATCTCTGGCATATTGTCTCTCTCTGGTTCACATACCTCAAATTCATAGTCTAAGTCATCCTTAAACAAGAAACATTCTTTAAAATTATCAATTATGATAGCCCTATCATCTTCATGAAAGAAACTAGTATCTGCTAGCTCATCTCCTTGCAAGGAATCATCATCATAAATTGGTTTCTAAAAAATTTCCTATATATTTTCATCAAACTTCTCATCGAAAATAGTTGTTTCAAATTTGTTTGTAATATAAATTTTCAAGAGCTAATCTATCTCATCTTCAGACAGAGGAGAAAGTACTCTTTGTTTTCTTTTGATAACACAATAATTGTCTTCTTTCTCTCCTAAACATTCACAAGGATGTTGAATATCTTCTTTAACCTTTGGTTGATCAACTTGTTGTATTGCTGCAATAATTGTCTCCTCCTGGAAGTCTTTATGAACATCAAGACAATATACATCATATTTTTGTTCCATGAGAGAAAACACTTGTTCTTTTGGGTGATGAAAAGGATTTTTATGCAAAGCCTCCAAGATCTCTTCATATGACATGGAAATCAGATTGTCATGTTTCTTATCACACTCATCATTCATAAGAAGGAAAACTTCGGATTGTTCTTCAAACACAAAAATCACATTTCTATCATCTATCACAGATTCATCCAAAGAACATATTTGAACAAAGATCTCATCTTGTTCTTTATAAAGGGCATATATTACCTCCTCATGAAGACTTTGTTCTAATGGGTTGAGAACACTTAGGTTTATAACTCTTTTTTCTTCATTCGTGGTGAATTCAACAATAGAGCTCTCATTCACGGGATCTAGAACAACATACTCATCATCATCACAATTTAAATCTAGATCTAGATCAGCCAGCTTGACTTTACCACAATCTCAGATTGGAACCTCATTTTCCTACATATCATATTTTGTTGCAATCAAATCTAAAATAAGATCTTGTATTCCATAATTTTAAACTGTACAAAGAGGTTTAGCCTGCTACAAAATTTCCTAAGCATCTTGATAAGTATCCTCTAATATTTATTTATGCTGCTGAAATGGATTTTCATATAGGGCTTCCATGATCTCATCGTCCTTGAATTCATCATCTCCATAAAAATTCTCAAGATTTTCAATAAAACTATCAACATGTTTACAACAGTTCTGAACTAATATTAGGAATGGACACGATTCTTTATACCTTTCAAAGAATATGATATGAAAATCCTTTAAACAGTAAATACAAGAAGGAAGAAAAATTTCATACCAAAATTGAGCTTCATCTTCGAGAATGGGAATGAATATCTTCATCAAGCAGTCTTCAGGAAAATAAATCTTTAATCTACACACATGCATGTGAAATCTCACCAGATGAAGAGCAACATCATTACCTTTCACATTTTTGAACATAGGAAAATCACTTTTCCAATCTACCTTAGGCATTTTATTTGGGAAACCTGGAATGTGATCTCGGCTCATGGGAGGATACCTGCTTGCAATAGTTTCCATATTGAAAATTTTTGAAGCTACTAATGTTTATGCAGTAGAGTCGCCATGAAATGTTAATTTTCTGGATATTTCAGTGAATGGAGTTGCCAAGTGAATGGTTCAGCCTTCATATGTGTCCAACTATTGTACACCATCAACAATTAGATCTCAATTTTTGTCGTTCTTTCCTAGGGAAGATCTGACCTTAATTTTTCTTCCTTAGCAGAGTCGCCAAAATTTTATCACTCAGATTGAACCTCAGGCTAAAGAAGGAAATCCCGAGGTAACCTCAAACCAAAGTTTAGACTTGGAATCTAGCCCTACCAAGTCAGAGAGGGATCTCTCCACAATAATCACAGCTAAGAGGGTTGGATGAGAAATATTTTAGGCTAGCTAAGGAATACAGGGGGTTTTGATTTTGATTTTAGGGTTGGGCTCACCGAACATGGATTAGGTCGACGGGAATAGATCAGGGCCAAGCGGATGAAATTGCAGTCTATTTGATGGGGCAAGTTAGGTAAAAGGTTTAACATTCAAAAGTGAATTAAATGAGATGAATAGATTGGTGAGGAGCTAGGGAAAGCATCTAGAATGTATTTTCCCTAAACTGAGGAGAATGAACACATTATACTAAATTTCCCAAAACAAAGCATAAATAAATATGGATTCTGCCTTTCAAACTTGAAATCTAGTATATTATAGAAATGTAATGTTTTATGAATTAATAATACATTCAAAAAAATTGATAACAGAGAAGAAACTATGTCTAAAACTCATACTGCATGGATCCCAAAAAAATAGCTGCTATTTTCCATTAATGTCCAAGCCAAGATGATACTTGATCAATATAATATTTCAAACTAATGCCAACCATTACAATTACTGGAAAAATACACCTTATAGAACTCAAAACCACTTCCTCTCATCCTCAGGGGTCGAATCAATGAGGTGACGGAGTTGTTACATCAAAAGTTTAATTGAAAGCTAAAGTCTAGGATGAGGAAAGTGACTCATTCCTATCTTTAAGAACATATACATTTGACTTAAACTAATGATTTACCTAATGTATCTACCTTAGGTAAAAGTAAAATATGACATTTACATTGGTAAAATTTTCATTTACCCAATTAAAAAGTAAAACAAAAGTGAAACTTCAAAATTTGATGAAATTGGTAAAAAAGTAAAGTTCCTGGTAAACGCGGAGCGCCATGGCGGAAAAATTGACCTGTTTTGTAAGCCACTTTTTGAGGCCTTCCCCTTGTCCAAATAAATTCCATGATAGCTCATTGGAAAGGTATCTGAGTCTAGTTTCCAAAAATTGTTTCAATTTCCAAAATGGTGTCCATATTCCCTATCAAAATCATGTTCTGCCAATACTAGTAAACGTGCAGTGCCAGGGTCAAAAAGAGGGCATAAACATTATTTTTTGATGGTTTTTTTCCACCTTGAGGGACCAGTTCTGCTCCAAATCTCATGAAACTTACTGAGGTTTATGTAATAATCATTATGAACATGATGATGCTGAAAAATTTGTAATTGGATATCCCAAAAAAGAGTGCAGCGCTAGCGGCGCTGCACGTTTAGCAAATTTTTTGTGTGCTAAACTGTCCAAAAATCAAAATTTGCACAAGAATGCCACATGTGCCAAAATTGTGAATTTTCTTGCTGATTCAGGGATTAAAGGCATGGAGATACACCTTAGCAATAATTTTCAACTTCTCCTTCTCCTTTGGCTCGGTCAAAGCCCGAATCTTTGCATGGGCTCGTTTGAGCTTGGCCCTTGCAATCTTGTTTCTCATGGCATAGTGTTTCGCCATCTTCCTTTGAATGTCAATGTATTTATTTGCCTTCTATAGTAGGCCCCCCAGATGAAAATTGGCTCTCTCAAGCCAATAATCTCCGTCTCTTCTAATCTCTATGGCAAGTAGCTCATTTGGAGTAAGCTGCTCTGCCAATTCGGCCTCTTTTTTCCTTTCCTGAGCTAAATCCCTCTTTAGCCCAATTTTCCTTGGTCTCCATCTTGGAAGCTGATCTTCCTCATCATCACTCTTATCAAATCTTCCCAAGGTCTCCTCTAGCAAGGCCTTGGACTTTCCTGCCTCTAATCACTGCACTATTGGCTCTATCCTCATCTTTGGACATACTGGTCAAGGAGATGAGAGAAAGGGAAAATTGACTTCTTGTGATCCTTGTACCTAGGTTTTAGGTATGGTTCATAATAGCTCATATCCAAGTTTTCCTGTTTAAACCACCTCTCTCCCACACTAGGGATCCTTGTAGAAGCTACAATAGCATTGGTGGACATATCAAAAGTAACCCCAGTAAGAGTGACCTGTTTGTCATGTAGATTAGTGATGAACAATATTGTTAACCTCAGGTGATTTTGAATTTGCTGCACTCTCTCACATAACTCAAAGCAGCCCACATGCTTAAAGCAAGACACAGTGAGAGGAGAGGACATAAGTTCTCTTGTAGTGATGGGTCCAAACCTGTTTATTTTCCCTCCCTTATGGTCATTTCTTCTTGGCATTTGTTCCCCAACAATGCCACTATCTTATTCTTCTGACATCTCTAAACTTTGACTTATGAAACCCTAGCGTACAAGTGAAATGAGATGAGGGGAGGGGGATGATATGGCTAGCTTGAAAGGTGAAGGGAATGAGTGTAGGGAATGAATGAAGGGGCAAACTAAATCAATGAAAACCCTAGATCAGTGAAATTACCCTATCTATGACTGATATTCTATTTAGGAGGATGAAACAAGTGTATAGATAGTGATCACAAACTGAAATTAGGGTTTCATTTAGGGTTCCACTTCAATTCATTCAAGAGTGACCAAATAGCTTAGAAACAAGGTTTATGATATGTTCATCCTGCTTAGAAGTGCTTCGAGGATTATTGGAGAAATTTGAAGTGTTTTTGAACTTGTTTGAATGGCTTGAACTCTCAACAAAGTTCACTGTATAGGCGCGCAGTGCCACTATGTGAGGGCACAGTGATTTTCCAAACGTGAAACGCCTCTATCTGAGCTCGCAACGCCTTCAAAAATAACACTGTCTCCTCCTGGAAAGTGCGCAGTGCCACTGTACAGGTGCACATCACTGTTTCAAACGCGTAGCACCAATGTTCTGAATGCGCAGCGCCGAGAAACTTAGCACAATTTCTCACAAAAACTCAAAAACACTTCTCTTGTTGAAAACTTCTGATAATTACAAAGGAAACCATGGCTCTTTTGAAATGTTTGATAGGCTTTATAGGCATGTGGATTTAATTTAACTTGAAAAACCCACTTTCTAATGTTTGATGTCTTTTTCCTTTTATCATTGATACTCTTTGACACTTTTTACATTACAGGTGGATGAATTCATGGAGTTGTATTTTTCATTTGCTCACTAAGGCTTGACATAATGGATTTGACATCTTGGGATTACATTTATTATATATTATAACATAAAATTACAATTGGAGAAATTTAAATAAATTACATAGGTGACTTTTTTTTATCAAAATAAGATTTTGATAAAAAGTCCTCAAACTGAAAATATAATGTTTGAAACATAATGCATACATCATGATGATCATAATCAATCCCTCTCATATATGTGTTGACCTCATCAGAATGAAGGAATGACCTTGAAAAATGAAAAACCCTAATGACCTAATGGGACTTCTTTTTTACTTGACTTTGAATGAGATTTTAACCTTACAGATTTCCAAGTAAACAGAGCATTTCCATAGGTTTTATTATGCTCAAGGAGACATGAGAATGAGTCAGCCAATATGATATTCTAAGGGATAAGGAAGCTTATTTGACCAGGACAACCACTAGTGGAATAATTTTATATCATGAGCTAATGGAATGATGAAAAATTTATTCAGAATGGGACACCTAAGATGCGTATGAAAATGTGTTTTGATCTCTGTTGGAAGTATGAAAATACTGATACTAACAGATGTAATTTCTTTAGAAGATAAGGTTGTTAAATGTAATAATGAGCAGTTTGAGTTCTATTAGGAAAAGGACTGTCAAGTAGGATAGCCGTCATTTTTTCATTAAGTAGATGTTTTATGGTTATGCAAGGTGTCATTAGGAAAAAATTCGATGAATCTCACTAGGAGGCAGATCATCTCATAATGTAATAAGTGTATTAAAGGGCATAGAGTCAAATTGTTCAAGGGTTGGAGATATTTGGAAAAATTGCAGCTTATTGTAAATTGACTGTTTCAGTAATACAAAGACTTGTTTCTTGACCAACCTGAGATTCTGATTGGGTTTTTAGTGCCTATATTATCTATTTCTTTTATGTGTCCCATTTCTAGTGGTTTTTTTCTAGAATACTAAGAATTCATTCATGTAATGCTCTGACTTCCTTTATAGATAAATTGACTATGTATTTTCTTGTTTCATGTGTGTGTGTGTGCTATTCCTAAAAACTCTTACCCGCCTCAGGTTCCATATCAAGTGAACTCACTACTGAATCACTGAAAGTGTTGACTCCATAAGCCCAACATTTGCATACTGATACTATTTTCAACCTACACTCATCATAAGAAAATTGTTTCCCAAATAGAGTTAGCCATATAAATACATCTATATTCAATATCATTAACCCTTGGAGGGAGCCCTCTCCGACTGAAGAGGCTAAGATTCATTCAAAAGATTGGCTTGAAACAACTACATGAGATTGTCTGATTAGTAGCCTATTAGGTGCAATTTTGTGATAAAATTTTGGTGCGTCTGCCAGGAGCCTGAAGATTATACTTTCCCAAAATTTTGAAGCTGAATCTGAAGGTAGAAGGAGCTCAGGAAGTTGTACGAGACTGCATCTTCCTTGGTGACTCTATTCAAAATTCATATGATCAAAGGTGGCTTCGAGAAGGAGATATATGAGGAGTAATCCTGACCCAGATCCACCTACCATTGTGGACAATCCAAACACCATCTCCAGAGGCAATCAAGGCATTTCTGAAATATCGGATACTCCATTTCATACAAAATCCTTGTCCTCTAAAGTTTTAAGAAGTCATGAAGATAAAATATTTGATGATAAAATTAAGGAAGTCTTTTTTAGGTCTGAAATTGAAAAAGAATTATCTGAAGTTGTCTTAGACCTACATAGGAGAGGTATTGATACCTCAGCCTTAGTGACACAAAAAGATAAAGAAGAGTTTTGAGAAGTAGTCACTTCTAAGTTGCTGCTAGAAAGAGAGTCTTTGGATAGGTTGAAGGAGCTTGATCCTTTTGAAATTTTGTTGAGAAGCAAAACTAGCTTTCCTCTTCCTGATTGCAGTTCAATTGTTAGTGGACAAAAAAGACCAAACAACCCTCCTCCTAATAGTTCCTCTTCCTCCACTGATGTTTTCACTAAAACTACCATAGTCCCATTCATCATGGTAGGAAATGTACCTCCTCCACCTGCTGCACCTACTAGATATGCCCCTCTTCTTCTTCTAGCTGTCCTACATGACCTTCCTAGAAAATACTCTACTAGAATCAAAACTCGGGGAAGTGATGAAGAGATTACAGTTGAAGAACATGTAGACCATTTTAATGACTTTATAGGTAGGGAGGAGGTTGACCATGAGGATGTCAAGATGAGATTGTTTTCTCAGAGCTTTGCTGGTGAAGTTAGGAAGTGGTTCAAAGCCCTTACTCCTAGAAGCATTCATAATTGGAATGAACTTAAAGATAAATTTTTGAGGAGATGAGGAAATAGAACAAACCCTCTACAAGCCCTCACTGACTACAATAGTTTATGATTCTATTCCTACCCATTTAAAACCTCCACAAGCATTATCTCAAATGAGATATGCTGAATCTTTTGATTATGAATTTTCTATACTACTAAGAGAAAGAGAATCCCCTTCACTTGCTGAAATGAAAAATGATGTGGTGAAGGTGGAGGTCAATATGATAGCAAAAAAATGTCTAATATGGGTAAGAATAAGTTGAAAGAAGAAGATAAGCCTTCCACCTCTGATGCCAAATTTGATTCAATGATGAAGACAATGGAGAAATTGATGGATAGTCTTGCCCTTGGGAATACCTCTGCTCCTCCTGCACAACATGAGCCTCAGTTTAGAAATCCTCAATTTAGAAGACCTAAAAACCAACAAAGGCCAAGGGAAAACATAAATCAACAGCCTGACCCTCCAGTGAGACCTCCTTTTTAGCAGAACTTAGTTGATGAAGATGATGAACCTGAAATTCCAGAAGAGTCCATTCATTGTCTAGATGAAGACATGATTGGAATATTCTTGGCTAAGGAGGAACATGATGAGTTAGACCATGAAGTGAATAAGGGTGAGGAACCATCTGACTATTTTAAAGGGTATCAACATGCAATATTTGAGATGCAGAAACAATAGAACCTCGGAAACAGAAATGTGCCAATCACTGCAAACAAAGCACAACCTAAGAAAGATGCCCCTAAAGCTATTGAGGGTAAGAAAGATACACCACCTCCTCCTCCTATCAAAGGAACTAAATAATCTGCTTCTGTTTTCAGTTTAGAGAGTGAAATTTCTAATGTCAAAATTCTAGTACCTTTGGAGAAATTATTAAGGTAAAGGAATATAGAAGTAAGATTGTGAAAATGTTGAATTCACAACTAGGAGCTGCTTATATCTTAAATATTCAAGAAGATCATCCAACCATATATTTGTGTTCAAGATTAGAAGATGAGCAGAATGAGGAGGTGCCTCCTTTTTATGTTAGCCTTAGCAATCATGACATGACATTGCATACTGCCATGTTGGATTCATGGGCCTCTCACAATATTATGGCCAAAGTAATCATCTAGAGGATGGGGTTGAAAATTACTACACCATATAAGGATTTTTTTTCCTTTGATTCAAAAAGAGTTCAGTGCATTGGTTTAATTAAAGATGTTGTTGTTGGTCTTACACAAGTCCATGCCAAGACAGTGGTCATGGAAATTGTGGTAGCAAACATTCCACCAAAGTTTGGCATGCTATTATCAAGGTTAAGGGCAGAAAAAATCAAAGCTACAATGCAGATGGACCTTACTTATGCCACCATTCTTGTTTTTGGTGAGCAAAGGAGACTTTATAGAGAAACAAGAATGCTTACATGGTGAGTAGTAACGATAAACCTAAGAAATTTCAAATTTATGCTCTTGATACTGAACTTGGATTTGCTATTCTTTTCAATGAGTTGACTGATGAAGTAGAAGATGAAAATAAGGTAGAAAATCAGCAATATGTAATTCAACAAACAGAAAATCAGCAAGCAGAAGATCAGAAAATCAGTGAGGAGAAGGCAGAAGGTTGGTGGTTGTTGCACTTTTATGGATCAACAGGAAGAGAGGGGGCAGGAGCAGGGATTTGGATCACACGTCCATATGATGAAAGTAAGTTCTTTTCTTACAGACTGAATTTTGATTTCACAAATAACATGGATTAGTATGAATCTTTGATTTTGGGCTTAGAAGTTTTGAAAAGAATTGGTGGTCAAAAGATTTCTATTTGTGGATATTTTGAATTAGTCATTAAACAAGTTGAAGGTGTGTATCAAACAAAGGATTTAAGAATGAGGGCATACATAAATTTAGTCATGGAAATGTTGGAAAATTTTCAAGAACATTCATTTATTGTTAAGACTAGGGATCAAAACTCTATTGTTGACTCCCTAGCTGTCTCTGCAAGTTTTTTCATCTTTCCCATACATTCCATTGAAGTATAGGATGAGGTTGAGGTTCGTCATAGACCAGCTATCCCTGATAAAATTTTCCATTGGAAAGTCTTTAAGGATGACCAACAAGTAAATAACTTTATTGAGCTGAAAGAAGAGTTTGAAAATTAACAAGTAGATCAGCAAAAATGCTTGCTAAATCTAAGGGAAATTTTTGAAGTGTTATAGCTAAAGAATAACTCTATATCCAAAGTCCTCATACCCCTTGAGAAGATTTTTGATCAGAATTATTTATTCAAATATCCTATGATACACGCTGATGATGAAGAGATAGAGAGTTGTAACCATGGTACAATAGCTATGCCAAAAATGATTAAACTTTAAAAGTTTCTTTCAGTTGATATGAAGCACAAATATATTGAGATGATGAAAATATTCATAGATGTTTTTACTTTGAGTTATGTTGATTTGAAGAAGTATGACCCTACTATCATTCAACATACTATTCCCATTAAATAAAATGAAAAGCCTTTCAAGAAAAATTTGAGGAGGATTAATCCACTGGTTGAGAAGGAGATCAAGAAACTCTTTTATGCCAAAATCATTCTTACAATCAGATTCTCAAAGTGGCTTGCAAACTTGGTTCCAGTCAGAAAAAAGAGTGGAGAAATCAGAATATGCATTGAATTCAGAAACCTGAACAAAGCCTCTCTGAAAGACAACTACCCTCTCCCAAAGATGGACCAACTTTTGTAAAACATTGTTGGTTTCCAAAGGATGTCTATGCTTGATGGTTTTTCAGGCTACAATTAGATACTTGTGCATCCAGAAGATCAGGAGAAAATATCCTTTACCACACCATGTGGCACCTTGATGTATGCCAAGATTCCCTTTGGTTTGATGAATGCAGGAGCTACCTTTGAGAGAGCAATGGACATTTCTTTTGCTGAAGAGAAGGACAAGATGGTGGTTGGCTATTTAGATGACATAACAATATTCTCAAGGAGATAAGAAGATCACTTGAAGCACTTAGAAAGAATTCTTCTAAAGTGTAGAAGGTTTGGCATTTCTCTCAATCCTACTAAAATAATTTTCTCCTTAACTTGAGATAAATTACTTTGACACATTATTTCTAAAGATGGGATTAAGATTGATCCAAACAGGGTCAATGCAATTCAGAAAGCGGATTTTCCTAGAAGCTGAAAGGAGATTCAGTCTTTCCTTGGAAAGGTAAATTTTGTGAGGAGTTTTATTCCTAATTTTGATGAGATTGTAAAAGACATAACAAGGATGCTGAAGAAAGGAGCTAAAATCAAGTGGAAAACCGAAGCAAATCAGTCATTTGAGGAGATCAAAAGGGCACTCACGCAAGCACCAATGTTAATTAGCCCGAATTTCTCAAAAGAATTTCTGATTTTTACCTTTGCATCAGAATATAGAATTGCTGGAGTTTTTTTACAGAAAGGACAGCAAGGTACTGAGCAGCCTATTTCAAAATTTAGTAGGATATTAGCTAAATCAGAGCTGAAGTACAACATCTTAGAGAAGCAAGCTTATGCCTTGGTTAAGGCCATCAAATATTTCAAAATTTACATTCTGCATTCACATATTATATCTTTTGTTCCTAATGTTGTTGTGAAAGACATCCTAACTCAAGCCGGTCCTGATGGTAAGAGAGAGAAATGGATTTCTAACTTGCTGGAATATGACATAGAGATCAAGCCAACAAAATTGGTCAAATGAAAAGGTCTAGCAAAGTTGATGGCACAGTCAAAATTTGACTGTATTGACATGAATTTAATTGTAGAAATTTTAGAAATTTCAGATGACGAGGAAGAGTTGATCCCCATTAAAGAAAAGTACATCATTTCATATTGGTACAAGGACATAGTTTTTGTATTACATCATCATAGAGCACTTGTTGAGATAAAAAATTCCAAGGTAATATTTGTGACGTTAAAATATTTGAGGTATTGCATCATTGACAAAAATCTCTATTGGAAGGACACTGGTGGTATTTTGTTGAATTGTTCGCTGGAAGAGGAGGATGATAAAGTGATTGAGGAGTTCCACAAAGGAGATTATGGAGGTCATCATTATTGGAAGGCTACAACAAACAAGATTCTTAGAGTAGGGTATTATTGGCCTACAATGCTTAAATATGTCTACAAAAATATTGCTTCCTGCCATGAATGCCAGATTTTTGATGGTAAGAAGAAGCTTGTACCTTTACCTTTAATGCCTATCTGTGTTGAGGCGCCATTTCAGCAGTGGGGGCTAGATTTTATTGGTGAGATTCATCCATCTTCATCATGCCAACATCACTTGATTATGAAAACAACTGACTATTTCACCAAATGGTTCAAAGAAATCCCAACTAGGCAAGCAAATGATTTTGTTATCATTTTAATTTTTGGAAAATAATATATTGTCTAGATTTAGCTGTCCTATGAAGATCATTACTGATAATTCTCAGGCATTTAAGTCTAAGAAGCTAATTAGTTTTTGTCTTCAATATCATATTACTCTTGGGAATTCTACTGCATATTATACACAAGGGAATGAACTTGCTGAATCTTCTAACAAGAGCATTGTGAGGATTATAAAGAAGGCGTTGCAAGAAAATAAGAAGTAATGACATTTTAAGCTGAAGTATGCTCTATGGGCTGATAGAGTGCACAAAGAGGTCAATTGGAACTTCACCTTATGAGCTCGTATATGGAGCTGAAGCTATCTTTCCTACATCCTTAGGAGTGCCTATCATGAAGCTGCTACAAGGATTGGAGGAGGAGACAAATGCAATTCATAGAAGGATCAATCAGCTTACAGCTTTGCAAGAGAAGAGGGAGGAAGCCTATAATAGTAATCAAAAATCTCAAAACAGAATCAAGAAGACATTTGACAAGAAGGTCAAAGAAGAAAATTTTCAAATCCAAGATGTGGTTTTGAAATGGGATGCCAGGATTGAAGAGAAGGGGAAACATGGTAAGTTTGAGAACATTTGTAAGGGTCCATTCAAAGTAGCTGCATTCCATGGGAACAACACTTACATTCTGCAAAAGATGGATGGACAACGATGTGCTGGAGGGCCTGTCAATGGCAGGTTTTTGAAGCACTACTCTTCTTAAAATCTGTTGATCATTCATTCCATTGTATATATTCCATTTTATGTGTTTTTCTACTAATAATGACAAGCTGAATCATCAAGCTTGAGCCCGAGGTGAAGGCCATTAGATTTTGAAGAAAAAGCTTGGCAGTTTCAAAGTTTTTTGTTTTTTCAAGAAGATGGATAACAAAACTGGAACTACTGGTTCTTTGGTGTACCACTAGGGCACACCATCCCAAGTGGAGCCACTGTTATCACCCAAAAGAAAATGAAGCATCATTTGACAAGGTTAAATTAGGTTCATATGTCAAAATAAGGTTGTAGGATTCATTTTTTATATGCTTGGTCAAGGGAAATATTAAATTTTTCTTGTTTAAGTTTACCTTAAGGTCTAAACCCACTCATTTTCAAACCCCCTCATGTCACATCACTCATTATTTTCTGACTGATTTCAATTTCCAAGGTTTTTGTACTGAAATTTCCATTTTAGCCAAGAAACCACAGTTTCGTATCGAAATACACTGGTTAAAGTCACTTTTCACTACGAAACTGTTGATCGTTTCGTAGCAAAAAAAAACCAAATTTACACTAGATACACTACGAAAGTGCGGTTTCCTGTCTGTCTTGTCAGATTAGCTGTTAGGTGTCAGAAAATCATTGGGAAAGGGTAAGTTAGATGCCATATGAGTCATGGAGGGATAAACTCAAGGTACATGCTCAGGTATGAAGTCATCATGATCAGTTTAGGTATGTATGGGTCATCATTGGGTCATGAGAAGACATCACAACTTCAAAAACCTTTCCGAATTTAGTCATTTCTCATTTATCATTCCTTCTTGCGTGATATTGAGCTCTGGAGAGCTATTGCACTAAGCCAAAGCTGTGGCTGGTGTTTTCAATGGCTTACATTGAGCACTATCAAGTGAGCCTGCAAATCATCAAGCGAGGTTATGAAGACATTAAAGAAACCATGGTAGAAAAAAGAAGGACAAAAAAGGGTGGCCAATGTCTCAGATATGAACCAATAGATATGAATTTGATTAGTGAAGGCCCAACAACAGTGGAAGTCTTTAGAAGGACATGTTGCTTATAGTTTTGTGAGAAATTACAAGGCTTCCATAGACAGGTTTCCAAAGCGTTTTCTTTGAATTTCAGTGGAATAGCCACCAAAGTGGGCATGATCAATATGTCCATCACACCAGAGGTTATTGCAACTGCTACAGGGATTTCTAGAGGACAGGAGAAGTGGTTCAAAGGTTTCAAGTTTAACATGGAGCAGTGAAAAGAATTCACAAAACCTTAAAACAGTGAAATGGATCTCACCAATGCCATTCCAAGGAGCTGCATAAATGACAATTACTCAAAATTTCTGCTCATCATCCAAAAATACTTTACTTGTGAAGGGAGATACCACAAAGTCTACTCATATCATTTCAAGTTACTTTTGCACTTTACTGGTAAGATTTGCCTTGATTTTGAATTAGTCATTAAACAAGTTGAAGGTGTGTATCAAACAAAGGATGTAAGAATGAGGGCATACAAAAATTTAGTCATGGACATGTTGGAAAATTTCCGAGAACATTCATTTATTGTTAAGACTAGGGATCAAAACTCTATTGCTGACTCCCTAGCTGTCTCAACAAGTTTTTTTATATTTCCCATACATTCAATGAAAATTATGAGGTTGAGGTTTGCTATAGACCAGCTATCCCTGATAACATTATCCATTGGAAAGTCTTTGAGGATGACCAACAAGTAAAGAACTTTATTGAGCTGAAAGAAGAGTTTGAAAATATACAAGTAGATCAACAAAACATGCTTGCTGAATATAAGGGAAATTCTGAAGTGTTACAGCTGAAGAATAAATCTATACCCAAAGGCCTCATACCCCTTGAGAAGCTTTTCAATTAGAATGATGTGTTCAAATCTCCTAGGATACAAGTTGACGCTGAAGAGGTAGAGAACTGTAACCTTGGTACAATAGCTATGCCAAAAATGATTAAACTTTCAAAGTTTCTTTCAGTTGATATGAAGCACAAATATATTGAGATGATGAAAAGATTCAGAGATTTTTTTCTTGGAGTTATGCTGATTTGAAGAAGTATGACCCTACTATCATTCAACATACTATTCCCATTAAAGAAAATGAAAAGCCTTTCAAGCAAAATTTGAGGAGGATTAATCCACTTCTCATGCCTCTAATTGAGAAGGAGATCAAGAAACTCTTTTATGCCAAAATTATTGTTCCAATCAAATTCTCAAAGTGGCTTGCAAACTTGGTTCCAGTCAGAAAAAAGAGTGGAGAAATAAGAATATGCATTGACTTCAGAAACCTGAACAAAGGCTTTCTGAAAGACAACTACCCTCTCCCAAAGATGGACCAAATTTTGCAGAACATTTTTGGTTCCCAAAGGATGTCTATGCTTGATGGTTTTTCAGGCTATAATAAGATACTTGTGCATCCGGAAGATCAGGAAAAAATAGCCTTTACCAAACCATGGGGCACATTCATGTATGCCAAGATGCCCTTTGGTTTGATGAATGTAGGAGCTACCTTTCAGAGAGAAATGAACATTGCTTTTGCTGAAGAGAAGGACAAGATGGTGGTTGTCTATTTAGATGACATAACAGTCTTCTCAAGGAGAGAAGAAGATCACTTGAAGCACCTAGAAATAATTCTGCTGAAATGTAGAAGGTTTGGAATTTCTCTCAATCCCACTAAAATCATTTTTTCCTTAACTTCAGGTAAATTGCTTGGCACATTATTTCTAAATATGGGATTAAGATTGATCCAAACAGGGTCAATGCAATTTAGAAAGTGGATTTTCTTAGAATCAGAAAGGAGATTTCGTCTTTCCTTGGAAAGATAAATTTTTTGAAGAGGTTTATTCCTAATTTTGTTGAGATTGTAAAAGACATAACAAGGATGCTGAAGAAAGGATCTAAAATCAAGTGGATAGCAGAAGCAAATCACTCATTTGAGGAGATAAAAAAGGCACTCACCCAAGCACCAATGTTGATCAGCCCAGATTTCTCAAAAGAATTTCTGGTTTTTACCTTTGCATCAAAAGAAAGGACAGCAAGGTACTGAGAAGCCCATTTCATTTTTTAGTAGGACATTAGCTAAATCAAAGCTGAAGTACAACATCTTAGAGAAGCAAGCTTATGGCTTGGTTAAGGCCATCAAAGATTTCAGAATTTACATTCTACATTCACATATTATAGCTTTTGTTCCTAATGCTGTTGTGAAAGAAATACTAACTCAAGTTGATCCTGATGGTAAGAGGGGGATGGATTGCTAACTTGATATAATATGACATAGAGATGAAGCCAACAAAATTGGTCAAAGGACAAGGTCTAGCAAAGTTGACGGCACAATCAAACATTGACTGTCTTGACATGAATTTAATTGCAAAAATTTCAGAGGAAGAGGAAGAGATGATCCCCATTAAAGAAGAGTACATCATTTCAGATTGGTACAAGGACATAGTTTTTGTATTATATCATCATAGAGCACCTGCTAAGCTGACAAAGTCCAAGGCAAGATTTGTGAAGTTAAAATCTTTGAGGTATTGCATCATTAACAACAATTTGTATTGGAAGGACAACAATGGTATTTTGTTGAATTTTTTGCTGGAAGAGGATGTTGATAAAGTGATTGAGGAGTTCCACAAAGGAGATTGTTGAGGTCATCATTATTGGAAGGCTACAAAAAACAAGATTCTCAACGTAGGGTATTATTGGCCTACAATGCTTAAAGATGTCTAGAAAAAGATTGTTGCCTGCCATGAATGCCATATTTTTTTATGGTAAGAAGAAGCTTTTACCTTTACCTTTAATTCCTATCTATGTTGAGGCACCATTTCAGTAGTGGGGGCTATATTTTATTGGTGAGATTCATCCATCATCATTAGGTCAGCATCACTGGATTTTGACAGCAACTGACAATTTCACCAAATCGATCGAAGCAATCCCAACTAGGCAAGAAAATGATTTTGTTATCATTTCAATTTTGGAAAATAGTATATTGCCCAGATTTGGCTGTCCTATGAAGATCATCACTGATAATGCTTAGGAATTTAAGTCTAAGAAGTTGATTAGTTTTTGTCATCAATATCATATTACTCTTGGGCATTCTACTGCATATTATCCATAAGGGAATGGTCTTGTTGAATCTTATAACAAGAGAATTGTGAGGATTATAAAGAAGGTGTTGCAGGAAAATAAGAAGTCATGGAATTTGAAGCTGAAGTATGCTCTATGCGCTGATAGAGTGCACAAAGAGGTCAATTGGAACTTCACCTTATGAGCCGGTATATGGAACTGAAGCTATATTTCCTACATCCTTAGTAGTGCCTGTCATGAAGCTACTACAAGGATTGGAGGAGGAGTCAAATGAAATTCAGAGAAGGATCAATCAACTGATAGCTTTTAAAGAGAAGAGGGAAGAAGTCTATAACAATAATCAGCAATTCAAAAACAGAATCAAGAAGACATTTGACAAGAAGGTCAAAGAAGAAAATTTTCAAATCCAAGATGTGGTTTTGAAATGGGAGGCCAGGGTTGAAGAGAAGGGGAAACATGGTAAGTTTGAGAACATTTGAAAGGTTCCATTCAAAGTAGCTTCATTCCATGGGAACAACACTTACATTCTGTAGGAGATGGATGGAAAACGATATGCTGGAGGGCCTGTCAATGGAAGGTTTTTGAAGCACTACTCTTCTTAAAATATGTTGATCATTAATTACATTGTATATATTCCATTTTATGTGTTTTTATGCTAATAATGACAAGTTGAATCATGAAGCTTGAGCATAGGGTGAAGGCCGTTAGAGTTTGAAGAAAAAGCTTGGCAATTTCGAAGCTTTTTGTTTTTTCAAGAAGATGGATAACAACACTGGAACTATTGGTTCTTTGGTGTACCATTGGGGCACACCATCCCAAGTGGAGCCACTGTTATCAGCCAAAAAAAAATGAAGCATCATTTGACAAGGTTAAATTAGGTTCATATGTCAAAAATAGGGGTGTAGGATTCTTTTTTTATATGCTTGGTCAAGGGAAATATTAATTTTTTCTTGTTTAATTTTACCCTAAGGTCTAAACCCACTCATTTTCAAACCCCCTCATGTCACATCACTCATTATTTTTTGAATTATTTCAATTTCCAAGTTTTTTGTATCGAAAATGCCATTTTAGCCAAGAAATCACAGTTTTGTAGCAAAATACACTGTGAAAAGTCACTTTTCGCTACGAAACCGTTGATAGTTTCGTAGCGAAAACAACCAAATTTACACTAGATACACTACGAAAGCGTGATTTCCTGTCTGTATTGTCAGAATAGCTGTTAGATGTCATAAAATCATTGGCAGAGGGTAAGTTAGATGCCATTCGAGTCATGGAGGGATAAAATCAAGGTACATGCTTTGGTCTGAAGTCATCATGATCAGTTTAGGTATGTATGAGTCATCATTGGGTCATGAGTTGACATCAAAACTTAAAAAAAAATTCCTAATTCAATCATTTCTCATTTCTCATTCCTTCTTGCGTGATATTGAGCTCTAGAGAGCTATTTCACTAAGCTAAAGTTGTGGCTGGTGTTTTCAAAGGTTTAAATTGAGCACTATCAAGCGAGGCAGCAAATCATCAAGCGAGGTTGTGAAGACATTAAAGAAACCATGGTAGATAAAAGAAGGAAAAACAAGGGTAGCCAATGTCTAAGATATGAACCAACAGATATGAATTTGATTAATGAAGACCCAACAACAGTGGAAGTCTTCAGAAGGACAGGTTGCTTACAGTTTTGTGAGAAATTACAAGGTTGCCATATATAGGTTTCCAAAGAGTTTGCTCTAATTTTAGTGGAACAGCCACCAAAGTGGGCATGCTCAATCTGTCCATCACACTAGAGGTTATTGTAGTTGTTACAGGGATTCCTAGAGGACAGGAGAAGTGGTTCAAAGGTTTCAATTTTAACATGGAGCAGTGCAAAGAATTCACGAAGCCTAAAAACAGTGAAATGGATCTCACCAATGCCATTCCAAGGAGTTGCATAAAGGACAACTACTCAAAATTGTTGCTCATCATCCAAAAATACTTTGCTTGTGAAGGGAGATACCACAAAGTCTACTCATATCATTTCAAGTTACTTCTACACTTTACTGGTAAGATTTCCCTTGATCTACCTTTCTATTTACATAGAAGTTTGTCAAAAATGGCTGATAAGGTCCAAGCAAAGTCTAAAAGGAGTGAGACTTCATCATTTCATCATGGTTTAATGACGTTGTTGGTTTTAGATGAACTTCAAAGGTTAGGCAGAGATTGATCCTCATTTTTATTTGTTAGTGGTTTTGAATTGGATGCTCTCACTCCTTCAAGAACTCCAAAACCTAGGAAAGTTCCATCACCATTAGCAACATAATAGAGTGAACCATTGGTAGTAGAAACAAGTGAACCTGCAAGAGTAGAACCAAATGATCCAATTATGATGGAGCCAGAGAAATTTTATAGTTTTAACACACCAAATTTCCCACCTGAAAAACATAAGTCAAAATTGGTCAAACCTGCAAAAACAAAAACAAGATGTGAGTAAACAAGGAACAAAAAGGATGAAAAGGAGCCAAACAGTGGCCTTAGAAGAGAAAATAATGGTTGTAGAAGACAGAGCAGTAGCTAAAGGAAATCTAGAATCTATTAGAGAGTATCAAAGAGGTTCAACCACCTACTGACATAGTTCAACCACCACAAGAGATCATTGACCTTTCACCACCTGCAGAGAAAGATACAGTTAGAAAATCAAAGAAAGGAAAAGAAAATGTGATGGAAAAAACAGAGATACAACTCCTTGAAGAAAAATTCAAATTGGCCAATCATGAAATTGTTGTTATGAAAAGAGAAGCAAGGAAACACAGTGTAGAGAATATTCAATTTGAAAATATGAAGGCAATTTGGGAAGAACCGGTTGACATTGTTTCCAAGGCTTTGGATAATACACAACAACTTATCAAATGGACCATTCCAGTGAGGAAAGAGGCCAAACATGTCAGGAGGATGAACACACATTTGAAAGACACCAATAGAAAGTTGAAAGATCAGGTTAAGGACCTCCATGATCAGCTTGAACTAATTCATGAAGAATTAGAGAAAAAATGCCTTAAAATGACAGTTCTTACAGAGCCAATAGCTCAAACCATCGTAAATGAGGAAGAAATGCCTCAAGGATAATAAGGTGAGATGGTTTATAGATTTCAAGGCTAATGATATGTTAAAAACAAGATTTTGGCACTTAGAAGGTTCATTTTTCAAATTACAAAAAAAATATGGAATTTCAACACTTTTCAACAGTTTCGTAGCGTGCTTGGGCTTGAAGGACAACAAAACGCTATGAAACTACTATAGCTTTTATTTTTCCTTTTTGAACTAGTTTTGGGAGTTTTCAGAAGGTGAAATTTGCATGGGAGATGTGTCTAAGGATGATGAAGACCATACCAACGGAAATCATCAAAAATATTGAGGGTGAATGGCATTTTTGCAGCGTTATGAAAGTACGCTACGAAACTGCCTTACTTTCGTAGCGTACTGTGTTTGAGATTTTTTACCAAGTTTTGGAGCATATTTGGACAACTGGATATTATCTAAGTGTTAAATACCATGATAAGAAGTTATTCAACACTTAAATACCACGAAATGAATATAATTTAGCAGCCAAAGCATTCGTGGGAGAAGAAGACCAGTTTGCCTAAAAAATAGGATTTTGTTTCCAGTTTTATAGGAGGTCAATTCAGTGGTCATGTAGTGATGAGTCCCATCACCACAATTCAAACATATGAAAGCATACTTGTCAAAGATGTAATTGCTTTAGAAGATAAGGTTGTTCAATATAATAATGAGCAGTTTGAGTCCTATTAGGAAAAGGACTGTCAAGTAGGATAACTGTCATTTTGTCATTAACTAGATGTTTTGTGGTTATGCAAGGTGTCATTAGGAAAAAATTTGATGAATCTAGCCAGGAGGCAGATCATCTCATGGTGTAACAAGTATATTAAAGGGCATAGAGTCAAATTTGTCAAGGGTTGGAGATTTTTGACAAAACTGCAGCTTATTGTAAATTGATTGTTTCAGTAATACAAAGACTTGTTTCTTGACCAACCTGAGATTCTGATTGAGTTTTTAGTGCCTATCTTATCTATTTCTTTTATGTGTCCCATTTGCAGTGGCTTTTATCTATAATACTCATAATTCATTCATGTAATTCTCTGAATTCCTTTATAGATAAATTGACTATGTATTTTCATGTT
This sequence comes from Pinus albicaulis, assembly GCA_034641835.2. NCBI lineage: Eukaryota > Viridiplantae > Streptophyta > Pinopsida > Pinales > Pinaceae > Pinus > Pinus albicaulis. The sequence continues at coordinate 120,898,986 of CM076582.1, read as the reverse complement.
TCATGTGTATGTGTGTGGACTACTGCTAAAAAATATTACCTGCCTCAATTTCCATGTCAAGCGAACTCACTACTGAATCACTAAAAGTGTTTCATACTGATACTATTTTCAACCTACACTCATCATAAGAAATTTTTTTCCAAAATATTGTTAGCCATCTAAATACATCTATATTCAATATCACTAACCCTTTGAAAGAGCCCTCTCTGACTGAAGAGGCTAAGCTTCAGTCAAAATATTGGTTTGAAAAAGTTACATGATATTGTCTGATTAGAAGCCTATCAGGTGCAATTTTGTGATAGCATTTTGGTGCGTCCGCCGGGAGCCTGAAGATTATAATTTCCTGAAATTTTGAAGCTGAACTTCTGAAGGTACCAGGAGCTCAGGAAGTTGTTCAAGGCTGCATCTACCTTGGTGACTCCATTCAAAATTCATATGCTCAAAGGTGGCTTATAAAAGGAGATACATGAGGAGTAATCCTGACCCAAATCCACCTACCATTGTGGACAATCCAAACACCATCTCCAGAGGTAGTCAAGGAATTTCTAAAAGATTAGATACTCCATTACATACAAAATCCTTGTCCTTTGAAGTTTTAAGAATTCCTGAAGATAAAATATTTGATGATAAAATTAAGGAAGTCGTGTTTAGGTTTGAAAGTGAAAAAGAATTAACTGAAATTGTCTTAGACCTACATAAGTGAGGTATTGATACCTCAGCCTTAGTGACACAAAAAGATAAAGAAGAGTTTTGAGAAGCAGTCACTTCTCAGTTGCTGCTAGAAAGAGAGTCTTTGGATATGTTCAAGGAGCTTGACCCTTTTGAAATTTTGTTGAGAAGCAAAAATAGTTTTCCTCTTCCTGATTGGACTTCAATTTTTAGTGGAAAACAAAGACCAAACAACCCTCTTCCTAATTTTTCCTCTTCCTCCACTAATTTTGTCCCTAAAACTACCATAGTACCATTCATCATGGTAGGAAATGTACCTCCTCCACTTGCTGCACCTGCTAGATATGTCCCTCTTGTTCTTCAAGCTTTCCTACATGACCTTCCTAGCAAATACTCTACTAGAATCAAAACTTGGAGAAGTGATGAAGAGATTACAGCTGAATAACATGTAGACCAGTTTAATGACTTTATCGACAGGGAGGAGGTTGACCATGAGGATGTCGAGATGATATTTTTTTCTTAGAGCTTAACGGGTGAAGTTAGGAAGTGGTTCAAAGCCCTTACTCCTGGAAGCATTCATAATTGGAATGAACTTGAAGATAAATTTTGGAGGAAATGGGGAAATAGAACAAACCCTATACAAGCCCTCACTGAGTACAATAGTTTGAGAAGAGCTATTGATGAAACTATCCAAAAAATTTCAGAAAGATTTAACAAATTTTATGATTCTATTCCTACCCATTTAAAACCTCCACATGACTTAGCTCAACTGAGATATGTTGAAGCTTTTTATTATGAATTTTCTATACTGCTAAGAGAAAGAGAATCCCCTTCACTTGCTGAAATGAAGAATGGTGCAGTGAAGGTGGAGGTCAATATGATAGCAGCAAAAAAGTCCAAGATGAGTAAGAATAAATTGAAAGAAGAAGATAATCCTTCCACCTCTGATGACAAATTTTATTCAATGATGAAGAAAATGGAAAAATTGATGGATAGGCTTTCGCTTGGGAATACCTCTACTCCTCCTGCACAACATGAGCCTCAGTTTAGAAATCCTTAATTCAGAAGACCTCAAAACCAGCAAAGGCCAAGGGAAAACATAAAACAGCATCCTGACCCTCCAGTGAGACCTCCTTTTTAGCAAAACTTAGTTGATGAAGTTGATGAACCTGAAATTCTAGAAGAGTCCATTTATTGCCTAGATGAAGACATGTCTGGAATATTCTTGGCTAAGGAGGAACATGATGAGTCAGACCATGAAGTGAATAAGGGTGAGGAACCATATGACTATTTTAAATGGTATCAACATGCAATATTTGAGATGCAGAAACAATACAACCTCAGAAATAGAAATGTGCCAATCACTGCAAACAAAGCACAGCCTAAGAAATATGCCCCTAAAGCTGTCGAGGGTAAGTCTAAATATACACCACCTCCTCCTCCTATAAAAGAAACTGAATAATCTGCTTCTGTTTTCAGTTTAGAGAGTGAAATTTCTAAGATAAAAATTCTAGTACCTTTTGGAGAAATTCTTAAGGTAAATGAATATAGAAGTAAGATTGTGAAAATGTTGAATTCACAACCAGGAGTCGTTGATATCTTAAATATTCAAGAAGATCATCCAACCATATATTTGGGTCCAATATTAGAAGATGAGTAGAATGAGGATGTGCCTCCTTTTTATGTTAGCCTTAGCATTCATGGCATTACATTTCATAATGCCATGTTGGATTCAAGGGCCTCTCACAATATTATGCCCAAAGTAATCACGGAGAGCATGGGGTTAGAAATTACTACACCATATAAGGATTTGTTTTCCTTTGATTCAAAAATATTTTAGTGCATTGGTTTAATTAAAGATGTTGTTGTTGGTCTTACACAAGTCCCTGCCAAGACAGTGGTCATGGATATTGTGGTAGCAGACATTCCACCAAGGTTTGACATGCTTTTATCAAGGTCATGGGCAGCAAAAATCAAAGATACAATGCAGATGGACCTTACTTATGCCACCATTCCTATTTTTGGTGAGCAAAGGAGACTTTATAAAGAAATAGGAATGGCTTACATGGTGAGTAGTAAAGATAAACCTCCGAAATTTCCAGTTTATGCTCTTGATACTGAAATTGGATCTGTTATTCTTCAATGAGTTGACTGATGAAGCAGAAGATGAAAAGAAGGCAAAAATTCAGCATTTTGTAATTCAATAGACAAAAAATCAGCAAGCAGAAGATCAAAAAATCAATGAGGAGAAGGCAAAAGGTTGGTGGTTGTTGTACTATGATGGATTAGCAGGAAGAGAGGGGGCAGGAGCAGGGATTTGGATCACAAGTCCAAATTATGAAAGTAAGTTCTTTTCTTACAAACTAAATTTTGATTTCACAAATAACATGGCTGAGTATGAATCTTTGAATTTTGGCTTAGAAGTTTTGAAAATAATGGGTTCTCAAAAGATTTCAGTTTGTGGAGATTCTGAATTATTCATTAAACAAGTTGAAGGTGTGTATCAAACAAAGGATGTAAGAATGAGGGCATACATAAATTTAGTCATGGACATGTTGGAAAATTTCCAAGAACATTCATTTATTGTTAAGGCTAGGGTTCAAAACTCTATTGTTGACTCCCTCGCTGTCTTTGCAAGTTTTTTCATCATTCCCATATATTCCACTGAAAAATATGAGGTTGAGGTTCACCATAGACCAACTATCCCTGATAAAATTATCCATTGGCAAGTCTTTGAGGATGACCAACAAGTAAAGAACTGTATTGATCTGAATGAAGTGTTTTAAAATATACAAGTAGATCAACAAAACATGCTTGTTGAATCTAAGGGAAATTATGAAGTGTTACAGCTGAAGAATAACTCTATAGCCAAAGGCCTCATACCCCTTGAGAAGCTTTTTGATAAGAATGATGTATTCAAATCTCTTAGGATACAAGCTGATGATGAAGAGGTAGAGAGTTGTAACCTTGGTACAGTAGCTATGCCAAAAAATATTAAACTTTAAAAGTTTCTTTTAGTTGATATGAAGCACAAATATATTGAGATGATGAAAATATTCATAGATGTTTTTTCTTGGAGTTATGCTGATTTGAAGAAGTATGACCCTACTATCATTCAACATACTATTCCCATTAAAGAAAATGAAAAGCCTTTCAAGAAAAATTTGAGGAGGATTAATCCACTTCTCATGCCTCTCATTGAGAAAGAGATAAAGAAAATCTTTGATGCCAAAATCATTGTTCCAATCAGATTCTCAAAGTGGCTTGCAAACTTGGTTCCGATCAGAAAAAAGAGTGGAGAAATCAGAATATGCATTGACTTCATAAACCTGAACAAAGGCTCTCTGAAAGACAACTACCCTCTCCCAAATATGGACCAAATTTTGTAGAACATTGTTGGTTCCCAAAGGATTTCTATGATTGATGGTTTTTCAAGCTACAATCAGATACTTGTGCATCTGGAAGATCAGGAAAAAACAACCTTTACGACACCATGGGGCACATTCATGTATGCCAATATTCCCTTTGGTCTGATGAATGTAGGAGCTACCTTTTAGAGAGAAATAGACATTGCTTTTTCTAAAGAGAAGGACAAGATGGTGGTTTTATATTTAGATGACATAACAATGTTCTCAAGGAGAGAAGAAGATCACTTGAAGCACCTAGAAATAATTCTTCTGTAGTGTAGAAGGTTTGGCATTTCTCTCAATCCCACTAAAATAATTTTTTCCTTAACTTCAGGTAAATTACTTGGACACATAATTTCTAAATATGGGATTAAGATTGATCCAAATAGGGTCAATGAAATTCATAAAGTGGATTTTCCTAGAAGCAGAAAGGAGATTTAGTCTTTCCTTGGAAAGGTAAATTTTGTGAGGAGGTTTATTGCTAATTTTGCTGAGATTGTAAAAGACATAAAAAGGATGTTGAATAAAGGAGATGAAATCAGGTGGATAGTAGAAGCAAAGAACTCATTTGAGGAGATAAAAAATGCACTCACCTAAGCACTAGTGTTGATCAGCCCAGATTTCTCAAAAGAATTTCTGGTTTTTACCTTTGCATCAGAAAATACAATTGCTGGAGTTTTGTTGCAGAAAGAACAAAAAGGTACTGAGTAGCCCATTTCATTTGTTAGTAGGACATTAGCCAACTCAGAGCTGAAGTACAACATCTTAGAGAAGCAAGATTATGCCTTGGTTAAGGCCATCAAATATTTCAGAATTTACATTATGCATTCACATATTATAGATTTTGTTGTGAAACTAGCTCCGAAATAGAAGAAAAGAGAGATCAACGCCTTAGAAATCAACCACTTCGAGGGGTAAACCTCCAATAAATTACATAAATGAAGAATTCTTGGATGATACAAATGGCCAAAACCTCCTTCTATATATAGGAGTCCATGGGGCCACAATATAATCCTAGCCGACATAACAATAATAATGTAAGGGAACAGTAATAACAATATCGGGGTTACAGGGGTACAACAATAATAATAAGGGGGCTACACTAATAACAATAAGGGAATAAACTAGTAATATAGGGACCTAACATGCCCCTCTCCCTCAAAAAAGTTTTTTCCTCAACACTTGAGTAGCTTTGGGTGCTTATGTATAAAATTATCATCCTCCCATGTAGAATCTTTAGTGGCTAAGTTCTTCCACTTGATGAGATACTCTGAAATTGATCGATTTCGTAGTTGTCGAGTTCTTGTTTCCGTGACCACTTCAGGTTCCAATATGATTTTTCCTTCCTCATCAAGTTATGGAAATATTGTTTGAACTGGAATATTTTCACCTATAACCTTCTTTAAGCATCAAACATGGAAAACTAGATGCACTCGTGAAGAAGCATGAAGCTCCAATTTGTATGCCATAGTACCAATCTTTTGCAACACCTTGTAAGGACCATAGTGCTTTGGAGATAATTTATTATCCTTCTTAGCTTGCTTGAGGGACATTTGTTTATATGGTTTTAGCCGTAAAAATACCCAGTCTCCTACATCAAATCTGTTCTCGCTGCGATGTTGATCTGCCTGTTGTTTCATTCAATTTTGTGCCAAATTTAGGTTATCCTTTAAGAGTTGGAGAACTTCTTGTTGATGCTCTATGTGATATTCCACTGCTTGAACCCTATAATTTTCTCTTAAAGATGATGCGATGGACGGTGGATGATATCCATAAAGCGCCATAAGTGGGGTCATTTTTTCTACAGTATGGAAGGAAGTGTTATACCACCATTCAGCGAGAGGTAACCACTTGACCCATTGTATTTGTTTATCAGATACAAAACAATGAAGATATCCTTCAAAAAATTTATTCACTATCTCAGTTTGACCATCGGATTGAGGATGATAAGATGAGCTATGAGCTAATTGAGTACCCAAACAAGAAAATAACTTTGTCCAAAAATTTCCGGTAAAAATGGGATCTCTGTCACTCACAATAATCTTTGGGTTTCCATATAGCTTTTGAATTGTGTCCATAAATGTAGTAGCCATTGTACTTGCTTTAAATTGATGAGATAATGCACAAAAGTGTGCATACTTGGTAATTCTATCAACTACCACCATGGTGACACTCTTTCCTTCGAACTTAGGTAAACCTGTGATTAAATCCATTGAAATCTCCTCCCAACGTTGACTTGGAATGGATAAATGTTGTAGAAAACCTGGGGTATTAATTGTCTCAACATTATTTTTCTGGAAAACCAAACATTTTGCTACAAAATTTTGAATATCAGATTTAAGTCCATCCCAAAAAAATTCTTTCTTCACCCTGCGGTAAGTTTTTAAAAACCCTGAGTGCCCTCCTAAAGGAGAAGTGTGCAATTCCAAAAGAATCTTTAGTTTTAGTTGGGAATTCTTACAAAGATATAAGCGATATTTGTACCATAAGGAATCATTTTTCCAGCTAAATGTATCAGATGTACTAGGATCTTGCTACAAATTTTGAATGAGTGTCCACACTTTTTCATCCTTCTTCCTTCATCCCTTGCTTCGGTTATCCAATTTGGTTGGATAATAGAAATGGCACAAATCAATGATTCCACCTCTTCATTCTTTCCTGAGAGTGCATCTACAACAACATTTAGCTTCCCTTTTTTGTAGATTATTTCAAATTCATAACCCAACACCTTTGTGACCCATTTTTGCTACTCTTCTGAAGATAGTCTTTGTTTCAAAAAGTGTTTAAGACTATCATGATCAGTTTTTACCTTGAAGTATCTTCCCATTAGGTAAGGTTGCCATTTATTTAGTGCATGTAGCATTGCTAACATTTCCTTCTCATAAATAGCTTTCTGTAAATACTTTCCTTTGATTGGATGAATTTCAAAAGCAATGGGTCTTCCTTCTTGCATTAAAACAACACCAATTCCATATCCTGAGGCATCACATTCCACAATAAAGGTTTTTGTGAAGTCTGGCGTAGCTAAGACTGGTGCTAGGCACATTGCCTCTTTAAGATGTTCAAAGGCCTTAGTTGCTTCAGGATTCCATGAAAATGCATCTTTCCTCAATAATGTTGTTAGAGGTGCTGCTATTCTCCCATAATTCTTAACAAACTTGCGATAATACCCTGTTAACCCGAGAAATCCTCGCAACTTCTTTATGGTTGTGGGGGCTTTCCATCCCTTAATGGCTTTAATTTTGTTAGGGTCTACTTTAACACCCTTGTGAGATACAATATGACCCAGATATTCCACCTCTTGTACTCCAAAGAAACATTTGGATTTTTTTGCATATAATTGTTTCTCCTACAATAGTTTGAGCACCCTGTCAACATGTTCAACATGATCCTTCCAAGACCTGCTGTAGATTAGTATATCATCAAAAAATACTAGCACAAATTTTCTAAGGAAGGGTTTGAAATGGAATTCATCAACCCTTGAAATGTAGAAGGTGCATTGCTAAGGCCAAAAGGCATGACCAAAAATTCATAATGACCCTCATGAGTTCAAAATGTTGTTTTCGGAATATCTTCAGTCTTCATTCTAATTTCATGATATCCTGAATGAAGATCCAACTTGGTAAAATGTAATTCATCCAATAATTCATCAATCACATGAATGGGAAATTTATCTTTAATGGTGAGATTATTGAGCTCCCTATAATTTGGACACATGCACCATGATCCATCCTTATTGTGCATCAATACTACTAGAGCAGAGAAGGAACTTTGACTAGGTTGAATTATACCAGCCTCTAACATTTCTGCAATCATACGTTCAATTTCGCTCTTTTGGACATAAGGATATCTATAAGGCCTGATGTTTGGAGGAACACTTTTCGGAATCAAATGAATAGCATGATCATGATCATGAATAGGTCGGAGTCCTTTGGGAGTTTCAAACACCTTGGAATGATTTTCCAATACTTTTTAGAGATATGCAGAAATAGATGATTTTGATGTTGGAACTTCTACTGAGCATAATTATGAAATTACACCTTGTTGTTATTTCTTCAGAAGTTTTTTCATGACATTAGAGCTTATTATATTTCTCGGCTTCCCTACGATACCCCGTAATTCCACTTCCTTTCCTTCAAAAAAAAAATTCAAGAAAAGTTCTTGAAAATTAAAAGCTACCATCCCAAAAGATTCTAACCATTGTTCTCCTAGTACAACATCAACACCTCCCATTGGAATGGAAAGAATTGGACTATTCAATACATATTCCCCCATGGTTAGCTTGATATTATGGCATTTTCCAGAGAAATTTATAGTTCCTCCATTTGCAACCATCACTTGACATTCTGGTGCTAGGTATAGGAAACAATTCAGTTCCTTGGCTACCTTACAATGAATAAAATTATGGGTATGTTGTAGCCGCTACAACACCCTCCAAAATTTCACCCTCTAAAATTTTTTGAGCCCCGAGCATTGAGAAGCGAAGTCAAAACCTGAAGTTCAAATGTTTTCAAAAGCCTTAAGTCGATAAGTCGCAGAATAGGTCATTTTCTCCAATCAACGACCTAGCAACCTTACGACCTATTAGGTCGCCAAGTCGTTGAGTCGCGTATCTCATTCAAGTTTAAACAATTGCGACCTAGCGACCCTACGACCCCGCGACCCCCCGGTCACAAGTTCGCGAGGTCTCACATCTCATCAATGCGGTTTTTTCGCAACCCGGCGACCTTATTTATTGCCCGCACGCGCAACCCCTTTATAAATAGAAGTGTCGCATAGGTCTCATTTCATCCACGCGACGGAGAGAAAAAACACTTTTGACAAGCCAACTGGAGCACAAATTTTCCGAGTAAGTTGCCTAATCCTCCTGTTGTTTCCATTTTTGCTATCTGTTGCCCCCATCCCCCTTATCTTAGCCCTTTTAAGCCACCAGATATCCTCCATTCAGACCCTCTTTGAACCTGCATTCTTCTCTGAGCCTCCAAACCCTGTCATTCTTATGCAAAATTATAGATGAAGCCAACCAGCCTCCCTTGTGTTAGTCTCTTCCTCTGATGACCAGTTCTTCTTCAATTTATGGCTTTTCCTCCCTGTTTCCCTTTATTGATTTAAGTTAAAATTGAGTAAAAGACTGCGTCACCATTCAAAATTATCCGTCGAGCCCTAGTGCAACCTTTGACCTCGCAACCTCGCAACCTTGTGACCCAGCGACCTCAGTCCCTGGTCGCTAAGTCAACAAGTCGCGTATTGCTCAAAATTTGAAGTATTGCAACCTTGTGACTCAACGACCTCGCGACCCGGTCGCAAGTCGCCAAGTCAAAAGGTCACATCTTCATGAAATTTTAAACCAATGTGACTCAGCGACCTCGCGACCTAGTTGCAGGTTTCCAAGTCGTAGGGTCACTCTCCTTTAAAGTTTTAAACTAGTGTGACTCAGTGACCCAAGGAATGGGTCACTAAGTTGTAGATTCTCCCCTTCCTTGACCTTAGTTGGGCAGAGTTAAAAGCATTATTAAGCATTCATTAATATGGCACCTGCCTTATCCTGAGATTGTTTTATGAACATGCCAGGGAACCTTGAAGTAGAGCTAGAGTGTGTCTCTGTCTCTTCAGCCTCAAGTGACATGGGGCCTCCACGACGATTCGCGGGGAAAAGCAAGAGCCCAAAGATAGAGATCCAGAAAGTGAAATACATATGTCTCCTCCCCCTATCTATGGGGAAACCGCATGTATATTTAGCAAAGGAGAAAGTATGAGTTGGTATCAAGTATACCAAGAGTTAGCACAACCTAAGTTTCCAGAGGACCTCCCAGACCGACAGGTATATGTGCAAGTTAAAAGGTCAAAGCTTCACTATGCAGGGGCCCACCCATCTATATTCCCATGCGCCAAAATTATTGAATGGATCATAAAAAGGATCGACCCCAGGATGTGGGTGATTCAGGATCACGAGGGGAAAGCTTTCGCAAATTTAAAAGGCCAGGATGTGGAGTTCTATTACGCACTTCCAACCCAGGAAAAGATGTTCACAGAGGCATGGGCCACTACCCATGCAGTTCCCATAGCAGACACCCTGAGAGGATGGTGGGCAGAACCAGAGAAGTTCAAAGTCAAGAAGGACTAGGAGTATCAAGTAGCAGGCCTTAGGAATTGTCTATAAGCTCATATCAGCTATGCTTTGTAGAATGTATGGTCATCCTGATGCTACCACTTTTAGCGGATCTTGGGTATCCCTTATGTACTTTTTTACAGTACATGGCACCAGTTTTAATTGGGCCAACTTGTTGATAGCAGCCCTGAAAACAAACATATCTACAGCACTAGCACCCGAGGAGGGATACTCGTTCGAATTTTAAATGGCCTCCTATCCATTGGATGCAGTTTGTGCCAGGTGCCACTTTGAGGCATGGGCTCACAACTGGGACCAAGAGCACGCACGCCCAATCCACGAGGATTTTCAGGTATTCTGGGAATCCAAATATAAGCATGATATAGAGCCAATCGCACATAGTTTCATCCATGCACTCTACGGGAAATTATTTGGTCAGGATACCCCATGCATGTCCTGACGAGACATGGAAATGATAACCAATGTGGCACATTGGTTTCCATTTGCAGAAGGCACCTTCATCTGAGTCTTCGATTCATTCAAGACTCCCCATGCTCTGCCGCGATTCGTCACTGACAAGATGATACTTCAGGAAACATGCTATCAGATGACCTCCGGCTTCTCGAAGGTCCTTACTAAAGGTAAGAAGAAGCCATATCCCACACTACAACTCACCATCGATGCTTATACAGTCAAGGATTTCAGAGAAGTGGAGGCAGAAGCTGAGAAAATCAGAGGATTCTTCTTGGCGCCTTTGGATCACCGAACATATGATCCTGAGAGGATATTCCCTTCCCATTGCAAAAAAGCCAAGTTTAAATGGAGCTACCAACATACTAAATACCCAAAGCGAAGATGGGGTAAGAAACTGGTACAATAAGGATAGGGAACTCACCCCGGAGGCATTGAATGATCGGGAGGACCAAGATGATCAAACTCTGGAAGAGAGAATCCACGAATTAGGAGGAGCCTCATCTTCCCAGGCCAAGAAGCTCCGAACTAACATAGGCTATAGCTCTTCCGCCCAACAAAAAGAAAAGGAAGCAAAAGCTCAACAAGAAGCTGAAAAGAAAGAAAAAGAGGATGAGAATAAACGAAAAAAACACCTAAAGGCAGAACAGAGGAAGAAGCAGGCGGAAGACGCCCACAAAAGAAAGGAAAAGAAGGAGGAAAAAGCAGAATTTGAGCATTAGCTCAAGATAGAAATAGATAAGGAAGAAGCTGAGCGCAGACAAAAGGAAGAACATGATAAGGCAGAGGCGGAGTGGCTATTGGAAGAAGAAGCGGAAAAAAAGAGAAAAGAGGAAGATGATCCAAGATCGAAAGACAATTCTTCCAAACACACCGAGACACCTCATCCTATAACAGGGGTACAGACAGAGTTTCCGTCCATCGAATTTCCTACAATCAACACACATTTTACACTCTCAGAACTGGGTACCTTCGAAGGACAGGAGGAGGAAGTGTTCAATCTGATGAGACTCACTTATGACCAGTTCACATTCAAAATTAGGCAGGAAAAGAGGAGATGCCTAGCACGGAACCCTGCCACGCCATTCACAGCCACGACAGAAAAGGATATAGTCCTAGACACTAGGACCAATCTAGTAATGATAGCATCAGCTGGCACTGCTTTCTCCGTAGCCACAGAAGAAAACGTGAGCTGGATGAGTAGGGAAATCCTCTCCCTACAAAATAGATTACAAGACTCCGAACAAAGAGAAGCTAGGTCGGAGCAAGAAAAGAGAGCACTAAGGGAAGAAGTCCAACAAATCCAAGATAAGAACACCCTTATTAAATAAGTACCACTCAATGTCCAAAGAGAGTTGGTGACACTGGAAGCCACCATGAGGTAGGTATACGAGGAAATGTTCACCATAAAGAGAATAGTTTCACCTCTACTGAGAGCTCAAGAAGAAATAAAGAAGAGGAACGAGCAACTGAAAGAAGCCTCCACAGCCTTGGATAGAATGTTAGAATGGAAAAATAGATATCCACAGGTTCCAGAAAATTTTCCCAGGAAAGATTGGATTCGCACTCAGAACGACAAAGTCCAAATTTGCATGAAGGTGCAATCCAAGGAGAAGTTATTCAAATACCTAGAGAAGGTGATCACCGCCTATGAGCATTTGATCAGCAGCATTGACTCAATGGATGATCTACACCATATTCCTTCTCTAGGTACACTGGGTGAATAAAAAACATGGGAACATGTAAATCGGGAAATTTAGGCATTCCCGCAACCTATTAGACAAGTCGCCGCTACACCTGATCTTCCGGCATTGCAGGAGAAATTGGTTAAGTTCGTCGTGACACAAATTTGGATTTAAACCAAACTGGCTTCCTTATCCAACCAGGTCACAATCAAGAGAGAAACCATAATCCCAAACGCCTAAGAATTCTTGCACAGGTTAAGGGAAGACACTCCTCTGATCTCCCCAGTTGCTGCAGATTATTGTGCATGGAAAAATTTCCTTAAAGAGCAGTAAGTAGATGTTCCCGACCTCACAATCACACACACACTCCCATGATCAGATCGCAAGGCACAACCTACAGGAGGGGTCGTAGGTCGCATCTTCCATGGTCATGTCACAGGTCGTACTTTCCATTCAGGTCGCAAAGCATATCAACAGGCGGGAAGGCGAAAAGTCAAGACACCCAAGGGTCATTTTTGTCTTATATATACTCCCTTCGGGGACTTGTAAATGATTTTTTTTTGGACTCCAAAGGTGAGAAGAGAGTTGTAAACCATTGAACATCCCCTTTTGAATGAATACAAGCATTTTTCTTAAATCCATTGCTGGATCTGATGAGAATCAATGTGTTAATACTATGAGTATTTTTTCGTATATCTCTGATATCTTATGATTAATTGATCTGTGTTTTCTATTATACTCTTCATGCATTTCAGCTCACTGAATGTGTTAATGATGGCATGTTGTTTACCTAGTAGATGTTTGTAACTTCATTATTGACATCCATATTATTCATGAAAATGGCCAAGTAAGCATAGGTTGTTCTTGCCAGGCATAACTGTTTCTTCTATGGTTCGAACAACTTTTACAAACACGACCTTAATCATATGTTGCTAACAACATCTCCTTCAACTGCGTGTTTCCTTTTTTTATCTTGTTATTTGTAGTGTTTTATGCTCATTGAAAATCATCGATATTTTGTCTTATATCATCTTATAACTGTATACCTATGACTTTTGCAGTTCTCATTTGTGTCCAAGAGAAGGAGTATTCAACAATAGCTAGACTCACACCTCGGACGGGATCCCTATCAAAAACGGTTCAAAGTCTAATCGGGAATTTTTACCAGGGAGATCCCCTTACTATTGGCCAGAAAAATTTTCCCATCAATAGATTTGGTGCTAGAAGGAGGGCCTGATGGCAGCCTCCCAGCACACAAGTAACATCTCGTTACAAACTCTACAAGGGGAGACCATACATGACAATACCAATCCTCCTCCTTTGGAAAAATCCCAAGAGGAGGAACCCCCTTTCTATGAGGTTAATTTAGCCCACCTAAGGGCACTGCGCCCTATCACCCGCGACCTTGTTAGTGGTTTACAGCGAGCCCCGGTCACTAGTTCCTTAGAAAATCCTAGAACTCCTGTAGCTAATCATACATGCCAAGGAACCCTTGTCAACTCCCTTAGCGTGTGGGTCTTATGATCGAAGATTATGTAGACGCAGTTGAGTGAAATTTTGAAGCCCCCCCAAATAGCCCTAGGGAGGGGGAAGAAGATGGCCCCGAAATCACTGAACCTCAACCCAACACCGGCCCCCAACCCAACCAGGCTTTGCATGATAACATGCAAGCCAATGACCCAAGCGGGGGAGGAGTCGGGAGAGGCCGAGGTAACAGAGGCAGGGGAGACAGAAGCCATGGGTGAGGCCAAAATGCTGACCACCACCCCCACCGAAACTATAACAGGCTTCCTTTTCTTTAAAACTAGAGAAACATCAGAAATACAGGAAACCGTGGAGAAAACCAAGACATGCAATCCCGCCATGAGGGCGAGGCCTCCGGGTTTGGCATGGGTAGCGAATCTGAAAGTGAGAGGGAACATGTATAAATACCACGCCACCAACGAGCTAGACATGTATAATATTTGGCTTGGATGGCTCAGTCCCCCTTAGGTATCCAAGGTCCCCTCCATGACATGCCCCGACACCCTAAAAAACATCTCCCTAAGTTCGACCCTGAGAAAGGTACTTTGGCCGAAGACCACATCAACAACTTCTACCTGTCTTTACAGATGATGACAGTGTAGTATGATGATGTAGCATGTCACCTTTTTCCTCATACTCTAGAAAATAAAGCTGCAACGTGGTATCGGTCACTCCTCATTGCTTCTATCCCTTTGTGGGAACACTTCCGTCGTACCTTCCTACAAAAATTCTCAGAAGATAAAACCCCCTCGATGCTCCTCACAGAGCTCAGCACACTAAAATGTGAGAAGAAGGAGAAGTTCAAGGATTTAAATCAATGTTTTGCCACTATATTGAATAAATTCCCTCCAAACATGGCCTTAGATGATTCCATTACCATTGACTACTACACCAGAGCCCTCGTGACAGGATATTTCTGTGTTTGTGAAACGCGAGGCCAGAGCTACCTTGGTAGCCAATTACACCACCGCCCTTGCTGTCGAAAAGGACATGTTGTCCATAGGTGCCATTGAACACGAAGGGCGGGATGATAAAAAAACAACCACGAAGAGATCCCAATCCTCAAGCCATAAATCTGGGGACAAAGATAAGGACCCCTTTGATTTCAAAAGTATCAAAAAATCCCTTAAATTACTAACCAATGAAGTCTCTGATCTGAAGAGGAAGAACAACAATTCCGGACCAACTGCTAAAATGCAGAAACCATTCTTCAGGAAAAATAATAATCCTTCCATGAACCGGCCCCCGTCAAGCTCGAGTGCAGGTCTCAATGTTGAAGAAATTAGCAAAGACAACTTTTGTTCTTTTCATCAAGCCTCTCACTCAGAGAAAACTTGTCCCCAGTGGATTAATAGCATGACCGTAGTGGTGAAACAACTTCTAGAAGATCAAACCCCCAGGGATATGGAGGAGGAGGCTATTTCAGACAACGAAGAAATTCACCCCCCCCCAGATGAAGATATGGGCTCCACTGTCCTCGCTTTCGAGGTCATCTGTGGAGAGTCTTCCCTTCCCACCTCCAGGATAAACCTAGCTGACGAACCTAAATCTAAACCCCCTCAAAAATATGGCTTGAGGAGCAAAGGTCTGGTGCCTGAGAAATCCTTTGAAGAGAAGAAAAAATCCTTCTTAAGGAAAATCCTGCCACCGAACGCAGAAAACCAAGACAAAGATCCTGAAAAATTTAGTCCAACTACTCCCTGAGAAGGCCCCAAGGCTAAAACTTCATTAGTTTCCCCAAAGAACACCACCGAGCCCACCTCACACACAGATTCTGGGTATAACATTATCAAGGATACGAAGGAGACCCGGACCAATATTTTTCTCTATGAGCTCACTCACAATTCTAACCAACGAGATCTCATTCTCAAAACATTCTCCAATCTATCGGCGACCAAACCTGTAAGCATCACGTCTGCCCAAGCTGCTGCTAGTCCCCAATCCATCGTGAATGTGGTGAACGCCAACTCCAGGGGCACCACGCCACCTTTCCTCCTCTCCTTCAAGATCTTTAACTTCAATGGCCACAATTTCCTTGTCGATTATGGTGCATCCACGAATGTTATGCCCTTGTCCGTGTGCAAGAAGTTAAACATCTGTGCTGAGAAAACCGACGCCGGAATCATCCAGCTCGACAGATCTCAAGTCCCCACAGTAGGTGAATTAAACAACATCATCATCCGCCTATCCTACGACTCTAGAGTGCATCAATGTATCGACATAGTACTCATGGATATCCCTAAGGCCTATGGCCTTCTGTTAAGCAGAGATTGGTCCAGTAAGCTAAAAGGGTACTTCGTCACTGATTGGTCCCACCTTTGGCTCCCATACAAATGCACGAATAACCATATACGGGTCGAGAGTGAACCATACATGAAACATACTATGACCGACCTGGATGAAACAAATGAACCAGTCAGTTTCACACAAGAAAAGCTTGGTATGTGTTTTTTAGAATCCATTCTTAGATGCTATCAAACCCCCCAATCCTTGGTCACTCAAGACGTCCCCCGAGCCGGCCGGGCCGCCGAAAACCCTCCACCTCAAAAAAGGACCTATCGTGACCGCTACCCCGTATAGTTTCTCAATGCGTTTGGACCGCCTCACTCAATCAAAAGATGAAACCTAGACCTTGAACTATGACGGTTCCAAAACCCAAGACGAGGTCAGGTGCCGCCGCATCTTACTAGACCCCGAGAAGAATAAATTTCTGATTTCGCCGGTTAGAGTTCCAATGCATGAACAATACAACTCGAGTATGAGGCATTGCCACTCGGAATAAAAGGCCATAGACCTAAAGGTCCATTGTTTGAAGTTGATAGGCGATTCGAGATTATCACGACGGGTATGTAATACCATCCATGCTTGTCTCCACATCTAAGAGGTTATCGGCCAGAGGTATGGCATTTAATTTCGCTTTTGTTGCTTTCGGTATTAAATCGTACTTAGAATGCATAATGCAAAGAATCGATACACTCGCTAACGCCGTCGCTAGGTTCACCCCACTTAGGGATGGGTTTTCTATTGAAGTTATTTACAGGCCATCCATGCCAGACAACGTCATTAATTTACACTTTTTCAATGATGACCAATAGGTACTGGATTTCCTGCTCAATATAGATGTATTCAAAGATGCAGTCATTGAAGAAGAGGACCATGATCAGGTTTTGCGGAAGAACTACAAGAACGGAAAGGAAATCCCATACCCAAAAGAATTGTGTCACTTGAAAAGTCGTTTGACCTAAACCACTTCCGGGGCCTCCAAACACGAAAGTGCGAAGTTCAACGTTAGCAAAGAGAAAAATTAACCTCAAGACAAACAAATATCCCAAGCTCGTCAACCTAGGTAATGAGTGCACCCCTAAGGAGGAACAAGCATTCATGAGTTATTCAAGAAGTACCAAGATATTTTTGCCTGGACATATGATGAGCTTCGTACGTATGATACGGATCATCCAGACGTCACACCCATGAAAGGAGTGAAGCCTTTTCAACAAAAAATGAGAAAATTACACCCCGCCTAGAACCAATGATCCAAAAGGAACTAAAGAAGCTCTTGGATGCGAGATAATTTTCAAAGTTAGACATTCGACAGGGTGTCAAACTTGGTCCTGTATGCAAGAAATTCGCGAAATCCGTACGTGTGTGGATTTCTTAAATTTAAAAAAGCCTCCGACAAGGAAAACATTCTCCTCTTACGGAGCAAATCCTTCAAACCGTATCGAGATCAAAATGTTCTCTCTATTGGATGGGTATTGAGGGTATAATCAAGTACTCGTGGTCGAGCCCAATAGGCTCAAAACCACATTCAGAACTAAATGGGGAACTTTCACATTCAGACGCATGCCCTTTGGCCTGATTAATGTCGGTGCCACCTTCCAAAGAGCTATGGACATCACCTTCAAAGGACTCATCAGGAAAAGCATGGTAGTATACCTTGACAACGTTAATTTTTTCTCCAAGCGCAAATCTGACCACCTACACCACCTCAGGCAGATTTTTGAAAAGTGTCGGAAGTATGGGATCTCCCTAAACCTGAAGAAAATAATTTTCACCGTTACTAAGGGAAACCTATTAGGACACATAATAACTCAAGACGACATAGTAGTGGACCCAGAACGTGTGAAAGTCATCGCTCAGATACCACCCCCGAGTGGTAAAAAAGTTATGCAATCCTTCCTCGGCAAAATCAACTTCGTTCGAAAGTTTATATCATATTTTTCCCAAATCATGAAACTATTGCAAGGCATGATTAAGAAGAACGCAAGTTTTAAGTGGCATCCTCCTGAGAAAGAATCATTCAACAACATCAAACAAGCCATCACAGAAGCACCTGCCCTGCACAGTCCGGATTTCAACAAAGGCTTTATCTTGTATACCTTTGCCTCAGATTCATCTTTGGTAGCCGTCCTCACTCAGAAAGATGACAACAACAATGAGAGATCTATATCATTTATGATTACTGGGTTGCAGGGCGCCAAACTAAACTACCCTGATATTGATAAAAAAGCTTATGCGGTATACAAGGCGATTAAACATTTCAGGCCATACATCTTGAAGAATCATGTCACAGTCTTCGTACCTCACCTAGCTGTGCGCTCACTATTCATACAACAAGAGCTGGGCAAGAGACGAGGCAACTAGATGGCATGCCTCCAAGAGTATGACCTGGAGTTCAAGCCAGCACACACTGTAAATGGCCAAGGATTGTGTCGCATGGCCGTAGAGGTAGTAGACTCATGGGGCAGCGAGGAAGAAAATTGGGAACACGATATTGATATGTATCAAACTGTTAGCACAACCCTGCAGGATACATCCTCTTGGTACGTAGATCTCCTGCAATATCTGAAACATGACGCCATAGGCCCCAATTTAACTACTAAGTAGAAGCGTGCGTTGAGATTGAAAGATGTATCCTACCAGCTAGTGCAGGGTAATTTGTTTCGCAAACATCACAGCGGTGTCTTGCTGCGCTGTTTGGAATGGGATGAGGCACAAAAATTATTGGTAGAACTTCACGATGGCCCCGCAGGGGGGCACTATGCAGGAGACACCACTGCTCACAAGATCATGTGTGTCAGTTTCTATTGGCCTACTTTGTTTAAAGATGCACATGCATATGTCCGGAAATGCCAGTAGAGCCAAAAGTTCACAAATAGAGATATATGGCCTTCAGCCCCGTTATAGTCTATTGCAGTGGAAAAATTGTTTCAACAATGGGGGCTAGACGTGATTGGGTAAATCCTGCCACACTCTTCCAAGCAACATAGGTACATCCTCACCGCCACAGACTACTTCACAAGGTGGGTTGAAGCGGTACCGTTACGTCATGTCAATGATCAAGATGTAATAGCCTTCATCACCCAATGCATCATGATCAGGTTTGGCGTTCCAACCTCCCTTGTTTTTGATAATGAAACATATTTCTCATTGTTGAAATTATATGATTTTGCTCTAGAAAATGGTATCATACTTAAACATTCTGCCAACTACTTCCCTCAAGGAAACGGGTTAGCTGAGTCAACCAACAATAACCTAATCCGCATCATAAAAAAGACTTTGTTGTCCCAACAACGAAATTGACATAGGGCAATCCACAATGCCCTCTGGGCAGATCGAGTCACACCCAAACCTTCTTTAGGCACCTCCCTATTCTTCCTTGTATATGGAAAAGAAGCTATCCTTCCTCCGAACTTGTCTCTCCCGGCCCTCCGATTATCTTAGGAGACTCATGGCACTCCTTGCCTTGCTTACAAGCCCGAATAGACACACTTTTGAAACTTGAGGAGGAAAGGCAAAAAACTCGGGAAAAATTCGCCATCCACCAAGGATGGATAAAATGATGGTTTGACAAGAAGTCAGTCGGGAACAAGGTTTCCGAAGTAGCTGACCTTGTCCTAAAATGGGATAAAGCTCATGAAGATAAAGGGAAACACTCCAAGTTCCAGGCATTATGGATGGGCCCTTTCTAGATCAGAGAGAAGGTCGGTTCCCACACTTACAGGTTACAAAGTCTTGAAGGGAGGATTGAGGTCCTCCCTATGAATGGACACGACCTTCAGCACTATTTCACCTGACAGCCCCTAGGGGCTGTCGCTACACCCTGTACCATAGTTTGTCTTGGCTTTTTCATTCTTTACCTTTCTTGTTTTCAATAAATCGCTTGTTCCACACAGGCTCCCATTAACTATTTCTTTTCTTTGGCATCCAAATTTTTTAAAGGGGATATGGAAGTTACCCAAGTGGAATACTGAGTCGGGATCTATGATGGTGTATTATCTCTTCCCAGAGTGTAAAATAGGCAAGCATACCTGTGATGGGCATTCAATGGTGAGAACATGACTGAGGCCCTCAGACCAAGACGCGACAACTCACCTAATATGCTGGCCCAAGGGACTGTTGTGCAAAAGGAAATGTTCGGTTAAATCGGTTACTAGATGGAAAAGGGAGGAGTCAGCCTTAGGTGACGAACGGAAATCTAGGAAAACCCCAAGTCCTCATGTAGACTAGGAGAAACCTCTCTTACAAGTAAAATAAGTCAGGATCCCTCATCCGCCCAGGAAATAATTTCCAAATAAAATAAGTGCCCTGAGAACGAAAAATAAGTGCCCTAAGCACATTTTAATAAGTGCATTAAGCACATGAATAAAGGGTAAAGTAATGAGAAAGGCTTCCTACGCAGAGAGGAGATACGATGACTCTGCCGGGGTACTGACCAAGCTCGCTGGCAGCGGAGCAACGCTTGTGATTCCTAGGCAGTGACTCCATCGGGACCATCTGGTTCGCTGGCAGTGAAGCAACACAATGAGGACCAAATTAACTATATTGGATCCAAAAATCCCTAAGGTTACTCCGAACTTTTCCATCTGGTCTTCAAGAATGAAAACATGGTAAACCAACACCCAAGGGTAGGCAGATAGGGAGAGAAAATGTGCAAGGCTTGAAGACAGAAGAAGTGGGACCCACGGGGTGAAAGGAACAGTGCACTATGCCCTCCCACCCCCCTCAAGATGAAACACCGACAGAGATTCTGTACCCTACCAGTGAATCGCCATTTGTTATAGCCACTACAACACCCTCCAAAAATTTCACCCTCTAAAATTTTTTGAGCCCCTGAGCATCGAGAAGCGAAGTCAAAACCTGAAGTTCAAATCTTTTCAAAAGCCTTAAGTTGCTAAGTCACAGAAGAGGTCATTTTCTCCAATCAATGACCTAACGAACTTACGACCTATTAGGTCACCAAGTCGCTGAGTCATGTATCGCATTCAATTTTAAACAATTGCGACCTAGTGACCCTGCAACCCCGCGACCCCCAGGTCGCAAGGTCGCACATCTCATCAAAGCAGTTTTTTGTGAGCCAGCAACCTCATTTATTTCCTGCATGCACGACCCCTTTATAAATAGAAGGGTTGCATACGTTGCATTTCACCCGCACGACGGAGAGCAAAAACACTTCTTACTAGCCAACTGGAGCGCGATTTTTCCGGGTAAGTTGCCTAATCATCCTACTGTTTCCATTTTTTCTATCTGTTGCCCCCATCCCCCTTATCTTAACCCTTTTAAGCCACCAGCTATCCTCTATTCAAACCCTCTTTGAACTTTCATTCTTCTTTCAGCCTCCAAAACCTATCATTCTTATGCAAACTTATAGATGAAGCCAACCATCCTCCCCTATGTCAGTCTCTTCCTCTGATCACCAGTTCCTCTTCAATTTATGGCTTTTCCTCCCTATTTCCCTTTATTGATTTAAGTTAAAATTGAGTAAAATACCGCGTCTCTGTTCAAAATCTTTCGCCCAGCCCTAGTGCGACCTCCGACCCCGTGACCTTGCGACCCCGCAACCCAGCAACCTCGGTCCCTGGTCACTAAGTCGCCATGTCATGTATTGGTCAAAATCTGAAGTATTGCAACCTTGCAACTCAGTGACCCCGTGACCCGATCGCAAGTCGCCAAGTCGCAAGGTCGCATCTTCATGAAATTTTAAACCAATGCGACTCAGCGACCTCGCGACCTAGTCGCAGGTCGCCAAGTCGCAGGGTCGCTCTCCTCTAAATTTTTAAACCAGTGCGACTCAGTGACCCAAGTAATGGGTCGCTAAGTCACAGATTCACCCCTTCCTTGACCTTAGCTGGGCAGAGTTAAAAGCATTATTAAGCATTCATTTCTATGGCACCTATCTTATCCTGGGACTATTTTATGAACATGCCAGGGAACCTCGAAGCAGAGATAGAGTGTGTCTCCGTCTCTTTAGCCTCAAGTGACATGGGGCCTCTGGCAGTTCACAGGAAAAACAAGAGCCCAGAGATAGAGATCACAGAAAGTGAAATACCTATGTCTCCTCCCCCTATCTATGGGACACCACAAGTATATTTAGCAAAGGAGAAAGCATGAGTTGGTATCAAGTATACCAAGAGTTGGCACAACCTAAGTTTCCAGAGGACCTCCCAGACCGGTAGGTATATGTGCAAGTTAAAAGGTCAAAGCTTCACTACGCAAGGGCCCACCCATCTATATTCCCATGTGCCAAAATTATTGAATGGATCATACAAAAGATCGACCCCAGGATGTGAATGATTAGTGATCACGAGGGGAAAGATATTGCAAATTTAAAAGGCCAGGATGCGGAGTTCTATTACGCACTTCCAACTCGGGAGCATATGTTCACAGAGGCATGGGCCACTACCCATGTAGTTCCCATAGTAGACACCCTGAGAGGATTGTGGGCAGAACCAGAGAAGTTCAAAGTCAAGAAGGAACAGGAGTATCAAGTAGCAGGCCTCAGGAAGGTCTATAAGCTCGTAGCAGCTATGCTTTGTAGAATGTGTGGTCATCCCGATGCCACCACTTTCAACGGATCTTGGTTATCCCTTATGTACTTTGTTACCGTACATGGCACCCATTTCAATTAGGCCAGCTTACTGATAGCAGCCCTGAAAACAAACATATCTGCAGCGCTAGCACCCGAGGAGGGATAATCGTCTAAATTCTACATGGCCTCCTATCTATTGGATGTAGTTTGTGCCAGGTGCAACTTTGAGGGATGGGCTCACAACTGGGATCAGAAGCATGCACACCCAATCCACAAGGAGTTGCAGGTATTCTGGGACTCCAAATATAAGCAGGATATAAAGCCAATCGCACACAGTTTCATCCCTACACTCTACGAGAAATTATTCGGTCAGTATATCCCATGTATGTCCTGGCGAGCCATGGAAATGATAACCAAGGTGGCACATTGGTCTCCATTTGAAGAAGGCACCTTCATCTGAGTCTTCGGTTCATTCAAGACTCCCCATGCTCTGCCCCGATTCGTCACTGACAGGATGCTACTTCAGTAAACATGCTATCAGATGACCTTCGGCTTCTCGAAGGTCCTTACTAAAGGTAAGAAGAATCCATAGCCCACACTGCCGCTCACCATTGGTGCTTATACAGTCAAGGATTTTAGAGAAGTGAAGGTAGAAGCTGAGCAAATCAGAGGATTTTTCCTGGCGCCTTTGGATCACCAGACATACGATCCTGAGAGGATAGTCCTTTCCCATTGCAAACGGGCCAAGTTTAAATGGAGCTACCAACATACTTAATTCCCAACTGAAGATGGGGCAAGAAACTGGTACAATAAGGATAAGGAACTCACCCCGGAGGCATTGACCGATCGGGAGGACCAAGATGATCAAACTCTGGAAGAGAGAATCCACAAATTAGGAGGAGCCTCATCTTCCCAGGCCAAGAAGCCCCGAACTAACACAGGCTATAGGTCTTCCACCCAACAAAAAGAAAAGGAAGCAAAAGCTCAACAAGAAGCTGAAAAAAAAGAAAAAGAGGATGAGAATAAACGTAAAAAATACCTAAAGGAAGAACAGAGGAAGAATCAGGCGAAAGACACCCACAAAAGAAAGGAAGAGTAGGAGGTGAAAGCAGAAGTTGAACATCAGCTCAAGATAGAACTAGATAAGGTAGAAGCTGAGCACAAACAAAAGGAAGAACAGGATAAGGCAGAGGTGGAGCGGCTATTGGAAGAAGAAGAGGAACAAAAGAGAAAAGAGGAAGACGATTGAAGATCGAAAGACAATTCTTCCAAAGACACTAAGACACCTCCTCCTGTAATAGGGGTACAGACTAATTTTTCGGCCATCGAAGTTCCTGCAATCAACACACATTTTTCACTCTCAGAACCAGGTACCTCCGAAGGACAGGAGGAGGAAGTGTTCAATCTGACGAGACTCACTTATGACCAGTTCACATTAAAAATCAGGTAGGAAAAGAGGAGATGCCTAACACGGAACCTTGCCATGCTATTCACAACCATGACAGAAAAGGATATAGTCCTAGACACTAGGACCAATCCAGTAATGATAGCATCAACCGGAATTTCTTTTGCCACAGCCATAGAAGAAAACGTGAGCCGGATGAGTAGGGAAATCCTCTCCCTAAAAAATAGATTACAAGACTCCGAACAAAGGGAAGCTAGGTCGGAGCAAGAAAAGAGAGCACTAAGGGAAGAAGTCCAACGTCTCCAAGATAAGAACACCCTTATTAACAAAGTACCACTCACTATCCAAAGAGATTTGGTGACACTAGAAGCCACCATGAGGCAGGTATACGAGGAAATGTTCGCCATAAAGCAAACAGTTGCACCTCTACTGAGAGCTCAAGCAGAAACTAAGAAGAGGAACAAGAAACTGAAAGAAGCCTCCATAGCGTTGGATAGAATGTTAGAATGGACAAACAGATATCCGCAGGCTCCAGAAACTTTGCCCAGGAAAGGTTGGATTCACACTCAGAACGACAAAGTCCAAATTCGCATGAAGGTGAAATCCAAGGAGAAGTTATTCAAAGACCTAGAGAAGGTGATGACTGCCTAGGAGCATTTGATCAGCGGCATTGACTCGATGGCTGAGCTGCACCATATTCCTTCTTTAGGTACACTGGGCAAAGAAAAAACATGGGAACAAGTAAATCAGGAAATTCAGGCATTCTTGCAACCTATTAGACAAGTCGCCCCTACACCTAATATTCCGGCATCGTAGGAGAACTTGGTTAAGTTCGTCGTGATGCCAGTTTGGATTTATACCAAACTGGCTTCCTTATCCAACCAGGTCACAACGAAGAGAGAAAATATGATCCCAAATGCCTTAGAATGCCTGCACAGGTTAATGGAAGTCACTCCTCTGATCTCCCCAGTTGTTGCAGATTATCATGCATGGAAAAATTTCCTTAAAGAGCAGCAAGTAGATTTTCCCAAC
Organism: Pinus albicaulis; assembly: GCA_034641835.2. Lineage (NCBI taxonomy): Eukaryota > Viridiplantae > Streptophyta > Pinopsida > Pinales > Pinaceae > Pinus > Pinus albicaulis. The sequence goes on along the minus strand of CM076582.1, from coordinate 120,873,875 downwards.
CTCGCAATCACACACACGCTCCCATGATCAGAGCGTAAGGCACAAATTATATGAGGGGTCGTAGGTTGCATCTTCTACGGTCAGGTCGCAGGTCGCACTTTCCATTCAGGTCACAAAGCATATCAATAGGCGGGAAGGTGAAAATTCAAGACACCCAAGGGTCATTTTTGTCTTATATATACTCTCTTCAAGGACTTGTAAATGATCTTTTTTTGGACTCCAAAGGAGAGAAGAGAGTTTTAAAGAATTGAACAACCCCTTTTGAATGAATACAAGAATTTGTCTTAAATCCACTGTTGGATCTGATGAGAATCAATGTGTTAATACTATGAGTATTTTTTCATATATGTCTGATATCTTATGATTAATTGATATGCGCTTTCTATTATACTCTTCATGCATTTCAACTCACTAAATGTGTTAATGATGGTATTTTTTTTTACCTAGGAGATGTTTGTAACTTCATTATTGACATCTATCTTATTCATGAAAACACCCAAGTAAGCATAGGTTGTTCTTGTCAGGCAGAACTGTTTCTTCTATGGTTCGAACAACTTTTACAAACATGACCTTAATGATATGCTACTAACATCAACTCCTTCAACTGTGTGTTTCCTTTTTTTATCTTGCTATTTGTAGTTTTTTATGCTCATTGACAATCATCGATATTTCGTCTTGTATCATCCAATAATTGTATACCTATGACTCTGTAGGTCTCATTTGTGTCTAAGGGAAGGAGTATTCAGCAGTAGCCAGACCCACACCCTGGACAGGATCCCTATCACAAATGGTTCAGAGTCTAATTGGAAATTTTTGCTGGGGAGATCCCGTTACTGTTGGCCAGAAAAATTTTCCTGTCAACAGGGTACTACCTGAATCAATCAACACTATTACCTTTTTCTTCTTGATATGTCCTTCCTTGTTGAGAGTTTGAGGAGTGGTAATTCCTGCCAATGCATTACATGATATGGTCAGACTCATTTCTTCCTCTTCTAGGGTTTGTTCCTGGTGTATATCCTCTTCTTTTGAAGATTCTTGTTCATTTTCTTCTTCCTCTTCACAATCTATGTAAAATAATTTCTTCTCAGCACACTTATGACCTTTAGTGTATTTGCTATCACAATTTTAGCAAAGCCCTTTTGCTCTTTTTTCTTCCACTTGTTGTGGTGTCAACCTTGTAGGTTGTGGAAGTCTAGGAGTAGCAACACTTCCATATTTATATATGTGAGTGGTAGGCTTCCTTGTCGCCATAATTTTACATTCAATTTTTCTTTCCAACTTGAATTCCTTTTCCAATGAATCAGGTTCCCAAACACGAACATCATGTTGGATGTTATCATTTAAATTCACTATGAAGAAATCAATCCTGTGTTCCTCTGGAATATCTGTTACCCTTATATTCAATTTTTGGAAGTCCTTAATGTGCTCCACCACTGAACCCTTTTGTTTCAGAATTATCAATTGGCTAAAAGTGTTGCTTTTTGTATCCTCATAAAGTGCTATCATTTCCTCCGTAAAAATTGACCAAGTGACAATTTGTTTACAGGAGCAAAGCCATCGATACCATACAAATGTATTTTTTTCTAAATGTAAAGTTGCAATTCGTACCTTTTGTGTGTTTTGCACATTATTGAGATCAAAATATTGCTCCATCTATAGCATCCATGTTACGGGATCCTTGCCATCAAAATTCCTCATATCCATCTTTGGAATATGGTGGTTCTTCCATCCAACATTAGGGTTTATGACATCATGATTAAAATTTATTTTGTTCTCATCATGAGTTTCCTCTAATATATTTTCGCCATTAGGAAACATTTCTTGTATCAAATTTTCCAAACCCTCGATGTCTACTTTTAGATCATTCTTCATGTTTTCCATTTTTTCATCGATCTTAGCTTCCATGTCATCCATCTTAGTTTCCATGCCAACTTTCATGCGATCCATCTTAAATTTCAAACCATTCATCTTAGATTCCATGCCTTTCTTCAAAACATCCATCTTAGTTTCCACGCCTTTCTTCAAAACTTCCATTTCATTTTTTTTTGCTCTTTGCGATAGGTGCACTTACTCTTGTAATTTTGATATTTCATGTTGCATTTCTTCATATTCATGAGTCATAGTAGAGTATTATGAAGGATTAATGGGTGTTTAATTATTTTTAGGTGGCCTTTTAGAACCCAATACTGAAATATATGCTCAATAGGCCCTTGGAATCACTTCAAACTGATTTTTTACACAAGACTTATGCAATTCGGAAAAACAAATACACACCTTTTTCTTGCTTTTGAGGAGCTCGATATTGAAACTGAATTATCTATGTGATTTTAGATCTTAAATATCTGAAATATGGCCCTAATGTAGCCCTCTGGATCCTCTTTCAAATGCCACAAGTCTGACCTGATTTGGATTCTTCAAGAGAAAGTTATGTCCAATCTCCCACAATGACCTAATTATGGACTGGTTTAGTAGAGCTAACTTGTATGACTTTCCACGTGTCATTTTTTCCTCCTTCAACTCTTAAATTGATAGACAGGAAACTACATTTAGTGTGATTGTGGCCAATTTTGATAGAATTCCAATATGATGCTCAGAGAGAGAGTTATGAAGGTTTTCCCACGATCACCTCTTTGAGATGAAATTCAGAAGCCTGAAAAAGGCCTAACTTCCATAGATCCTACCTCCCACAATAATGTGAATCAATTTCTGAAACTTTTTCATGCTGTTCCTTATGATTTCAACTTCTCTCTGTGAAAATTTCAGCTTCTGAAACCTATTATAAAAAAAGTTGTAGCGAAACTTCCGCGATGACCTGTTTAGGTTAAATTTAGGAGCCTGCAAAACACCCTAACTTCCACAGCTCATATATCCGAAAATGTTACGAAAAAAGATCTAAAATTTTGTGAAGACGTTTGTCAGGATTTTGGCTTCATGCTCTAAAAATTTCATCTTCTGAACCTTCGCAAAAAAAATGTTATAGCAAAAATTCCACGATGACTTGTTTGGAGCAGCGAAACCCTAGAATTCAAAGCTCTGATACCAAATGTTGTGAAACCAGCTCCAAAATAGAAGAAAAGCGAGATCAACGCCTTAGAAATTAGCCACTTTGAGGGGGAAACCTCAAATACATTACATAAATGAAGAATTCTTGGATGATACAAAATACCAAAACCTCCTTATATATATAGGAGTCCATGGGGCCACAATATAATCCTAATTGACCTAAAATAATAATGTAAGGCACAATAATAACAATATTGGGGTTACAGGGGTACAACAGTAACAATAAGGGGGCTACACTAATAACAATAAGGGACTAAACTAGTAATATAGGGAACTAACAACTTTTGTTCCTAATGTTGTTGTGAAAGACATCCTAACTCAAGCTGATCCTGATGGTAAGAGGGGGAAATGGTTTGCTAACTTGCTGGAATACGACATAGAGATCAAGCCAACAAAATTGGTCAAAGGAAAAGGTCTAGAAAAGTTGATGGCACAGTCAAAATTTGACTGTATTAACATGAATTTAATTGTAGATATTGTTTAGTCAATTCAGTGTCCTGAATTGATAGCATAAATTATCGACCAGGGCTTATAAACTGATGAGGTATAGTTGCACTATATGTGCCTAAATATCCTTATTCTTATTTCATTGGTTTCAATATTTTGTTGATGTTTTTGAGTTTTGTTATGTTTATATTTTAGTATGCTAATCTATGTTTAAAAGAATGACATCAAAACTATGATAGAAAGGAAATAAAAGAGAACCTTGGACTCAAAACATAGTGTAATTGTAAATTTTGTTCCTAATGATGAAAAAAAGAGCATTATAATCCATGGATGTCCTAGCTTGTAAATGAACATGAAATGTAACTCAAGACATTATAATTCAACCTAATACTTTTGGTTAGAAGTTTGTTGGAATAGTTTGTAGAAGAGATTGAACTCCAATGTGATGAGGGTCTTCCTAAAAATAGACAATAACTTAGAATATTGTAGTGCAATTCTATTCATATATTAGAGATATTTTGGAACAACTTAAGAAGAAAATTGCTACAATATTCTAAGGATCTCCTATGAATATTTAAACTTCTTATGTCACCACAGCTAGGTCTCATTCATCAACTAGAGATTTATTGGAATAGTTCATTGAAGGAGACTAGATATAAAGAAATAAGAATCATCTAAACAACAAGTAACCCACAGTATTACAATCAGATCTTTTCTGTGATTTACAGATTTGTTGGAACAATTTTGAGAAAGGACTATTTGTAACAATATGAGGATCTTCTATATAATTGCAGAGTAGGAAATACAACCTAATTAACTTATCATCATACAACCAAATCCCATTTAGTCAATAGTGATTGTTGGAAAAGTCTTTTAAGAAAAAGAGTGGTTGTAGGATAATGAGAATTTAAATGACAAAAACTAAAGTGTTGGTAACTCAAGATGTCACAATTAAATCCATTCAATGAATAGAGATATATTGGAAAATTTTAAGAAAGGACTAAATATAACATCATGAGGATCTGTTAGTTGAACAAACCAAACAAAACATTATACTAAAAGATATAAACTCATAAAGTTGTCTAAATGAGAAATATAACAACACAGAATTAAAATTTACTTATCTAGAAAGCATGTGAAAGCCTCCTTAGATAGCAGGGGCCCTCTGCTATCAATTTAGCATGAAAATATTTAACTCCTCAAGTTTGTCTTCAACACAGCATCAAAGTTATGCTTCTTCTTATTATCAAAAATACTTCAAAACAGAGTATCACAGTATTGGCAAATAAGAGTTAAATTGTTTCCTCGGTCTCACTGAGCTAAATTTATAGGCAATTACATAACTGTTATTGAATGAAAGTAGGCATAGGTGTATTATAAAGTCAAAATCAAACTAAAACTCTTTGCTAGGACTCGTAATTTGCTGAAAGCAAATCAAGAGTCCTTATCCTTATAGAAATCTGCTTCTTGGATTTTTGGTTTGACCACGTGCACAAGCATCTCCAGATTTTGATTCAGCCTTCGTGGATGACAAGGAATAATGTAGGAAAGATTTAGAATCTATCCATATACACCTTTTCTTTAGATGAAACCTGAAGTATGCTCAAACACCAAAATGGCTATGGAATGTGTAACTGGCTACAGAATGACTGCATTCTGTAGCTAAAACTGCTCAGAAATCATTAAGACAACAAAACCACAAAAGTACAACAAGTTAGTCATTGCATGTATTCCTTAAGTGATTTTAATCATTCTTATTGATATTTTAGGTATATAAATGACAAAAGGAATGATAAGATGAAGAGGAATTTGGCAAAGGGGAAGACACTTTTAGGGCTCAACAGAAATTTCATAAATTTCAGATGAAGAGGAAGAGTTGATCCCCATTGAAGAAAAGTATATCATTTCGGATTGGTGCAAGGACATAGTTTTTGTATTACATCATCATAGAACACCTGCTGAGCTAACAAAGTCCAAGGCAAGATTTGTGAAGTTAAAATCTTTGAGGTATTGCATCATTGACAAAAATCTATATTGGAAGGACACCGATGGTATTTTGTTGATTTTTTTGCTGGAAGAGGAGGCTGATAAAGTGATTGAGGAGTTCCACAAAGGAGATTATGGAGGTCATCATTATTGGAAGGCTATAGAAAAAAATATTCTCAAAGCAGGGTATTATTGGCCTACAATGTTTAAATATGTCTACAAAAATATTGCTACCTGCCATGAATGCCAGATTTTTGATGGTAAGAAGAAGCTTGTACCTTTACCTTTAATGCCTATCTATGTTGAGGCACCATTTCAGTAGTGGCGGCTAGATTTTATTGGTGAGATTCATCCATCATCATTAGGCTAGCATCATTGGATTCTGACAGCAATTGACTATTTTACCAAATGGATTGAAGCAATTCCAAATAGGCAAGAAAATGATTTTTTTATCATTTCATCTTTGGAAAATAATATATTGTCTAGATTTGGCTGTTCTATGAAGATCATTACTAATAATGCTCAGGCATTTAATTCTAAGAAGCTGATTATTTTTTGTCATCAATATCATATTAATCTTGGGCATTCTACTGCGTATTATCCACAAGGGAATGGTCTTTCTGAATCTTCTAACAAGAGCATTGTGAGGATTATAAAGAAGGTGTTGTAGGAAAATAAGAAGTCATGGAATTTGAAGTTGAAGTATGCTCTATGGGCTGAAAGAGTGTGCACAAAGAGGTAAATTGGAACTTCACCTTATGAGCTGGTATATGGATCTGAAGCTATATTTCCTACATCCTTAGGAGTGCCTGTCATGAAGTTGCTACAAGGATTGGAGGAGGAGCTAAATGCAATTTAGAGAAGGATCAATCAGCTGATAGATTTGCAATAGAAGAGGGAGGAAGTCTATAATAGTAATCAACAATCTCAAAACATAATCAAGAAGACATTTGACAAGAAGGTCAAAGAAGAAAATTTTCAAATCCAAGATGTGGTTTTGAAATGGGAGGCCAGGATTGAAGAGAAGGGGAAACATGGTAAGTTTGAGAAAATTTGGAAGGGTCCTTTCAAAGTAGCTGCATTCCATGGGAACAACACTTACATTCTGCAGGAGAGGGATGGAAAACCATGTGTTGGAGGGTCTGTCAATGGCAGGTTTTTGAAGCACTACTCTTCTTAAAATCTGTTGATCATTCATTCCATTGTATATATTCCATTTTATGTGTTTTTCTGCTAATAATGACAAGACGAATAATCAAGCTTGAGCCTGAGGTGAAGGCCATTAGAGTTTGAAGAAAAATCTTGGTAGTTTCAAGAATATGGATAGCAATACTAGAACTACTGATTCTTTGGTGTACCACTGGGGCACACCATCTCAAGTGGAGCCACTGTTATCACCCAAAAAAAAAATGAAGCATCATTTGACAAGGTTAAATTAGGTTCATATGTCAAAAATAGGGTTGTAGGATTCATTTTTTATATGCTTGGTCAAGGGAAATATTAAATTTTTCTTGTTTAAGTTTAACCTAAGGTCTAAACCCACTCATTTTCAAACCCCCTCATGTCACATCACTCATTATTTTCTGAATGATTTCAATTTCCAAGGTTTTTTGTACCAAAAATGCCATTTCAGCCATGAAACCACAGTTTCGTAGCGAAATAGATTGTGAAAAGTCAGTCTTTGCTACGAAATTGTTGATAGTGTCATAGTGAAAACAACCAAATTTACACTAGATATGATACGAAAGTGCAGTTTCTTGTCTGTCTTTTCATATTAGCTGTTAGGTGTCAGAAATTTTTTGGAAAAGGGTAAGTTAGATGCCATTCGAGTATGGAGGGATAAAATCAAGGTACATGCTCAGGTCTGAAGTCATCATGATCAGTTTAGGTATGTATGAATCATCATTGGGTCATGAGAAGACATCCAAACTTCAAAAAATTTCCTAATTAAGTCATTTCTCATTTCTCATTCCTTCTTGTGTGATATTGAGCTCTGAAGAGCTATTGCACTAAGCCAAAGTTGTGGCTGGTGTTTTCAAAGGTTTACATTGAGCACTATCAAGCGAAGCTGCAAATCATCAAGCGAGACTGTGAAGACATTAAAGAAACCATGGCAGAAAAAATAAGGACAAACAAGGGTGGCCAATGTCTCAGATATGAACCAGCAGATATGAATTTGATCAATGAAGACCCAACAATAGTGGAAGTCTTTAGAAGGACAGTTTGCTTACATTTTTGTGAGAAATTACAAGGCTGCCATACATAGGTTTAGAAAGAGTTTGCTTTGAATTTCAGTGGAACAACCACCAAAGTGGGCATGCTCAATCTGTCCATCACACCAGAGATTATTTCTGCTGCTACAGGGATTCCTAGAGGATAGGAGAAGTGTTTCAAAGGTTTCAAGTTTAACATGGAGCAGTGCAAATAATTCATGAAGCTTGAAAACAGTGAAATGGATCTCGCCAATGCCATTCCAAGGAACTGCATAAAGGAAAACTACTCAAAATTGTTGCTCATCATCCAAAAATACTTTACTTGTGAAGGGAGATACCACAAATTCTACTCATATCATTTCAAGTTACTTCTGCACTTTACTGGTAAGATTTCCATTGATCTGCCTTTTTATTTACATAGAAGTTTGTCAAAAATGGTAGATAAGGTCCAAGCAAAGTCTGAAGGGAGTGACTTCATTGTTTCATCATGGTTTAATGAAGTTGTTGGTTTTAGATGAACTTCAAAGGTTAGGCAGAGACTAGTCCTCATTTTTATTTGTTAGTGGTTTTGAGTTGGAAGCTCTTACTCCTTCAAGAACTCCAAAACCTAGAAAAGTTCCATCACCATTAGTAGCAGAACAGAGTGAACCATTGGTAGCATAACCAAGTGAAACTGCAAGAGTAGAACCAAGTGAGCCAATTATGATGGAGCCAGAGAAATTGCAGAGTTTTAACACACAAAATGTCCCACCTGCAAAACAGAATTCAAAAGTGGTCAAACCTGCAAAAACAAAAACAAGATGATGCAGGGGCATTAGGCTCTAGAAATACTTGTACTTTTATAAGACCTAGGAGGGTCTTATGTTTTCAAAGTTTCATGTAAATATTAGTATTTTGAATAAACATGGTAGTGAAATTGTAATTGTTCTCAAGTCATTTGAGAACATGAGAAATTGGTTAAGATAGGAATATGAAGAGACAACCAAGGGTATGAGTAGATTTAGGATCAGTTTCAGTAGTTTCAGTTTGAGATCTAAAATTAGGAACTAGAGAATTTCAAGAAGCTTTGTCAAGAAGTCGAATCAACTCATTTTTGTTTGTATAAATGTAAATGCTTGTAGAGTAGAGGTAGAGAGCTGCCCAGAGGTAGAGTAGGAGGCCACCAAACTGAAGATCTGGCTTGTCAAGAACTTGTAAATTCATGTATATATGATGAAAGAATTGTTTCAACATTTCATGTGTATTGTTGATTTATTCTGTATGAAGAAATGCTTGAATCCCCGTGAATCATATCTAAATAAGGCTCTGTGATAATTTCCTGAATGGTGATTCCACATAACCTTGGAAAGTTAATTAACGTGCCGGACTCAAGACTGTTATTTGAGTCAAATGAGTTAAGGGGTGAAATTAGCCTTGAGAAAATGAAGGAGGATTCCCCTTCGTGAAGTGTTGGGTTGTACATGCTACAGAGAACTAATGTAATTCCTTTCTCGTTAGAACCTCAAGGAAGGTCGAAAGAAATTTCTATGGAATTCTTGAAACACAACAGAAATCCTTTGTTTGCGTTAAATCTGCATAGAAGCTCATGAGGAGCGAATTATGCTTCCTCGCTGAAACTGACCAGTTCATCTATGGACGTTAGCTTACAATGGTAAAAGGAACTCCCTACCTTCGATGTGTTAACTGGGAATTACTGCTAGTGGTAGCCCAACCACTGCAGAAATTGTGGCTTTAATCTGGGTGAAGGTACCAATGGGAGCGATGAGACTTTGTTGTGGAAGACGCACAAACCCAGGATGTATTGATCGCGCGGGTGTATTGAATCAGTGTTTAAAAGATTTATCACGAAGGCTGAGATCGAACTATGTAATAAACCATTGGCGGAACCTAGAGCACGAGTAATCGGAACCTTAAAGGCCGAACAGTAAAGGTGAGTTTCTGGTTTTGATCGCACCGCCTTTGCACGACAAATGGTATTTCCAATTCGTGCACGGCACACTCCTAGGAGCGACACGTGGGCTGGTGGTGGTATTGTAAAACCACAAATATCACGCATTAAGATTCGAAAGCCAAAAGGACGCGATACACGCGAACTTCATCTGATCTAGAGCGAAGGAGATCCAAGGGCAGTCACATTTCAAGTTACGAGGTTGTTAACACTAGGTAATAAGATGTGGGCCTGGGTATATGGTGTTCAATTGTTATGTAGAATCGTGGTTTGTATTAATGCCTATAATGTTCGGTCCGTCAAATTATTTGGTCAACGAACATTATATAGAGTATCACTATAAATGTATTACGTTATAATGGTTTTCTAGGGTTTGAATAACCATCGAACAATGTCATGCTCGCATTGTATCGTCGATGAGGGCCGAAAGTAATGATGCCGTAGAGTATTGTTTAATCAAAGGCTACCCTTGGGTCAAATTCGCATTTGAATGTCGATTGGAATGTTCATCAACTAAGTGGATAGGTAAGATTTGACCAGAGGTCTGAAGGAAGGAAGCCTGTGCCATTGTAAGAGCGATTTAGATTGAAGCTTAATTGAACTTTAAATGTGAGAAGTATTAGTACGCAGCGAAGGCGTAGTGGACCATTAACCTTGGTCTAATCCTGTATAAGGTTTTCTCTGTGCATATGGGAATTCATAACCCTTGATAAGAGTTCCACATTTGAAGACAGAAATGTGGGTTAAGTGAGGTGGCCCTGCACCAAGTGGTATCAAAGCTTCAGAAATAGCTTTGTTTGAAGTGAAAGAATTTTTTTTTGTAATTGAATCCGAGTGTGTGGTGAAAGGAGACCAGACTTTTGAAAACTGACAAAGAATGCCATCATATAGAGGCGCAGTGCAGGTGTACTGAAATAGTGAAGAAAAGTTGAAGTTTAAATCTGTTTAAGGGTGATTGCAGATTTGAAGGAGATCAAATTCTGAAATCCGATAGGCAAGGATACATAGAAGCACAGTGAACAGGATTTGCAGAAAGGAGTGGAAGACAAGATCATGTAGAAATCTTGCAGGTAAATAATTTTAAATCTGATGTGTATTTGGTGTTTGCAGAATTGTGGTTGCTGAAAGTACAGACAGAGCTTGATAGTGAAGGCAGTGAGCCTGGTATTCAGCTAGAGGCTGGATAAAGAGGAAAATTGCGGTTTTCTCAAGATAAGATGAGCAATGTTTAACTCTGGTTGAAGGATTGTTTGCAGAAGTCAGAGTGCAGACAGTTGAAGACATCTCAACAGGAACAAATCACAGCTTTGAGAGCAGTGATAGAAGAGTCAAGAAAGGGACTCTAAGTGCAGAAAGAGTGTGGCAGAACCTGGAAAATTTCCCAACAGAGGTTGGATGAGAAGACGACAGAGGTGTTCTTGAGGAAAGTTGCAGAGTGAAGCCTAGGAAGAGCATAAGAGAGTGCTCAGAAGGTTCCAGAAGACAGGGGACCAGTACTTGCCAAAAGTCGAATCCGGAAGAAGGGATTGGTGAGGTGAGTTGCAGCAAGAGAGCTTAATGTTGTAGAGGCTTAGTGCAGCTTGTGAGTGAAGAAATCCTAGGGAAGAAATGGCTACTGAGAGCCATAGCAGAGATTGCAGAGGTTCTGAGAGAAGCCATAGCAGAAGAGTGAGGGAAGATGCCAAAGCAGATGGCATAAGGAAGAGACTCACTGATGAAGAATGGCTGAAAGAGATAGCTGAGATTACATAGCAGATTTATGAACTAGAGAGAAGGATAGAAGAAAGCCAGAGAGTCGGTTGGCTCATGAAAAAGAGAGTAAATTGGCAACCATTACAGTTGAGGCTGAGGCAAAAGAAAATTTCCCTATTGAGAGAAGAACTCAGAGCAGGTGAGTTGAAAGAATAAATTTCTGCTTGTGAATCAGAACAACGCACAAATGAGGAGTGGATATCTGCAAGAGATCTTGTAGGACGGGATGAATACTTGAGACAGCAAGAAGCTTGTCTTGCTGAAGAGGAAGTCATTGAGGATTTCCTGAGTTATTGGACAAGTCCAGATGATGTAAGGGCTTGTGTTTTTGAGTCTGACAAATGTGAAGTGATGACATACTCCACAGAGGAAGAAGAACCCAGATTTCTTGAGGCAAGGATGGAAATTGAAGATTCCATGTGCAGACCTGTTCAAGAAGAAGTTCTTGAGAAAGCAGCCAAGACTGAAATGTCTTGTAGTTTGAAAACTAAAAAGTTGTGTGTGTTTGCAGGTACACCGCTAGAAGATGGACAAGCTTCCGAGTTTGTTGATGAGAAGAAGACATTGAATCTGAAATCTGTTCAGACCAATGCTGAGATAGTGAGATATCAGGAAGAGATGAAGAGAGGAGAGCCAAGTGAAGACATTCAGCAGAGTGCTGAGGCTGAGAGAGAAGGACCAGTAGAGGATTGGTCAAGAAATAGTAGAGGCATAAAGGGTTGTGTAAGGTTCCCGAAATCTACTCCTATTGAAGTTGTTGATTTGTATAGGAGGTTGGACTTCCAAAGGAGATAATTGGAGAGGCAGAGGACCTGTGTACTGGATAAGCTACTAGAGAAGCAAGGAAGAAAAATTGTCATGAATGACAATCAAAGACCAGAGGATAAGAAGAAAATGATTCAGCAAAATGAAGAAGTTCATTTTGATGAATCACAACAGAAGAGCATCCATGGACCAGATGTTGGGAGGAAGAGGAGACTAGCTGACGGTCTCATGAAAGATGCAGATCAGCATGTTGAGGTGCTGACAGAAGATTTAGGAGGAGGTCCAGAACCACACATTGATGTATTTTCAAGGGAGGAAAATGTGTTAAGACCTTGGAATTTTACTGTTGATGATTCATGTGTTAATAATGCAGAGAAAGAGGAAGAACAACAGTTGGAAGTTGTTAGACAGTTGAATAAGAAGGAACCTGTGTTGGATGAAAACATAGTGAGGGATCATCATTTGGACATGGTGATTGGAGCAGTGGAGATGACTCTGACAGCTAAAGAGAAATATGATGAAGAATCTCTGAGTCTTGAACCAGACTTAGAATTGCCGGAAGAAAAATTGGTGACTAGGTCATCAATTGAGACCATTAGGTCTCATGGTTTTAACACTGACATTTTGTTTATGTGTACATGTGATGCAGAAGACAATTCATCCTTTGAAATTGTCTTGGGAGAAGAAAAAATGTTGCTGAAGGAAGATGAGACAACCATGTCTCATATGCGGGAATTTTTCACTGCCATTGACAGAAAAGAGTTGGCTAGTTGGATAGGCCAAAACCGGCCTGATGAGCAAATTTTAGAAACTGCTGAAGTGAAGAAGAATCAGAATTCTATGCTGACAGAATATGAGAAAGAAAAGCTTAAATCACTTGGTTGGACTGCCAGAATCCATCAAGAAAGTGACAGGTAATTGTTGAAGATTGTCCATGGAGAAGGAGAAAACGATGGGTTTAAATTACAACATACTAAAGATGTAAGGCAAGAATAGAAAGGATGGCTGGAATGGTTGTTGAGAAAATTTATGCAACAGAGAGAAACTACAGATACTGGAATGAAAATGCCTGAGGCTGTGAAGAAAGGAGGAGCAGATACTAGCTTGCAGGATTTAATTCTGTTTACTAGTATACTGCATGGGTATGTTACTGCAAGAAGACAATTGATTGACGATTTATCTTCTAAAAGAAAATTTGCAGATGATGAGCCAAAAAATGTTGCAGAGGGACAAGAAGTTTGGGAGGACACAACATGGGGGATGACATCTGCAGGAATTGAAAACATGTTAGTAACAGCAGTAACAGCAAGAGCAGCAATGTTGGCTGCCACAGAAGGTGGAAGCAGTAGTAGTAGGCAAGGAAATATCCAGCTAGAAGATAGGTTGGACAAAGAAATTGAAGACATCAGGGAGCTTATGATGAGAGTGACTCAGGAGTATCAGACAATAGTAGGAAAGCAGGAGAGTTTTGGCAAAGGAAAGACAAAGGCAGATTGTGAAAGTATAGCTGGGGGCATATTGCAGAACAAGATTTGGAGACCTAGTGAAATGCAATTGAAGGATGATGCAGCTGATGAACAGCAGCAAAACAAGGTTTGGGATCCAGGAGGCAGAGATCAAAGACACATGATCAGGAGACCATGAACAATTTGAAGCTTGGGAGTCTGATGCAGGGGCATTAGGCTCTAGAAATACTTGTACTTTTATAATACCTAGGAGGGTCTTATGTTTTCAAAGTTTCATGTAAATATTAATATTTTGAATAAACATGGTAGGGAAATTGTAATTGTTCTCAAGTCATTTGAGAACATGAGAAATTGGTTAAGATAGGAATATGAAGAGACATCCAAGGGCATGAGTAGATTTAGGATCAGTTTCAGTAGTTTCAGTTTGAGATCTAAAATAAGGAACTAGAGAATTTCAAGAGGCTCTATCAAGAAGTCGAATCGACTCATTTGTGTTTGTATAAATGTAAACGCCTGTAGAGTAGAGGTAGAGAGCTACCCAGAGGCAGAGTAGGAGGCCACCAAACTGAAGATCTAGCCTGTCAAGAAATTGTAAATTCATGTATATATGATGAAAGAATTGTTTCAACATTTCATGTGTATTGTTTATTTATTTTGTATGAAGAAATTCTTGAATCCCCGCGAATCATATCTAAATAAGGCTCTGTGATAATTGTCTGAATGGTGATTCCACATAACCTTGGAAAGTTAATTAACGCACCGGACTCAAGACTGTTATTCGAGTCAAATGAATTAAGGGGTGAAATTATCCTTGAGAAACTGAAGGAGGATTCCCCTTCGTGAAGTGTCGGTTTGTACATGTTGCGGAGAACTGATTTAATTCCTTTATGGTTAGAACCTAAAGGAAGGTCGAAATAAATCACTATGGAATTCACGAAACGCAACAGAAATCCTCTGTTCGCGTTAACTCTGCATAAAATCTCATGAGGAGCAAATTCTGCTTCCTCGTTGAAACCAACCAGTTGATCTGTGGACGTTAGCTTACAATGGTAAAAGGAACTCCCTACCTTCGATGTGTTAACTGGGAATTATTTCCAGTGGTAGCCCAACCACTGCAAAAATTGCGGCTTTAATCTGGGTGAAGGTACCGATGGGAGCGATGAGACTTTGCTGTGGAAGACGCACAAATCTAGGATGTATTGATCGCGCGGGTGTATTGAATCAGTGTTGAAAAGAGTTATCACGAAGGCTAAGATCAAACTGTGCAATAAACCATTGGTGGAACCTGGAGCGCGAGTAATCGGAACCTTAAAGGTCGCATAGTAAAGGCGGGTTTCCGGTTTTGATCGCACCGCCTTTGCACGGTAAGTGGTATTTCCAATTCGTGCGTGACACACTCCTAGGAGCGACACGTGGGCTGGGGGTGGTATTGTAAAACCACAAATCTCGCGCATTAAGATTTTGAAGCCAAAAGAATGTGATATACGCGAACTTCGTCCGATATGGAGCGAAGGAGATCCAAGGGCAGTCGCGTTTCAAGTTACGAGGTTGTTAACACCAGGTAATAAGTTGTGGGCCCGGGTATATGGTGCTCAATTGTTATGTAGAATCGTGGTTTGTATTAATGCCTATAACGTTTGGTCCGTCAAATTAGTTGGTCAACAAACATTGTATAGAGTAGCACTATAAATGTATTGCGTTATAATGGTTCACCGGGGTTTGAATAACCATCGAACAATGGCATGCTCGCATTGTATCGTCGATGAGGGCCGAAAGTAATGTTGTCGTAGAGTACTATTTAATCAAAGGCTACCCATGGGTCAAATTTGGATTTGAATGTCGATTGGAATGTTCATCAACTAAGTGGATAGGCAAGATTTGACCAGAGGTCCAAAGAAAGGAAGGGTGTGATCGAAAGAGCGATTCAGATTGAAGCCTAATTGAACTTTAAATGTGAGAAGTATTGGTACGTAGCGAAGGCGTAGTGGACCATTAACCTTGGTCTAATCCCGTATAACGTTTTCTCTATGCATATGGGAATTCATAACCCTTGATAATAGTTCCACATTTAAAGACAGAAATGCGGGTTAAGTGAGGTGGCCCTGAACCACAAGATGTGAGTAAACAAGGAAAAAAAAGGATGACAAGGAGCCAAACAGCGGCCTTAGAAGAGAAAATAGTGGTTTTATAAGACAGAGCAGTAGCTAAAGGAAATATAGAAGATATATTACATGTCATTGACATAGAATAAACTCCTATAGTCTAGGCTAAGGACATAAAGGAAGGTGGATAGATGTTAAAAAAGGCTAAATATGCAAAGAAATTAGAATTTGAGGGAGAAGATGCAGGTTTTATGTTCCAAGCAAGAAAGCCTATGACAAGACATGCTAGGAAGCTATTAGAGAGCATTAAAGAGGTTCAACCACCTACTGACACAGTTCATCCACCACAAGAGATCATTGACCTTTCATCACCTGCAGAGAAAGATATAGTTAGCAAATAAAAGAAAGGAAAAGAGAAGGTGATGGAAAAAACAGAGTTACAACTCCTTGAAGAACAATTGAAATTGGCCAATCATGAATTTTTTTTTATTAAAAGAGAAGCAAGGAAACACAGTGTAGAGAAGATTCAGTTTGAAAAGATGAAGGCAATTTGGGAATAATAGGTTGACACTATTTCCAAGACTTTGGATAATACACAACAGCTTATCAGATGGACCATTCTAGTGAGGAAAGAGGCCAAACATGTCAGGAGGATGAACATACATTTGAAAGCCACCAATAGAAATTTGAAAGATCAGGTTAAGGACCTCCAGGAGCAGCTTGAACTAATTCATGAATAGTTAGAGAAAAAATGCCTTAAACTGACAGTGCTTGAAGAGCCAATAGCTCAACCCATCATAAATGAGGAAGAAATGCCTCAAGGATCATAAGGTGAGCTAGTTTATAGATTTTGAGGCTAATGATATTTTAAAAACAAGTTTTTGGCACTTAGAAGGTTCATTTTTCAAATTACACAGAAATATGGAATTTCAGCACTTTTTAGCAGTTTCGTAGCGTGCCAGGGCTTGAAGGACAACAAAATGCTACGAAACTACTATAGCTTTTCTTTTTCCTTTTTGAACCAGTTTTGGGAGTTTTCAGAAGGTGAAATTTGCATGGAAGATGTGTCTAAGGATGATGAAGACCATACCAAAGGAAAGAATAAAAAATATTGAGGGTGAATGGCATTTTTGCAACGCTACGAAACTTCCTTATTTTTGTAGCGTATTGTGTTTAAGCTTTTTTAGCAGGTTTTGGAGCATATTTGAACAGCTAGATATTATCTAAGTGTTAAAGACCATGAAAAGCAGTTATTTAGCACTTAAATACCATAGAATAAAGATAAATTAGCAGCCAAAGCATTCGTGGAAGAAGAAGACCAATTTGCCTAAAAAATAGGGTTTTGTTTCCAGTTTTAGAGGAGGTCAATTAAGTGGTCATGTAGTGATGAGTCCCATCACCCCAATTTGAACATGTGAAAGCATACTTATCAAATATGTAATTTATTTTTAAGATAAGGTTGGTCATTAAGTAGATGTTTTATGGTTATGCAAGGTGTCATTAGGCAAAAATTCAATGAATCTAGGTAGGAGGCATATCATATCATGATGTAACAAGTCTATTAAAGGGCATAGAGTCGAATTTGTCAAGGGTTGGATATTTTTGGCAAAACTGCAGCTTATTGTAAATTGACTTTTTCAGTAATACAAAGACTTGTTTCTTGACCAACCTAAGATTCTGATTGAGTTTTTAGTGCCTACCTTATCTATTTCTTTTATGTGTCCCATTTTCAGTGGTTTTTATCTATTATACTCATAATTCATTCATGTAATGCTCTAACTTCCTTTATAGATAAATTGGTTGTGTATTTTCCTGTTTCATGTGTGTGTGTACTACTGCTAAAAACTCTTAACTGCCTAAGCTTCCATGTCAAGTGAACTCACTACTGAATCACTAAAAGTGTTGACTCCATAAGCCCAATGTTTGCATATTGATACTATTTTCAACCTACACTCATCATAAGCAAATTGTTTCCCAAATAGATTTAGCCATATAAATACATCTATATTTAATATCATTAACCCTTTGAGAGAGCCCTCTCAGACTAAAGAGGCTAAGCTTCAATCAAAAGATTGGTCTGAAACAGTTACATGATATTTTCTGATTAGCAGCCTATGAGGTGAAATTTTGTGATAATAGGACAATCAAAATAGCACAAGTGTAAGGCTTGATAGGATTTACACCTATAAACATATAACAAACCTAATTTCAGGGAATCAAAAAAATTCCAGATGTCCAAAAAAGTTCCAAATGTCCATAGGTCCTTAATGACTCCAAATGTTTTATTTACACATGTCAAATAATGTTAGTCCTTCTCTGTTATGTAGTTAATGAGAAAGTGACTGTTAGTTACAACATTGATGGTAATCAGTTAGTAGGATTAGCATATATACTTTATTCAGTCGAAGTATGAGGGGGGGGGGGATTGTAATGAGAAACAGTCCTATTCTGGAAAGTGGTTCACTAAGTTTCAAGTGACTATTTTCAAAGTAATACCAAACCAACTGTTCAGGATTCATGTGGTGTCTGAAATGGTCAAGTTTTCTCCTATTTTTATGTGTTTTTCCATTATCTTCCTCTCTTAGTATTTTTGAATTCTTATTGTAAAGCAGAAAATGAAGGATGGGATTTTTTATATAGAGTACCCTATTCTGGCTGTGTTTACAAAAAAATTATGTTTTCTACTGATGCCAAATCAAGGAATTCCTAATTTCTCCTCAGTTTCTGTTGAAATTTACATGATATTCTAATGGAGGAATTCTTCATTGCTCCTCAATTTCTACTAAATTCCACCCTTCCTGTATATTCCCATTCCATTTTATTCTCAAAGATCCAAAGTAGTACACCTAGCTTGCCATGTTTCATTCATGCTTGATCACTTTTGAAAATTGATCACCCAAGCCTTTTGACTCCATTTCCCAATGGCCTTTTTCCCTTGCTTTCCCCACCAAACCAAATTCAAAATCCAATCTTTGAACCCATTAACTAGCCTAAAACGCCAAAGCAAACAAAGCTATATCTAATAGAGAGATCCATTTCTGGGTCTAGGAGGGCTAGATCCTAGGCCTGAAGCAGTTTTGATGTTGCCTTTGGGATTCTTTCTTCAGCCTCGGAATTACGGAGTGCTAACATAGTGGCGACCATATTGGGGAATGAGTTTTATCTTCCTCAGTAACACTTATCAATTTCATATCTGGTTGATGATGGTGGAAAAACAGCCAGACACAAGAAGGTTGAAATCCACCTAGCGACTCCAATCTGGATCAGTTTCATTCAAATATTCTACTGGAGGAAGACCCTGAAGCATGACAAGGAAATCTGGAAAGACCAGGTATTCAAGTTCCAATTGTATTCGAGACATTTTTGGCTTTATCTGTACTTACTTTATATCTCATCATGAGCCTGATCAAGATTAAGCTGCTGAAATTTACATTGATGATTTGAAAATTGATGAGCCTCAAGAAAATAAGCCCCAAATTGTAGATCATGTACATACTCATACACTTGTACACATCCCTGATACACTTGTGGAAAACCCAGTGAGACATGAGCCTCGTGCTTCATCTCCTACTCTTGCTAAATCTCCAAAGGGTTATAAGCCTCACGCTTTACCTCCTATACTTGTAAAAGTCCTGGACATTTACAAGCCTCTGGTTTTGCCTCATATCCTCCATGACCTCCCTGCAAATTATAGCAATAATCTACCTAGGTTTGATGGAGAAAACGTGAAAATAATTGTTGAAAAACACATTCAAAATCTTGAGGATTTTCTTGATCTGTTTGAGGTGGAAGAAGATGATGTATGTATTAGAATATTTACCTTATCACTGCAATGTAAAGTTAAAAATTGGTTTAAAAATCTTGCAGCTGAAAGCATTAGCAATTTTCATCAATTTGTGCAAATTTTCCTGGATAGATGGGTGATCATGGGAAATTTTTTCCTCATCGTAGAAGAGTATAACCATTTAAAAAGAAAACCAGGGGAGACAGTACAACATTTTTCAGCTAGGTTCAATAAAGTGTATCATTCAATGCCTGATATTATAAGGCCACACCCATGATTAGCTCCCTTGAACTACCTAGATGCATTTGACCCAAAAATGGAATTCCAATTAAGAGAAAGTGACACTGCAACCCTTGAAGAAATGTAAAATATTGTAGTTGATGTGGAAGTGAACCTGCTAAATAGAGAGGCAAAGTTAAAAGTAGTGAAGAAGGAAAGAGAAATTGATATCTACATAAATAAAACTATATATCTTGACAAATACAGTCAATGAAATGATGCATAAGATTAGCAGGAAAGAGGAGCTTGTTGTTAAAACACCTCATTTTCTATTAGTTACAGAAAAGACAAGGATCAACATACCCAAGAAATTGGCAGTTCATCTTTAGTATCTTAAAGTAGAAAACGATTATTTATGTACTCAATCCACAACACAGCCAAAGATGAAGCTCAAAATCAAATTATGGTGGAAAAGTCTCCCGAGGTGATGTACATATTTGATGACCTTGCATATGTAGATGATTTTCCTAGACATGATCATCAGAATGATGATTATGTAGTTGAGGTTGAGGCTGACTGTACAGAGAAACCAACACTATTTTCATGGGAAGAAGAAGCCCAATTATCACAATGCAAATATGGAAATCAAACTCTGCATGCTGAGCAAGATTGCAAAGTGGAAAACACATAAATTTTTTAAGTAAGTGAAAAATGCCTTCCTCTATGTTTTTCCTCACTTCTGAGAGAAAATTATAAACAAATTTTCAAAAGTAGGATTCGAGAACTCTCCCACCAATCAGATGAGGAAATTATGGATGATAAAGAATCTGTTTTAGATCTAGGGGTTCAGACTTTGAGTTCTTTTGAGTGTCAAATCTCAGATAAAATCACAAAGTCTGAAACAAATGATAAATTCATCCAGTTTGATTCTCTACCTTTATGTTTTAATTCATTTCAGATTGTGAAAAGGAATCTGCATCATATTTTGGTTGATAATCACAGGAGAAATTGTGAGGTCTCAGTAGAACCAATACTACAGCCATCCAAAGCACCACATGATCCAATAACTGATACGTTGGATGGTTTGTGTTTCCAAAGTTAGTCTTCATGTATTCATAATGCTCTCAAAAGCTGCTATGATATGGATATGATCAGATAGTCTGTCCCACTGTCTTATTCAACAGAATTAGTGGCACAAAACTCATCAGGTAAAATGAAAGCATGTTCCAAGTTGTTTGAAGACATGGAGAGCACATCTGCAGTATCTGGATTTGAAGTTGAATTGGATGAGTCAAAATACCCAGAAATAAGTCAAGTGTATCTTGATCCAGTGGCTGTCTATATGGAGAAATTGTTATGTACAAAGCCAACACATACTTCCAGCATGTCAGTTGTTTTTCGAGTGTACCAAGAGCTATGTAAAAAAGATCATGTCGGGAATTTATATCAAACACCATTATCATGTTTGTCTCTGAACATGGTGAAAAGCAATGAAATTAAAAAGATATTAGAGCAATTTCTTGACTGGATGCACTGACATTATTGCATCATTTACAGCAACAGTGATTTCAGTAGGTTAGGGTAGGTAGGTGTGCAAATAAGCTCAGTAATATGAGCATCTTTTCAGTTTTAGTTTCAGATCACTTTTTAGTTTTCAATTCAAGAGTGTTCCAAACTTTAGTTGTAGAGAGTTGTGTTTTCAGCTTAAATATTTTTAGAAGCAGAGGCTTTGTAGCACACTAGGTTGCATATTTAAGATCAACCCAATGGATCAAGCCATTGATCTACGTTGTTCTTGACACCTCCTCCGGAGCAGCCATCCCCAATTAGAATCACTATTAGTATCCTATAATCTATAGGATCTTGAGGCGACTAATTATTTTTCTTCAAATTTTTCATATTGAAAATAATGCTTCATTTATTTCCTAGTGGGTACTGCTATTCAAAAGGACAAATAATGTTTTCTCTTAGGTTTGGAAATCCTTTTACAAGCGCATGGAAGAAATGTTTTGAAAAATTCTAAAACTTTAGGTGAAACTCCTTACCTCCTGCACATTGCATTACACTTATGATACATTGCATTACACTTATGATATAAGCCTAGTTCCTTCCATTCATCATTTCATCTCATCATAGAAAGCTTTGTCATCTCTTCGCCCATATTAAACCCCCTCTTTGCATCCAATAACCAATTTTATTTTTCGTCCCCCCCCCCCCCCCTACCATTCAAACTTTAATGTTTGGGGGGTCCGAAATAAATGGTTTTGGTCTCCACTTATACACCTACGTGTTGCCCCCAAAAAAGTTCTCACCCTCCATCAAAATACAACTTACCATCTGCTGGGCCCTCTGAAATCGGGTTTCGAGTTTTGCTGGACAAGCGCAACACCTCATTGCAATCACCATGAGCCATAGATTCGACCTTTCATGGTATTATTCTCCGACGAGTTGCTCCAAGGGATTATTTCTTAAGCATAACACTGCACATCATATTTTTCCAAGCGGGAGCCATCTTCGACCACAGAATTGAGAGTGGGATTGAAGGCCCATGAATTATCAGAATCGATAAATGGATTGTTCCCCAAAAATCCCCCAATGTAGCCAGGGCTTGTAAAAATCAGGAACAAAATTATGGCCAGGATAACGCCCTTCATCTGAAAGACGGTTAACGCACAACCTTAGTTAGCTCTGAGTAATAAGTCTATTGTCTTGGAAGTTTGCGGTCCAGCTTCAGCAAGAAGGACATCTAAAATTTGAGTATCCTCAAAGATAAAAATGCATGGATATATGCAGGTGCTCCCAAAAGCCCACCAGTGCCATATTTTTCAAAAGGGGTTGAAATTTCCATTGCAACTTGAGGCCATTTAATCAATATGATGAAGTCAAAATATAAAAAATGATGTCAAAGTTGAGTGGGGAAAACCTCAAAACTAAAACCAATCTCGCTATCAGATAAAGAGAAATCAAATGAATAGTTTAAAAATCAATGAATTTGATCGGTGAAAATTGGAAGCTTTTCACAGAATGATCTGGTAGATCGAGTAATAGCGCAATATGATTTTTCATTTCAAGAGAAATATTCTACTAGCTTTAGCTAGGGCCAACACGATGTTCAAAAGAGAATTAAGATTAATATAATCTGATATGCTCAAATACTCTGGAGAATGGCTAGAAATCACCGATGTGCAACATGTCGTAGAAGCTTGAAGTTGAGGACCTGAGTATTTTAACATAGTTTGGTTGTTGGGTTGATGCATTATGGTTGATGTTGAAGCAAAAGCAGCGCCAGTTTTGGAAACATTTGCAGTTAGCTTTTGAAGCTTGTAGTAATGTATATGCTTAGGCATAGTATATCATTTGTTAGATTCAACTTCAGGTAATTTATATTATACATGTGTCATCAACTTTGTAGCATTTTTTTCTATTTTTAGAAAGAAGATGGGAGATTCGATCAAATTGAGCGTTTCAAGGTATAAAACCATATGAATATCCAACTCCAGATTTTAGCACTCAAAGGACAATAAAAATAGCACAAGTGTCAAGCTTGATAGGATTTACACCAGCAAACATATAAAAAACCTGATTTTAGGAAATCAAACAGTGCGAGTTGTCCAAAAAAGTGCTAGATGTCCATAGTTCCTTAATGAATCCAAATGTTTTATTTACACATGTCAAATATTGTTAGTCCCTGTATGTTATGTAGTTAATGAGAAAGTGATTGTTAATTACGGCATTGATGGTAATCGGTTAGTAGGATTAGCATATATACTTTATTCAGTCGAAGTATGAGAGAGGGCGGAAATTGTAATGAGAAACACTCTTATTCTGGAAAGTGGTTCGCTGAGTTTCAAGTGGCTATTTTCAAAGTAATACTAGACCAGCTATTCAGGATTCATGTGGTGTATGAAATGGTGAAGTTTCCTCCTATTTTTATGTGTTTTTCCATTATCTTCCTCTCAGTATTTCTGAATTCTTATTGTGAAGCAAAAAATGAAGGATAGGATTTTTTATCTAGAGAAACATATTATGGGTGTGTTTACAATAGTCTATGTTTTCTACTGAAGCCAAATCGAGGAATTCTTAATTGCTCCTCAGTTTCTGTTGAACTTTACACTCCATTCTAATGGAGGAATTCTTAATTTCTCCTCAATTTCTATTAAATTCCTCTCTTCCTATATATTCCCATTCCATTTTATTCTCAAAGATCCAAAGTAGTACACCTAGCTTGCCCTGTTTCATTCATGCTTGATTACTTCTGCAAATTGATCACCCAAGCCTTTTGACTCCATTTCCCAATGGCCTTTTTCCCTCGCGTTCCCCACCAACCCAAATTCAAAATCCAAAATTTGAACCCATTAACTAGCCTAAAACACTAAAGAAAACAAAGTTATATATAATAGAGATATCCCTCTCTAGGTCTAGGAGGTCTAGATCCTAGGCCCAAAGTGGTTTTGATGTTGCCTCCGGGATTCTTTCTTCAGCCTCGGAATTATGGAGCGCTAACAAAGTCAACATAATGAAAGTGTTATATCCATTAACATAAGTCTCTATTACCATCCCACCTCTTTCACTCAGGCACATCATAAAATAAAATCTCACAAATGGGCTTATCAAAAGGGTGATTAAAATATGAAGCATGGGAAATATAAGTAAACCCGTCGAGGCTATGGACGCTCGCTAGAAGCGGGGCCATGCTTGTATGGAATAAAATAAAACATCGTCGGGGTATTATTCAAGCTCACTAGGAGAAAAGTGATTTCAGAGACCATCATAACAATGGATATATGCTTTATCAAAAACTCCTATCTGTACCTTCTATTTCTCTTACGAGGTAATTTTAAAATAAATTTTTTCCCATATTTTGGATTCATGATTTTTACTCAAGTCTTCTTTGAGTACTTATCTTTTTGAACTCATATTAATACATTTATGTGGGACCCATGGAATTGTTTTATATTTTGACGATTCAATGGACTCCATTATTTTTAACCTTTAGGTAAATTGAAGTTCATTATCTTTAACCATAGATAACGAGTTCTTCCTCATGTGTCACCGGTATTGTAGTGAATACTCAACCCTACCATTTTTTACTTATTTATTTCAAATAATGGGGACCCTGTCCATACATTTTTGGCTAAATCACCTTTTTAATATTTTATTTTGGTTAAGTGTCCTACAATTTCGCCAAATTTTAATTTTCGTCATATTTATATTTTGATTTCTTCATTGAGTTTGAATTTTTGCTAGCTTTCCATTGGTACTTATTTCATATCATTTGGTTACATGGTTTGCAAATGGTGCTCATCCAAAGTTTGATCATTTTTACCGCCTGGGTTAAAAAATGTATAAAATGTGTATTATTTTAATTTTTGTAAATGAATTAGTAATTGATTGTAAATATCAATTCCTAGTTAACTTTTAATAATTAATTCATTTTTCACTAATGGTCCTGTAAAATCGTCGCAACCAAATTGTAGAACAATTAAAATTATGTTTTTTCGAGATCCCAGTAATTTATTACAATTCCCAATTTTAAAAGAAATTACGAGACTTGAAATCTAAAAATTTCAAAGTGGTTGTGTTAAGAAACCAACTCCAAAAATAGAATAAATGAGAGATAAATGCCTTAGAAATAAGCCACTTTAAGGGGGAAACCTCCTTTATATTACATAAATGAACAATTCTTGGATGATACAAATGACAAAACCTCCTTTCTATATATAGGAGTCCAAGGGTCACAATATAATCATAGCCAGGCTAACAATAATAATGTAAGGGCACAATAATAACAATATGGGGGTTACAGGGGTACAACAATAATCATAAGGGGGATACACTAAAAAAAATAAGGGACTACACTAGTAATATAGGGACCTAACATGCCCCTCTCCTTCAAAAAAGTGTTTTCCTCAACGCTTGAGTAGATGTGGATGATTCTGTATAAAATTCTCATCCTCCCATGTAGAATCTTCAGTGGGTAAATTCTTCCACTTGATGAGATACTCTGAAATTGATCGATTTCATAACTGTCGATTTCTTGTTTCCGTGACTGCTTTAGGTTCCAATATGATTTTTCCTTCCTCATCAAGTTCTGGCAATATTGTTTGAACTGGAATTTTGTCACCTATAACCTACTTTATGCATGAAACATGGAAAACTAGATGCACTTGAGAAGAAGCATGAAGCTCCAATTTGTATGCCATAGTACCAATATTTTTCAACACCTTATAAGGACCATAGTACTTTGGTGATAATTTATTATCCTTCTTAGCTTGCTTGAGGGAAATTTGTTTATATGGTTGTAGCTTTAAAAATACCTAGTCTCCTACATCAAAAATCCTCTCGTTGCGATGTTGATATGCATGTTGTTTTATTTGATTTTGTGCCAAATTTGGGTTATCCTTTAAGAGTTGGAATTGTTTTTGATGCTCAACGTGATCTTCCACTGTTTTAACCTGAGAATTTTCTCCTAAAGATGATGTGATGGATGATGGATGATATCCATAAAGTGCCATAAATGGGGTTATTTTTGCTGCAGTATGGAAGGAAGTGTTATACCACCATTTAGCCATAGGTAACCACTTGACCCATTGTGTTTTTTTATCATATACAAAAAAATGAAGATATACTTCAAAACATTTTTTCACTATCTCAGTTTACCCATCGGATTGAGGATGATAAGATGAGCTGCAAGCTAGTTGAGTACCCAAAAAAGAAAATAATTTCGTCCAAAAATTTCCAGTATAAATTAGATCTCTATCGCTTACAATAATATTTGGGTTTCCATGTAGATTTTGAATTTTTTCTATAAATGCAGTAGCAATTGTACTTTCTTTAAATGGATGAGATAATGCAGTACAAAATTGTGCATACTTAGTAAGTATATCAACTACCACCATGATGACACTCTTTTCCTTAGGACTTAGGTAAACCTATGATAAAATCCATTGAAATCTCCTCCCAACGTTGACTTGGAATGGATAAATGTTATAGAAGACCCGGGGTATTAATTGTCTCAAATTTATTTTGTTGGAAAACCAAACATTCTGCCATAAACTTTTGAATATCATATTTAAGGTCATCCCAAAAAAATTCTTTCTTCACCCTATGGTAAGCTTTTAAGATTCCTGAGTGTCCTCCTAAGGGAGAAGTTTGCAATTCTAAAAGAATATTTTGTTTTAGTTGGCAATTATTACAAATATATAAGCTATCTTTGTACCATAAGGAATCATTTTTCCAACTAAATGTATCAGATGTATTAGGATCTTGCTGCAAATTTTGAATGAGGGTCCACACTTCTTCGTCCTTTTTCCATTCATCCCTTGCTTCAGTTATCCAATCTGATTGGATAACAGAAATGGCACAAAGAAATGCTTCCACCTCTTCATCCTTTATTGAGAGTGCATCTGCAACAACATTTAGCTTCCCTTTTTTCTAGATGATTTCAAAGTCATAACGCAACATCTTTGTGAGCCATTTTTGCTGCTCTTCTGAAGACAGTATTTGTTCTAAAAAGTATTTAAGACTATCATGATCATTTTTTACCTTGAAGTGTTTTCCCATTAGGTAATTTCATCATTTATTTAGTGCATGTAGTATTGCCAACATTTCCCATTTATTTAGTGCATGTAGTATTGCCAACATTTCCTTCTCATAAATAGATTTATGTAAATACTTTCCTTTGATTGGACGGCTTTGA
This sequence comes from Pinus albicaulis, assembly GCA_034641835.2. Taxonomy (NCBI): domain Eukaryota; kingdom Viridiplantae; phylum Streptophyta; class Pinopsida; order Pinales; family Pinaceae; genus Pinus; species Pinus albicaulis. The sequence continues at coordinate 120,846,431 of CM076582.1, read as the reverse complement.
AAAGAAATGGGTCTTCCTTCTTGCATTAAAACAACACCAATTCCATTTCTTGAGGCATCACATTTGATAATAAAGGTTTTTTTGAAGTCCGACGTAGCTAAGACCAGTGTTAGGCACATTTCCTCTTTAAGATGTTCAAAGGCCTTAGTTGCTTCACGAGTCCATGAAAATGCATCTTTCTTCAATAATGTTGTTAGAGGTGTTGCTATTCTCCCATAATTCTTAACAAACTTGCGATAATACCCCGTTAACCTAGAAATCCTCGCAACTGCTTTATGGTTGTGGGGACTTTCCATTTCTTAATGGCTTTAATTTTTTTAGGGTATACCTTAATACCCACATGACATACAATATGACCTAGATATTCCACTTCTTGTACTCCAAAGAAACATTTGGAGGTTTTTTCATATAATTGTTTCTCCTCTAATAGTTTGAGCACCCTATCAACATGTTGAACATGATCCTTCCAAGACCTACTGTAGATTAGTATATCATCAAAAAATAATAACACTTTTTCTAAGGGTGGGTTTGATAATGGAATTCATTAACCCTTGAAATGCAAAAGGTGCATTGGTAAGGCCAAAAGGAATGACCAAAAATTCATAATGACCCTCATGAGTTCGAAATGTTGTTTTCATAATATCTTCAATCTTCATTCTAATTTGATGATATCTTGAACGAAGATCCAACTTGGTAAAATAAATTTCTCCATGTAATTCATCCAATAATTCATCATCATAGGAATGAGAAATTTATCTTTAATAGCGAGCTTATTGATCTTCCTATAATCCGGACACATGTGCCATGATCCATCCTTCTTGTGCACCAATACTACTAGAGTAGAGAAAAACTTTGACTGGGTTGAATTATACCAGCCTCTGATATTTTTGCAATCATACGTTCAATTTCACTCTTTTGGACATAAGGATATTTGTAAGGCCTGATGTTTGGAGGAACACTTCCTGGAATCAAATGAATAGCATGATCATGATCACGAATAGGTGGGAGTCCTTTGGGAGTTTCAACAACTTGGAATGATTGTCCAAGAATTTTTGGAGATATAGAGAAATAGATTATTTTGATGTTGGAACTTCTAGTGAGCATAATTGTAGAATTACACCTCATTTTTCTTTCTTCAGAAGCTTTGTCATGACAGTAGAGCTTATTATCTTTCCTGGCTTCCCTGCAATACCCTGTAATTCAAATTACTTTCATTCCGAAAAAAAATTCAAGAAAATTTCTTGAAAATTAAAAACTACCATCCCCAAAGATTGTAACCATTGTAATCCTAGTACAACATCAACACCTCCCATTGGAATGGAAATCATTGGACTATTCAATACATATTCCCCCATGGTTAGCTTGATATTATGGAATTTTCCAAAGAAATTTATAGTTCTTCCATTTGCAACCATCACTTGACACTCTGGTGCTGGGTATAGGAAGCAATTCAATTCCTTGGCTACCTTACAATGAATAAAATTACGGGTACTAACTGAATCAATCAACACTATTAACTTTTTTTTTCTTGATATGTCCTTCTATCTTGAGATTTTGAGGAGTGGTAATTCCTACCAATGCATTACAAGATATGGTCAAACTCATTTCTTCTTTCTCTAGGGTTTGTTCTTGGTGTATATCCTCTTATTTTGAAGTTTCTTATTCATTTTCTTCCTCCTTTTCGTAGTCTATGTAAAATAATTTCTTCTCAGCACACTTATCACCTTTAGTGCATTTTTCTATCACAACTTTCACATAAACCTTTTCTCTTTTTCTTCCATTTTCCAACTGGTGTCAACCTTGTAGGTTGTAGAATTCTAGGAGTAGCAGCACTTCCATATTTATAGATGTGAGTGGTAGGCTTCCTTGTCTCACTAATTTTACATTCAAATTTTCTTTCCAACCTGAATACCTTCTCCAATGAATCAGGTTCCCAAAGGCCAACCTCATGTTGGATGTTATCCTTTAAAGTCCCTATGAAGACATCAATCTTGTGTTCCTTCGGAATATCAGCTACCCTTATATTTAATTGGAAGTCCTCAATGTGCTCCACCACTAAACCCTTTTGTTTGAAATTTATCAATTGGATAAAGAAAGTGTTGTTTTTTTATCCTCATAATGTGCTATCATTTCCTCCATAAAAATTGACCAAGTGACAATTTTTTTACGGGAGCAAAGCCATCGATATCATACAAATTTATTATGTTCTAAATACAAAGTTGCAAGGCGTACCTTTTGTGTATTTTGCACATTATTGAGATCAAAATATTGCTCCATCTGTAGTGTCCATGTTCCGGGATCCTTCCCATCAAACTTTCTCATATCGATCTTTGGAATATGGTGGGTCTTCCATCCAACATTAGATTTCATGAAATCACAATTAAAATTTATTTTGTTCTCATCATGAATTTCCTCTACTATCTTTTTTCCATTCAGAATCATGTCTTGTATCAACTTTTTCAAACCTTTTTTCAAACCTTCCATGTTTTCTTTTAGATCATTCTTCATTTCTTTCACGTTGTCTTTAATTTTTTCTTTGTAATATCCCAAATTGGGAACTGCTAGCAAGGCATGACTAGAAAATGCATTTTCTAGTAATGGCTGCTACAGTAATGAAAATCAGAATTTGGATCCCTTAAATCTGAGTATCTAAGTCCTAAATCAAAGATGGAATAAAAAATAAATCCACCTAGGTGGGTTAAATAGATCTCCCACACCTAGTTGTCTTCATAAATGCCTCAAAGAGAGACTGCAGCAACAACAAAGAATTTTGCTTAGGAAATAACGCAGTTTCTGCAGAGCAGTGATAGGAAGCTCATAAAATATGTTTCAATAGTATTCAAGTGGCAAATAAGATAAGTTACAATTCAATCCATCAAGTACATAGCTGAAAATACAAGGCAAAGACAGAAGGAATCTCCTCAAAAGAGGGCTACAACCATATGTTTTACAGAAAGATGCCTTGAAAATGTTATTCTTATTAAGCTGCACTGTTGTATGTTACATGTCAGATCTAGAGCAGATCTGTGCATAAAATGTCATATCTATATTAGATCCATGCACTAGAAGAGCTCCTCTTTCAGATCCCCTTGGAATTTCGGGGTTTACACCAAGCATGAATAGTAGATATGACATCTAAGAAAGCAGATCTGCAGAAATATTTAGAAATGTTGAAGCATTCATATTATGCTGATCAGATCTGAAAAGTACAATGTATAGATGTCCTCCCATAGATCTTCTAGGTGAAGAGAGGATCCTCAACACTCCAAATCCAGCTCTCCAATTGATGCACCCAAACTCCCTACAACACCTCCTACAGGAATAACGCAGATCTGGAGTAGAAATTTCGTTGTAGGGGTTAGATAGTTGATGGCCCCATGCCAAGATCAGAAACTGAGGCTCATGCACTCCAATACACTTCCTCCAATAGAGTAGAGGCCTCCTCCACTGACAAAGAGCACTAAAATGACTTAGATCTGAAGAGATCTGATTTTCATGAAAATAACGTAGTCCCTCAAGGGAGACTGTGTTGCGGCTTGATTAACTGAGTTGGCCTGATTCCAAGATGCAAAACTGAAGCTCAACAATGGATGCACTCTTCCAGGAGGTTAAAAGACACACTCACTGAGAAGAGGCTCCAACACAAGCTAGATATTTTCAGATCTAGAGTTCCACTTGCTGCAGCTCACATAGACAACCCAATCCTAAGCAGAACTACGCTGTAGATGCAAGATGAGGCTTGGCCAAATGTGGGATAGTGGACTAGACAAACAAGGCTCCTCCAACAGTTGCTCAAGGAAGGAGGTGGGAGTTCCTAAACAGGAAACCCCAACAGAGGTGTGTCTCAACAGACAAAACCTTCAGAAAATAATAACATCAACAACCTTCTCTTGTTGTCCTCCTCCTTCTTTTATAGGATGAAAGCCTTGTCAAACCCTAAACCACCTCAATGATTTAACCCCTTTCACATGTGGAGCCTCCATCTAGAACTAAGATGTGTATCCATGAGGTTCATTGCACCTAGATTGCGTTGTTGATTTGGTCAAGGTTGACCCAGTCTTGTGATTTAAGCCCATTCACACCTGAAAGAGATTATTTACATGGCCTAAATATGTCTCTATTTACATAAGCATTGATTTATTCATGGTTTTTAGGAGTTTTACATGTCCTCCTTCATATTTTATTCATAAACATGAAATTCAAGATAAAATAAGGCAAAATAAGATATTCCCATTAGCTTGGGCTAAATGGGAATATTACATTCTTCCATATCTTCCACGCCATTCTTCAAACCATCCATCTTAGCTTCCATGCCTTTCTTCAAACCCTCCATATTATCTCCCATGCGTTTCTCCAAACCATACATATTAGCTTCCACTCACTTCTTCAAACCATCTATCTTTGCTTCCACGTCTTTCTTCAAAACTTCCATTTCATTTTTTGTTACTCTTTGCGAGAGTGAAATTTGGTGCACTTGCTCATGTAATTTTGATATATCATGTTGCACTTATTCATCTTCATGAGTCATGGTAGAGTATTATGAAGGCTTAATGGGTGTGAAATTCTTTTTAAATGGAATTTTAGAACCTAGTACTAATATCTATGCTTCAATATGCCATTGGAATCACTTCAAACTGATTTTTCAAACAAGACTTATGTAATTTGAAAAAAATACACACATTTTTCTAGGAGCTCGATATTGAAACTAAATTACCTCTGTGATTTTTTATCTTCAATATTTGAGATTCGGTCCTCTAGTATCCCTCTGAATCTTCTTTCGAATGCCATAGGTCTGACCTGATTTTGATGCTTCAATACAACATTATTCCCAATCTCCCACAATAACCTAATTATGGACTAGTTCAATAGAGCGAACTTGTATGGAGTGCCATGTGTCACTATTTCCTCCTTCAGCTCTGAAATTGATACATAGGAAACTACATTCCGTGTGATTTCGCCCACTTTTATGGAATTCCAATCCAATGCTCAGAGAGAGAGTTATGATGATTTTCCCAAGGTCATCTCTTTTAGATGAAATTTGGGAGCCTGCAAAAACCCTAACTTCCACAGATCATATCTCCGCAAATATTGCGAACCAAGATCTGAAACTTTTACATGAAGTTCCTCAGGATTTCAGCTTCTTGTGGTAAAAATTTCAGCTTCTGAATATTCATAGAAAAAATTTTTATAGCAAAAATTCCATGATGACTTTTTTGGAGCAACGAAACCCTAGAATCCAAGGCTCTAATACCAAATGTTATGAAACCAACTCCAAAAATAGAAGAAAAGAAATATCAACACCTTAGAAATAAGCCACTTCAAGGGGGAAACCTGTTTTAAATTACATAAATGAAAATTTATTAGATGATACAAATGAAAAAACATCCTTTCTATATATAGGAGTCCATGGGGTCACAATATAATCCTAGCCGACCTAACAATAATAATGTAAGGACACAATAATAACAATATGGGGGTTATAGAGGTACAAAAATAACCATAAGGGCGCTACACTAACAACAAGAAGAGACTACACTAGTAATATAGAGACCTAACAAGTTGTAGTTGATTTTGTTGGATTTTTTAATTACCATGTCGTTGTAGCTTATAATGGATAAGTCCCACTCCAAGTGGGCCCCACTTCACCTCTCCTCCTCCCCTACTTTTTTATAAAAGTCTCATTATAGAAATCCCGGTAAATAAAAATCTCGATATAAATACCTTCGATATAAAAAATCCCGATAAATAAAAATCTCGATATAAAATACCTCCAATAAAAAAATCTCGATATTTAAAGATTTCTGATATAAAAAAATATCAATACTGCATATCGAACCTCGACATTTTTGTTTGGTGTTAAAATTCTCATTTTAAAAGCTCAGATATCACACGTGAGGCTAATTTAATTTAACGAATTTCTTCTCCTACACTCCATTTTATTATAAAAGCCTCTCCTCTTGAGTTTGTAAAATCCTTCATATAACTCCTTCCTCCATTAGTTTATTAAATAATTTAATCCAATCTAATGGATCTAAAGCCAGTTGAATTAATTTATTTGATCCATTCTCATGGATCCAACGCCACGTGTAAAATTTTTAATATGATTTTTTATTTTGTTAATATTTTTAATTTTAATATAATCTAATTATAATCTTAATTAATTCACTTAAATTTTGTTTTAATGTATGTAATTAGTTTGTAATTAATTTAATTAAAATTTTTAATTATAATTAAATTAATATTAATTAAGTAACAATTGTTAATTTAATTTAGGTTTATATTTCAATTAAACTTTTTTAATTTTGGCCGAGGCAACAATTTTTCTAGAATTTTAGCAAACATTTCAACTTTGGAAGCTCATAAGTCGAGTTTTATAAGTGGTTGAGTGACCATATTGGGTCATTACATGAGTCTACAATTTAGCATAAAATCAAGCTATAAATTTTTAAACAAAATTAATTTTCCAAGTTTAATGTTTTCCATTTTCATTTGTTGATAGCCTCTGTTGAGTGGGATCCATTCAGCTATGTTATTTTTTACCAATAAGATCTTTACAAGGATCAATGGAAAGCTAAAATTTCCTTTTATTTATTTATTTAATTGAATTTTGATTGGAGATGTTTTCTTTTCCAGGTTTGGTATTTTTTATTTCAATTTTACATTTAATTTACTTTTGATTAGTTTTTGGTAGGAGAATAGTGGAAGAGATGAGGAAGAGAAGATTTGAATCAATGAAATTACTACAACAAGAGAAGAAAAAAAATTGACTAATGAAAATTGTTGGAGCGTATTTGTTCTTCAACAACTCTCCTATTTGGAATTTATTTTTGTAGTTATAAATAGTGGTTTGTAAAAAGGAGAAAGGGTCCCTCTTCTCTGCAACTATAGGCTCTGATATCATTATTGTTGAATTTATTATAGCTGTAGGTAGGAGGAAAAATTCAGATTTAAGGTTAGGGGAAAGCTTTGTTATTTATGCTTGTTGTGCATGTGCACTAATATAATGTATTGTGAGCTGAATTGTGGAGAGAAAGAGAATTTTTTGTTCTAAAAGAGAATATGTTTGGCACTATTGTTGGAAATATCTCCAAGGAGATGAATTTTCTCAAGGAATGGAGACTTTTAATGTTATTTTGGTATGATTTAATAAACTTTCATTTCATATGCACTATTGTTTGAGATTTAAGCTAATGTTCCATTGCCAAAATTTATTTAATTGGTTTTAATTTTCTGTTCTAAATAGTGAATGCCTTTTGATATTGAACACTTATGTCTTATCATTAGTTTTATGCTATTGAAGTTCCATAGGATCTATCTCTAAGGAGAAGAATAGGATTAAAATTTATATGAATTCATTGAGATTGGAATATGTTGAGAAATAACTATTTATTGTTAAATTACATTTCTATTTTTGTTTCTCTTTTATTAATTAGTTGAACTTCTTCTCTAATTGATGAAAATTATATAATGGATTCAAGTATATAAATAACCCTCTTCCCCTATTTATTTTTTCAATCTACTCTTGAGTTGATAAAGGGATATCCTTTTCCCAATTCAAAATATGATTAGTTGCATTTGCATTTTAGATTAAATTTACATTTAGTTTTAAATTTGCATTTAGTTTTGCATCATATAGGGGCGAAAATTAGTTTGTGGCTTGGTTGAACCCTAGGTCAGCGTAAGAATCTCTCTCTTTCTCGAATTCAACAAGAGGGTTGATCATATGCCTCTTCTCTATTAGTAATTAGAAGACATACTTTAAGCCAACAACGATAGAGAGAAGGTAATTGAACCTAGTTTAACCAGTTGGAACCACCATTTCAAACGGAAAAGGAGTTTCTTTAAGTTCCCGACTGGGTGGTTGTCCCCCAATGTTGAGGCAGACATTTCGAGCCTACAACAGGTTCATACTAATTTTCTATTCTTATATTAGGTGGGTGACCTCCAAGGAGATCCACGAATGTGAAGTGTCAAAATGGAAGAAGGAAATTGCAGAAAATGCATGTGTATCTGAGAAGGAACTCCCTACAAGTTTCATGGAACTACAAGTCCATTTATTTATACACTTACTCGTTGAAATTGAATTGGCAGGTGTCGTATCGATAAGGTGGACATTTTTCTTTGAGAGGTATATGAAAAATATAAAAAGGTATGTTTGAAAAAAGGCACATCCAAAGCGTTGCATTCTTGAAGGGTATGTATTGAATGAAGCATTTTTCTTCCTATGTGAATTCCTTGGTAAGGATTTTGAAGACGGGCCATGCTTCCTAGTTGAAGAGTGAGCATCAAATATTATTAATGGATAAAAAGAAAAATATAATGGTGTTGAAGTATAAATTAGTAATTAAATTCATGATCAATGTGGTTGTTTCCCTTGCAATCAGTAACTTACTCTGTAATTTATTTTTCAAATATAAAACATGACCTTTGGAGTTTGAAATAAACATGTTGAAATGTAATAGGTGCAAACGAATGTGTTATATTCAACAATTTCATTCTCTACCACATGGAATTTATGAAAAAATGGATTGATTTATATGATAAAAAGAGAGAGGAAGTGTCAGAAGCAAGGAGACAGTTTAAGAGATCGCACCCAAGGAATACTCCACTTCCCACTCTGCTTAGGGAATGGGGAAAATATTGCACACTATAATGGGTTACTCGACAAATACAAAATCAAATAGAATATGCAAACATAAAATAATATTAAATCAACATGTGTAGAGGATGTGAAAGAAAGGTACAATTGAAAATTTACAAAATGTTATTTTTTTACAATTTTGACAATATTAACTATTTTAATATTCGTCATTATGTTTTTTTCACCAAAATAAATGGTATTTTATAGGCGAGGAAATATACTACAATGTGTGCATATGGTCGACATTATCATGTAGAAAGTGTAGATGTAAAGAGATGATCCTTTGATTATGGTATCATGGTTGATTTCAAGCAATCTAGTTGAGCAAGCTCAAAAGATAAGAATATTATTGAAGGGAATCTACAATATGTTGGGAAAATCTAAGAAATTATTGAATTGGATTACTGATATTTTAAATATTGTATTTTTAAGTGTAGATGGTATGAAGCATTTGAGAGGACATAGAGACATAATACCCATAGTGTATTGTTTTCTATATATTCCTCAAGGTTCCTACCAGAGGATGAGCCTAATGTTCTACCAATTCATTGTGAGCATGTATTTCTTTAACTCAAACAAGAAGCGGTATAGATCATTAGTCTATTAATTCATGGTTTATTATTAATACAATCTCTCTCTCTCTCTACATATACATATACATATACATATACATGTGTGTGTTTTTTAAACAATAAATTTTTTATAACATAGCTCTAATATATGTATGCCATTCATGTGCAGGTATTTTTCTATGAAGATATTTTGGACCCAAAAAGGGTATGTTTCATATATTATGATCCAAGATTAAGTCATGTATTTGAGGATGCATTAGTGGATACTGAGCAGAACAATGATGGACATCAAAATGAAAGAAAGGAATAGAGAACATCATAGAAATTAACATCCATGATGATGTTGAATATGGTTATGTTCACGCGCAAGTAGACAACAATCTAGAGTTACATGATGCTATAGAATACAGCAATATGGATGGTATAGATAATGATGATCCAAATATATCTAGTAATAATATAGATGGTTTGTAGTTAAATTTCAATGATGATGAAGATGATGCATATTAAGGTGAGGATGATCGTAATATTAAATACTTGAAAGAACATATGAACATTTAAAATGATGCAATGGATGAAATTGTTGCAAAAAATAATGTTAATGAGCTATACTTCTAAATTTTCAGAATTATTTGTAATCCGTGTTTAAAAAATGATGATTTTTGTGGCCCAAACTTTGAAATTCTTTAGTATTATTTGTGTTGATAAAAATTATCTATTGAAATATCCTGAAAGTGTTCAATATTGGGTATGAATTGTTGGCAGAAAAAATTAGGACTACTTGGATAGGGGTTAGCATAGCTAGTGGTCATTTATTGGTTGATAATGGCTTAGAGGTGTTGTCATCTTATTGGTTAGACTTGGATTAAAATAGGATGAAGAGATTATTGAATAACAATACATTAAATATGCAATTGTTAAAAAATATAATTACATATATCGTATATGTAAAACAATGTAAATCCAAACGATTAGGCTACATTTATGCAAAGTTTTTTCTTTATTTTATATAATAAAACAAATTGAAATATTTCACTAAGACTAAGAAAAATTCTTTTCTATGGAAAAAAAAAATAGAAATATTTAATTGTATTAATGTTCTTTATGAGTAAAAAAATATTCTCCAAGTTGGATCATTCAATTTGGCCTTGTAATGAAGGTTGGGTGTGCATTTCTATCAAGTAGGCCGAAATTGCCTTACTTCACAAAAATGCACGCCCATGCTTCATTTCTTGGCCAATATAGTTGATTCAAATTGTACATTGTTTATTTACTAACTAAGTAAAGACTTGATACTTTGGAATGTTGGAGTTGGAGTTGATAATTTGTTGAGACTTGAAGCCCTTATTTTTGTACTATTTTGTCAGCCTTACAAGGATATTTTTTTCTGGTGATATAACAATATGTGGATTATATTCCTAGTGATGTTGAATATGCAATCTTATTATGCAATTGTTTTGTTTTGATGTTGCTAAATTTTTATCTCATGTAATATTTATGAAATTTTTTTATTAATAGAAAAAACGATGTTTGAGAAGAATGGAGAGACCTTTTTAGACAACCCACATATCTGCTTGATTAATTGAGTTAGTGCAAATCCCTCAGGCATAATACAAGAATTTTTTACCATTTTGGTTAAAAATTACACCTCTAGCTCCACCAATCACTAGATTTCCTTTTGAGGCATCCTATGGTAAATTTTTCCATATTATGCACTAAGAATATTGCAAATTTGTTCTACTATGGAAAGAAGACATATTTTATATTTCAAATAGAAATTTAGTACATTTCATAAGACCAATTTCTTGGTTCAGTAAGCTATCAACTTATAAAATTCCATTACATTTTCCAAAAATAAAAGAGTAACTAGATCTCAGTGAGACCACAACCAGAAAAAAAACTCCATGAAGGAGACATAAAAGTATGTCCTCTAAAAATATTAGCAATTTATTAACAAAGGAACGTTAACGAATCCCTATATATATATATATATATATATATATATATATATATATTACATGCCGAAATGTGTCTACATAGATATAACACCTAAAAATTGCTATTTTGAAACTCAAGGATGCATGGGAGGATTATGCAAGCCCTCCTCTTTAGAGGAAGAGGGTCTCTTTCTTTCTATGGACAATTGTGATTGTTCGGGCGCTATAACAGACACATCGTTTGATCCTTGCTGAAGCTGTAAAAATTTCATTTAATAATATTCTCTCACATCTAATTTTTCTTTTCTTCGCCTATTCAATAAATCCACATTCTTCTTATATTTTTTTTGGTTCTCAATTACATTCCTTTCAATATTTTCCTTTTTAGATTTTAGCTGATATCTAAATTTGGCCAATTCACTAGTGAGTTGTTGTAATTTATCCTCAAGCTCTTTCTACCTCGATTGTTGTTGATTTGATGATTATTGTTGTTTTTCCCTCTTTAATTGCTGTTGTAAATCAGAAACCTGGGATTTCAAATTTTGTATCTCCATGTCACATCCCAAATGTTGTGCTTTTCGGCCGCTCATGAGATCTTTGTGTAGATCTGTAATTATTTTATCTCTCTTAGATATCACCTGGTTGAATGATTAAAAAATTGGTGGTGATACATACATATCGCCCACAAATTTGATGGCTAAGAAAATGGTATCTAAAACCTTCACTTCCACTTTTAGCTTGGATTTTTCCAAGTCCTTTAAAGGAAATTGTTTTACTCATGTATCCTGACTTGTACCTTTACCCTTACCCTTAAATTTATCCCCATTCTTAGTACCACCTTCTAAAAAATGTTGATATTTTTCCATTTCAAAATTTTTAATCTCCTCTTGTGTCTCGGAAATTTCAAGGTATCTCTCTTTCAACTTATTAGCTTGCCTATGATATTTTTTCTCCAACTTAGTCACTCTTTTCTTGTATTCTTCAACTTGTGATTCAAGCTTTTTTTAGTCCTGATATTTATATTTATTTGAAATTTCAACCTGTAAATATTCAATAATTTTATCTTTTTCATTCAAGAACTTGAATAATTTATTCTTAGAAGTATCTGAAGTTTCCAATGGAATATATTGAGAACCTCTTGTCTTCTTCTCAACTCCTCTTCAAGTTCACTAACTGTTTCATCATATGTAGCCTGAGCTTTTTTGAACTTTGCATATAGTTCATCTGTTTCCCTCATACCTTTGTCACTCATACTGGATACCTTTTTATAAAATTGATTTTATCCTTGGTGCTTAGGGCTTTCACTGATTTTTGTGTTCCCCACATAGTTGTTGATTCCAACACTGCAATCTTCTTCATGCATTCAAAAATATCCTTCTGCTTTAGTTCATAATTTTCCTTCCAGTTGCATATAGAGGAATAATCCTCCATTGCAACTTGTTTGTAATGGATCATTCTATTATATACTGAGAAAAAAAATCTATTATTGAAATCGTATGTTGGACTGTGCACATTTAAACTTGGAGATGTAGATTTTGAATCACCCATAAAAGGGAAATTATACTGAGGTGCCAATTGTTTATATGGAATTGTGTCTATATAAAAATCATCATTACATGTTTCCTTATAATGGTCCATACCTTCCTGCTCCGCATCTTCATCGACACACACATGTAAGTCTTCTAGAACACTAGCAGTTATATCTTTAGCATGGAAAATTATATTAAAAAAATTCTACACACCTTTAACATGTGTTTGTTTAGGTTATTCCTCAATGGTTTTATTTGGTTTTGATTTCCTAATGTAAGTTTTAAGAGGCCTTTTTTCAACACTGGGTCAATACAAATCAATAATTTTTTGCAGTGTTCCCAGGAAACTGACTTAACCTTGTTAATTACACTTTCTTGCAGGGCATAATGTAATTTTTTAGCCAACGTCAGATGAGGTACATCTATGCTCGTGCCTTCAACCCAATGAATAACTACGCTTATGCAGTCACCGAACATATCAAGATTGTGATGATTCATAATTTTCTCAAGGACAACTTGAATCAAGGATTTGCATAGTCCTTAGGGAACATCTTTCATTTTCAATCCATTCCTAAGAATATATTCTTCTTTCCCACATATTTTACTGCCCATTTCAATCGTTTTTACCTTGGGGGTCTTCTTGGAGTTAAATATTGCTCCCCCTCTACATGGGGTTTTTGTTACTCTTGCAACCAAATTAGGGTCCAACTTAATCCTATGCCCAAATATTTTTTAATTCCATGCCTTTATCAACATAATTTTCTATGGCCTCATCTATCTCATCATTTTGAAAATCAAACTATCCAATTATAAAATTATAAATCAATTCTCTTCTTAGGATATCTAGAGTACTTGGTGGAAAATTGTTTGTATCTCTTCATGTGTCAGCGCACTCTTTGAATTTTTTGACTATGAACTTCTCCTAGGAACCCCGTATGTCAATTTTTTTGTGGGGAGGAGGAAATTTTTGTTTCAATTGATGTCGTCGTTGGCTAGGGTTAAGGCACACTATCTGAATTCTTGTTGAATGCAAGAATGCACACTACATAGACCGTGACGAATTCCTGTTGAATGCAAGAGTGCACACTCAATAAAATGTGATGAATGCATGCTAAATAAAAAATGTGCATTGAATAAACCTTGAGGAATGCAAAGGAAAATGCTTTTTTTCTAACTTATTGCTTTATTTTTCTGTAAATCACTTTTATAAAGAAAATGCATTTTATTAAGTGAATGGAATTATTTATAAGGTGCTTTAAATTTTCTCTTTTACTCCTATATTTTCTCAAACACAAACTTAAAAATTCAAGTTTAATATTTAGATATAAGATACAGTTTATTAAAAATAACACTTTTAAAAATAGGGTTGCAAGATTTTGATGGCATGTAAGATGGCCATCATTTCTTTCTCATGGGTATAATTGACCAAATTTCCATCACGCAACTAGTTATTCATAATATATAGTAAATGCCCTTTTTTGCATTAAAATGACACCCAAAAATTTTTATAGTAAATTCCCTAACTAGGTCACTTGACCTAATATTAAACTTAAAACCCTAAAAATATGTACAATATAGAAAAAACCTTAAAATAGACCCTACAAACCTTTAAACCTAATTACTACTTAAATTATAAGGTCATTGAATCTTACTTATATGGTTTTAACCAAGAAAATACACATTTCAACTATTAAAATTCATGTTTGATTTTTCTTAGTCCATCACCTTGTTCCAAAACATTCCTAGTGTGGATTTATTTGAGGCATAGAAACCCTTTATGAAAATGGCTATGCCATGTTGCACAAAATGGTTGTATATTTAGGTTGGAATGATTGTTATCACATAGTAAATTAAGAGCAGGTCTAGGTGTGCATCTATTTGAGGCATACAAACCTTGACTTTAACCCTACGAAATCAGTCCAATTTGGCATATTCTTGCACAATAGAAATTTATATGTGAAAATTTAATGTTAATTATGAGTAAAAAAGTAATCTCAAATTTAAATCATTCAATTTGGCCTTGAAATGAAGGTTGAGCATGCATTTTTGTGAAACATGCCAAAATTGCATTGCTTCACAAAAATGTAAGCTCAAACTTCATTTTTTGGCCAATCTGATTGACTTGAATTGTAGACTATTTATTTAGTTATTTTACATACTTTTGAATTATTTTATATTTACTTTGAACCTTAAATAATTATACTTCAGATTCCATACCACATTCCAAGTTTTGATTCAACTTGCATTAGTGAATGTTGTGTATAGGATTTTATTCAAATTTCTCTTGGGAAAAACAATTGTCCTTTTAATTCAAAGCAACAGTTCCAAATATTCACATTAATTGTCAATTTGGGTAGGTTTTTTTATTACAAGGATATTACACAAAATATATGCAAGGGAAGATGATGACTAGTGCTAATGAATCTCAAACTCAATCATTATAATCACACTCTCAAAAACTCAACACTCTGGATGTTACACTCTCAAGAAATAAACATACAACGCATAATAAACCACTCTGTAACTCTGTAACTCTTATTCAGAAAATAATATAACTCTTCGAAACCATTCTCTCTATTGTAGCTCCTAGAGACAGCCTTGAGTTGCAAAAAGACCAGTGCCTAGGACATCTTAAAATCAGAGGTTAAATGTGGAAAATTATAAGGATGCCTCTGACAGAATATGGATCAAAATAATAATGGTTTTGATGGTTCAGGAATAGAGAAGACCTTGGAGTCTGATTCATGTGAATTACCCTATACTATGAGAGGGCTCCAGAGGCTAAATGACTGGATGGATTTCAAATGGGCCAAGTATGAAACAACGATAAGAGGCTTTCAAATTATGTAAAGGTGTTGTAGAAGAGCAGAGGAGGAATCCGTAAAATACGGGCTCAAAATCCTTAAGAATCTATCTCTCGTGAACTCAGAAGAATCGAATGCAAGTGAAATATGACTGACAATAGAGATTCGTGGAGCACGAATTAAAGAAGTTTAACACATGAATGTTATACTAAAAAAAATTCATGAATAAAAATGCATACCATCTGCAGCTACATTACACGAATCATCCATAGTAGCAGAGCATGAAAATATAATTATACATAAACATGAGATTATTGATAAACAAAGGGAATATAGATACATACTACTCATTTCCCCATCTGGAATCCAAATAAATAGCATTGTATCATATTAAGTTCAAAACAACTCTCCCAAATATGTATCTCTGAGCACAAGGAGCACAATCATACAGAACTACAACAAAATTCTCCAAAATTCAGAACCTTTCTTTCATCTTAAAACTCACTACATATAGATTTCTCCTTGAGGGTTTATGATTGAATATTCTTTCATGATCGACCCACATGTATGAAAATCAAAATATCCTAAAAAACTAGCAAAGCGTGCATCAAGAAATCACTCCTGTAATAGAGAATCAAAACATAATCAGGTGAAATCGGGATTTCACCAGCAAAACATCATAATCAGAAAGTAAAAAGAAACAAAATTATGGGCCGTGTAGGCCAAATCCTAGAATATTCCATGTGGACGGTGAGGAGTGGCTGTGAATAGGTAGGCAGTCTAGTTTCCACCACTTTATTTCATATGCTATCGAAAGCCTCCACTCTCTAATTCTCATGATTTCCACTTAACAGTTGTGAAATGGCCAGTCGTGCTGCGTGTGCCTGGCTCTTTAGCGAAGATTTCCTGAACAAACTGAATAACCCATAACTGTATGCTCTACCCAAAATCCCATGCTTTGTTTGAATTGAAAACCGGAAACCAGATTTCGGAGGGGGTCACGAATGGTTTATGGTATTGGATGGGGGGGTGCGAAATCACTACAGGATGCCACGTAGCACTAGAGGCAGTATAAAAAACTGGCCATTTTGGACCCCCCAAGTGTTAATATTTGGAAGGTGAGGGGGGAGTCGAAACAAATCATGAACCGTCGGATGTATGATAAGGAGCATAGATGAAGCGGAGATGCTGGAAGTGATGGGGAGCTTAGAAGGATGATTAACACTAGAAAGAGCGAGACAAAGGCCACGAAGGGGCTATTTATGATGTGGCAAGGAGGTAGGGCCCAAGCTCATATCGCAAATCACAATCAGAATGTTTTACATATGAGCAGTGGTAGGTAAGAGTTAAATCTTGCAGGAAGCGATGTGCGGTGAACGGGGAATGGATGACGTGGCGGAAGTGGGGTCTGCCCATAGATCGCAGTCGAAAGTATTTTTGATAATAAGTGGAGGTTAAATATTATGGTTTGCGATGTTCAGAGTGCGGTGAGTGGAATTTGACGTGGAAGGATGGAGGTGGGACCGCCCGCAGATCGCAAATTGCAGGTTTTATATGTGAGCAGTGGAAGGTAGAAGTTAAACAATGTGGGGAGCCACGTGTGGTGAGTGGGGAATGAATGACGTGGGGGGCTACTCGTGGATCGTAATTTTTATATGGGAGCAGCGGAAGGTAAGAATTAAGTTTTGTGATGGGCAGAGAGTGGTGAAGAGAAGGTGACATGGAAGGATGAAATTGGGACTGCTCGCAGTTCACAAGCGGGAGAGTTTAGTTGTGGAAAAGTGGAGGGTAGGTGCTATAATTTGCAGGGAGAGAAGTGCGATTACATTAACTTGTTTAGAGCGGTAAATTATATTACACATATTATATGTAATATATAGTATATGTAACGGTTTATGGGATGCAAAAATTAACACAACTTTGGATCATAATACCTTGACCGCAACACTTTTCTCTTTTGACTGCGGGGCTTTCTGCCCGACCTGTGCTTGAATTTCTTGGCCTTCCCCTTAAAAATTTACACCTCTGCCCTGTGATTTCCTTATAGGGATCACTTCTCCATGTTGAGTGCGGTCATAGGCCAACATTGGCTCCACATGGGGGCAACGTGCTGTTGTAAGTGCGTTGAGAACCTGCAGACCTGAATGCCTATGCTTTATTGGGAAAATGGAGTTGCAAATTCATATTTATTAGACAAAATTTTATACCAATAGTCAAATGGGTGCAAAACGGAAGATGAAATCGAAGATGATATGGAAGATGAAATGGAAGATGAAAACAGTGGAAGTAAAAAAATGGAGTATAGACAGTGGAATGATATATATAGTGGGCTGGATTAACCCGCGTCAGTGATGGAAATAGAACTTGGGGAACTGCCCATTTATGGGTGCCTCAAGTATGTCTCCTCCTAAGTTCTCCAGTGCAAAAGTATTATTTCCTTTGACCTCTGCCACCCTGAATGGACCAAACCAGAGGGTGTTGAACTTCCCATGTTTCCCTTTGTCTGACCGCCTGACATCCCATCGCAACACCAAATCCCCTACTTGGATTTCCTTGTCCTTAGCTCTTTAATCAAATAAGCCTTTCATATTTTCCTGGTACTCTATTAACCTGAGGTTTACCTGCTTCCATGTTTCATTCAGTTCCACCAACTAATTCATTCTCCTGACGAGGTCATTTGGTTCTTCCTCGCTTTATTGTAAAAATCAGGCCATGGGTAATGCAAGCTGAATAGGGAAGATTGCAGCTCTACCATACACCAGTTCATAAGGGGACTTCCTTGTGGATATTTTAGTGGTGAAGTGATTTTCCCAGAGTGCAAAATTTAGCTGGGAGTCCCAATTCTTTTGGTTTTCACTGATGGTATTTTTCAGGATCCCAACTAGTGTCTTGTTAGATGACTTTGCCAACTCATTCCCCTGTGGGTAATATGCAGTGGAGTGTCCTAGAATGATATTATAGTGTTGATATAATTTCATGAACTTGGTTGATTTGAAAGCCTGGGCATTATCGGTGATGATTTTAGCAGGGCATCCAAACCTATATATTATGTTCCCCTCTAGTAACTTGATCACTACCCCATCGGTGGCATTCCTGGCAGGCATGAATTCAACCCACTTAGTGAAGTAATATGTGGCAGTGAGGATCCATCGATGTTGATTGCTAGAAGTCGGGTGAATATTTCCTATAAAGTCGGTTCCTCACCATTTGAAAGGTTCTTCAACATGTACTGGGATCAATGGGAGAGGTGAATACCTTTGCTTTTAGAAACTTCTAACACTTCTCACAGGCCTGGACGTAGCATGTACATCACCAAACAGCTTAGGCCAAAAGAAACATGCCCTCGGGATCTTGTGTGCAGTGGATCGCCAGTTATAATTCCCACCACATATCCCTTCGTGGAACTCTGTCATCACTTGTTCAACTTCTTTCTCTATTAAACACAATAATAGGATCTACGTCGGGTCCTTCCAATACAATCACCCATTTTCCACGATGTACTTTTGAGACCTCAGCCTCAAGGTGCAGTACTTGGTCTTGTCATAGTTAGGAGGGCATCTAAGTGTTAAAATATATTCCAATATATATTTATACCATGAGGATAGAAGGTACTTCACATGTGTCTTTTGGATGGAAGATTATATGCCCTAATGTGCACCTGTATACTCCTATGCTTCTCCTCCTGTCATAGACATATTTATCCCTAGAGCTTGACATTTGGATTCAGACAGAATTTTTCCAGCCCTTGGCCTTTGATGAGTTTGATAGGTTTTATCTCCATCTCATAATCTTGAATCTTAGTTGTCCATTTTCCCCTCTTCCCTTCACTGTCGCCCTGCACTAGAATGTATTTCACTGCTGCAGTGGGCACGTAAGCAGTTATGGATGATTGTAACACATACACCCGGAATTCCTTTAGCTATTTGACCTAAGCGTAAGCTTATTTCTCCAGGAAATTATATTTCCATTCGGTGTCTCGCAGGACTTGGCTGAAGAATGAAATAGGTTGTTCATGCCCTTCATCATTTTTCTGAAAAAGTATTGCATCTATTGTGTGAGGAGAGGCGAAATAAAAAATCATGAATGGATTTCCATAATCTGGACCTGCCAGCACTGGAGCTTCTGTAAATTCCTACTTGATTCTGTTGAAATAATCCCTGGATTCAAGAGTCCATTTCACTTCACTATTCTTCTTCAGCATTTCGGTGATGTTCCGAAAGATCTCGACATAGTTTGGGATAAACCTTCCAAGGAAGTTTATTCTACCTAGGAATACCTGTACTTCATTTTTGTTTCTTGGTAGGGGAATGCCATTTATCACCTCTACCTGCTTCGGGTCGATATTCACTCCCACCATAGTCACTATGTGCCCCAGTAAATTTCCTTCTTCCAAGGAAAACATGGATTTTTGGGGGTTTAGAGACAAGCCATACCTGCGTCACTTGTCAAAGGTTTGTCGAAGATGCTCTATATGTATAGTGTCACTCTTAGATAAGACGGTGATGTCGTCCAGGTAAATCACAAAAAACTTATCCTGCTCTCCTATGAAAGTGATGTCCATAGCACGTTGGAATGTGGCATCGGCATTTATTAGGTTGAAAGGCATTCGGGTGTACATGAAGGTTCCCCAGGGCGTAGTGAACATTGTCTTCTTTTGGTTTTCTGGGAGCACCGCCACCTGATTATATCCTTAGAAGACATCCATCATGGAAATGCGGGAGGATCCCACCACATTTTGCATGATGTGATCCATCTTCAGGATGGGATAGTTGTATTTGAGTGAAGCTCTGTTCATATTACGAAAATCCACATAGAGCCTGATTTCGTTGTTCTTCTTCCTTATGGGTACCAGGTTCGCCACCCATTTAGAGTACCTTAGAAGGACAATGATCTTTGCCTGCAACAACTTCTTTATCTCCTTTTCAATAGCTGGGAGAAGAAGATTATTGATTTGTCTCAGCTTCTACTTATAAAGCTTAGCATCTTCTTTGAGTGGTATCTTGTGTTGTATAATGTCAATGTCAAAAGTCTTCAGATCTTGGTATGACCAAGCGAAGACATCTTTGTAGATTGAAATATCCTGAGCTATTGATCTTGGTATTCTTCAGGGACCCCTTTTGATAGATTCACCACCTTCGGCTCTTCCTCTGTCCCAATATTCACATCCCTGACAGACTCGTCAAGGGTCAGTTTGTTGGGGTTCACTGGGATATCATTTTTATCAAACAGTCACTCCAATGGCACAAGACCCCTGGAAATGACATTTCCTTTTAATTTTAAAACACGGTGCCCAGATAGTGTCTCTTCCCATCTGGTTTTTGGCTCTTCACTGTCATCCTCGGTGACTGAGTCGATCACCAAATTTGAGAACTCGCCCACCATTTCCATAAAATGCTTGACCTTATCTTCATCCTCGAAGACTTTCCAATGCTTTGCATTGTCCGGAATAGAGGGGCGATATCACACTTCAACCTCATATCCGAGCAAGGGATTCTGCGGGGGGCAGAAATTACTAGCAGCCACAGCTAGTGAATCTGCCATTTTGTTCTTATCCCTCAGCATGAAATAAATATTAAAAACAAAAAAGAATTTCTCAACCAAATCCCATACCTCATTCCTATAAGCTCTGAGCCGCGGATGTTTAATTTGGCATTGGCTCCTAACTTGCCTCACTACAAGCTCTGAGTCTCCAAACACCTTGAGGTTCTGTATGTTCATGTTTCGTGTTGTCTGTAATCCCAATAGCAGGGCTTCATACTCAGCCATATTGTTTGTGGCTTCAAATTCTTGCTTAAAGGAGAGGTGAATTAAGCAACCTTATGGTGATATCAAGAGTACCCCGACCCTGTTTCCTTCTCATGAATAAGCCCCATCAAACTGCAAGGTCCAAATTTTGTTTTCCTCTCTGCTCATAGGATCCTTCAGTGTAAGATGAAAAACCTTCGTTTCTTGCAGGATATTTTCATCCTCCTCGAGCATAAGAAAATAGAACTCACCCTCTTTACCACATACCGAAGAATTTGTAGAACAATCATCTTTGGTGACCATATTCACAAACCTAGATTCATGGTATAATCTTCTTTCCTCCCCACCGAACACTGGAATAGTGGTGTAGGTGAGGTCAAGTTTGATTGATCCTCCAATCATGGAACCCCGGGATCTCGAAAACAACATTCCAAACCGAGATGGGATATCAGCTACAACAATTTCCATTACCACACTTTTGGCCAAAATATAGGCTAAGTTTACTACCAGATATTTTATCATACCCAAGCACTTCACCCTATTTGAATCAAAAGAATACAAGTCTTTACAAGGCCTTGTAATCTACAACCCCAATTGCTCCATGACAGACATAGCAACATGTTATTTGAAGCCCTAGAATCTAGCATGCAATTGTGAAACAATAAGTCATGTATCAGTAGAGTCACATAGAATGGGGGAGTGGTTGAGTCCTATTCTTCTACATGAGGTCCAAAAACTACCATGGGTTGTTCTTCTTGGAGATTGAGGCTGCCAGGTAGTGGGTTTACCCGATGGGGCTTCATGAATTGAGACACCTGAGCTTTGTATGAAGGCTATTTCAGGAGCTCAATCAATGGGACCGGGATCTTAACCTTCTCTAATTCTTTCTGGAGATTAAAGGACATGGGCCCTTTTTCTACAGTGGCTTCCTTGAACTGTTCTTTAGGAGGGTCAGTCAGGTCTAAAGGTACATATGGTTATTTCTCATTTTTGGGAGGATCAAAGGCTTGTTTCATGGAACTGGATGCAACGACTTTATGAGGGGCATACTCTTCTAACGGTTTTTTCCCCTTATTGGCAGAACTAGGAGGGGTCTTTTCTATTGATATTGAATCTTCATTTTGTTCTTGCACTTGGGTTCTCTTCCTAGAGGACCTAAGATCATACTTCTTTTGGAGTTGAGCTTGCATGAAATCCATGAACTACCTGCAGTAATTGTCAATATCTTGGTCTTCTGAATTGACTTCCTTCTCTTCTTGCTCCCCTTGTAGGGTGAGTTCACCTTCCTCATCATCGGAGTAAGTGAGGAATTTATTCTATTGGTTGTCTATGACTTCCTCGGCCTGTTCCTCCAGCTCTCCTTCCAAGTAAAAAGGAGGTTGGACATGATGTTTCTATTCCTTCCTTTCACGTTGCAGTAGCTATAGAGGGGCCTTCCAATATTGGGGATTAAACCCACGGTTGGGAATCATTTTTTTGGAATGAGGAGGGGAATTCTTTGCCTCCAATTCAAACTTAACCAGCTTATTTGGGAGGTTCTTGATCATCTTATTCATTTCTTCAATTCTATACTCCTGTGATTCCCTCTCCTGATTAGTAGTAGAAGCCTCCTCCTTGCTCTTTCTTCTGGCTTCATGCTCTGTCTTCCCTTTGAATTTACCAGTAGAAGTAAATTTTGTTTCTACCTCCAATGCATCAGTCTAGATCTAATCCAGAGATGTGGATTTTATTTCTCTTAGGGTGAACCCAAAATTTGGTTCGAAAGCTCCTACGAAGACCACCTTAGCAACTGCTTGGGGAGGATTTATCTTAGCAGGGAGATTATTATAGAGATTATTGAACCTCTTTATAAATTCTGTTACATCCTCATTGTGTCTCTTTTTAAGAGCGTTGAACTCTGTCAGAACGTATCCATGATCCCTCTTTTATCCCCATTTTAGTGTGAAGAAATTCTCCATTTCTTCCCAAGTGGTGACTGTGTTATCAGCTAGAGACTTGAACCACTTTTGAGACTCTCCATCCAAGAATTGGATGAAAAGCCTCAACACCACATCTAAGTGCTCTACATTCACATTCTTAGCAAAGGCGCGAAATTTTTCAATATGTCTCTGCGCAGAAGTAATATCTTCCCCAGTGAACCAAGGCAGCATATTTAAATAATCCTGCGGCATGTCATTCAATACTTGAGGTAGAGCCAATGGAGCATTTTTTTTTAGGAGGCAAGTTATGAGAAAGATGTGGCTGTGGTATAATAGGTATATGCTGAGTAGAGGTTTGGATATTGATCTGTAAAGAGCTTTGGAGTGTTGTAACTTCTTTTACTTCTTCAATCTCTGGAGTAGGGTGTGTTAGTGTCAGTCTTTGCATATTTCCACCAGGGATCAAAACACATTTGCATGCACATCTTAGGTGTCTCATAATGAATAAAGTTTTCATCATTCCATTAGCTCATGAATTAAAAATTGTTCCGCTAGTGGTTTTCCTTGTCAATAAACACCACTCTCTCCAAGATTCATATTTTTGACTCATTCCCATGTCCCCTTGAGCATAATTGCACTTATGGAAATGCTCTTTTCACTTGAAAGTTTTTAAGTCAAAATCTCACTCAAAATTAGGCCCAAAAAGTAGTCCCATTAGGTAATTAGGGTTTTTCATCTTTCAAGGTCACTCTTTCATTCCAATGATGTTAGCACATATATGAGAGGGATTGAACAAGATTATCATGATGGTATCATTTTACTTCAAAGGTTCTATTTTCAATTTGAAGACTTTTTTTTTATGAAAATGCCATTTTGATATAAAAGTCACTTATGTAATTTATTTTGTTTTTTTCAAATGTAATTTTATGCTGCTATATGTAATAATTAAATCCCAAAGCTATCAAAGCCATTATTTCAAGCCTCAGTGAGCAAAAGAGAAGCCAACTCCATGACTTCAAAACCCTGCAATGCCAAAAGTGTCAAAGAGTATCAGTGATAAAGGAAAAAGACTTCAACAATTAGAAATTAGATTTTTCAAGTTAAATTAAATCCACATGCCTATAAATCTCATCAAACATTTCAAAAGAGTCATTGTTTCCTTTCAAAGTGTAAGAAGCATTCAACAAAGAAAATTTTGTGAGTTTTTGAAGCGAAATTGGGCCAAATTTCTTGGCACTGCACATTTTGCAATTGGCGTTGTGCGTTTACACCGGTGTTGCGCGCCTGTACCTTGGCGTTGTGCCCTTGCCAGAAGATTGTCATGTATTTTGTGAAGGCGTTGCGAATTTGGAAAAGCGTTGCACGCTCACACAGTGGCGTTGCGTGCCTAGATAGGGAAGATTGTTGAGTGTTCTAGCAATCCAAACAAGTTCAAAACACTTCCAAGTTTATCCAAAAGTCCTCCAAGCATTTCTAAGCAGTAAGTACATATCATAACTCCATTTCTAAGATATTTGGTGATTCTTGAATGCATTAAAGTGAAACCCTAATTACAAGTTTCTGATCACTATCTATACACTTGTTTCATCCTCCTAAACAAAATATCATTCATAGACATGGTGATTTCATTGATTTAGTTTTCTCCTTCACTCATTCCCTTCACCTTTCAAGCTATCCATCTCATCCCCTTCCCCTCATCTCCTTTCACTTGTACCCTAGGGTTTCATAAGTCAGAGTTTAGAGATGTCAGAAGAAGAAGATAGTTGCATTGTTGGTGAGGCACAAAGGCCAAGAAGAAATGATCATAAAGGAGGGAAAATAAACAAGTTTGAGCCCATCACTACAAGAGAACTCATGGCCTCTCCTCTCACTATGTCTTATTTTAAACATCAGGGCTACTTTGAGTTCTGTAAGAGAGTGCAACAAGTCCAAAATCACTCAAAGTTGACAAGACTATTCATCATCAATCTGGCATGAAAGCACTTAGGCAGGTTACTCTTCTTGGGGTTACTTTTTTACCTTTGATATGTCCAATAATGCCATTACAGTTGCCACAGGGATCCCTAGTGTAGGAGAGAGGTGGTTTAAACAAGCAAACTTGGATATGAGCTATTATGAACCATACCTTAAACCTAGGTCTAGAGAAACTGGAAAACGGGCCGCACGAACGTGCACAGGGCACCCGTGCGGTCACAAGTACTTAGCAAATTTTATATAGCCGCCCTCAACCGAACTGACTCGACCCAAATGCGTTTGGGCGGGCACCCTCAACCAAAAAGACTCGACCCGAATACATTTGGGCGGCCGCCCTCAACCAAGACGACCCTACCTGAATGGGTTTCGACAGGCGCCCTCAAATGAAATGACCCTACCCGAACGGGTTTCGGTGGGCGCCCTCAAAAGAAACGACACGTGGGGCTACCGAACGAAGGCACAAGGGAGCAAACGGCAAACGGGTTGCACGAACGTGCACAAGGAACCCATCCGATCACAACTTAGCAAATTTGATACGACCACCCTCTAATGAAATGACCCTAACCGAACGGGTTTGGGCGGGCACCCTCAAACAAAACGACACGGCAGGCTACCAAACGAAGGCACAAGGGAGAAAACGGTAAACAAGCCGCACGAACGTGCACAAGGCACCTGTGCGGTCACAACTTAGAAAATTTGATACGACCGCCCTCAAATGAAACGACCTGACCTGAACGCGTTTGGGTGGGCGCCCTCACACGGCGCGACATGGCGCACATGACTGAACGAAGGCATAAGGGAGCAACTGGAAAATGGGCCGCACGAACGTGCACACGGCACCCGTGCGGTCACAAGTACTTAGCAAATTTGATACAGCCGCCCTCAACCGAAACGACCAGACCCAAACGCGTTTGGGTAGGTGCCCTCAACCGAAATGACCCGACCCGAATGTGTTTGGGCGAGCACCCTCAACCGAAATGACCCGACCCAAACATGTTTGGGCGGGTGCCCTCAACCAAAATGACCCGACCCGAACGGGTTTGGGTGGGTGCCCTCAAACAAAACGACACGGCGTGCTCGACTGAATGAAGGCACAAGGGAGCAAACATAAAACGGGCCACACGAACGTGCATAAGGCACCCTTGTGGTCACAACTTAGAAAATTTGATACGGCCACCATCAAACGAAATGACCCGACCCGAACGCATTTGGGCGGGCGCCCTCACATGGTGCGACACAGCATGCACAACCGAACGAAGGCACAAGGGAGCAACTGGAAAATAGGCCGCATGAACGTGCACAGGGCACCCGTGCGGTCACAAGTACTTAGAAAATTTGATACAGCTGCCCTCAACCGAACCGACCCGACCCAAATGTGTTTGGGCAGGCGCCCTCAACCGAAACGACCCGACCCGAACGCGTTTGGGCGGGCGCCCTCAACCAAAATGACCCTACCCGAACGGGTTTCGGCGGGTGCCCTCAATTGAAACGACCCTACCTGAACGGGTTTGGGTGGGTGCCCTAAAACGAAACGACACGGCAGGCTACCGAACGAAGGAAAAAGGGAGAAAACAACAAATGGGCCACATGAATTTGCACAAGGCACCTGTGCGGTCACAACTTAGCAAATTTGATACAACCGCCCTCAAATGAAACGACCCAACCTGAACTCGTTCGGGCGGGTGCCCTCACATGGCACAACACAGTGCGCATGACCGAACGAAGGCATAAGGGAGCAACGGAAAACGGGCCGCACAAATGTGCACAGGGCACCCGTGCGGTCACAACTTAGCAAATTTTTATGGTTAACATTTCTTAAAAATTTTGAAAAAAAAATAGGATCTTACCAAAGAGGATTGATTCTTCACTAGGTCAATCCATTAAGATATTTTTATCTAAGGTTTTTTTTTTACTTTAATGCAACTTATTTGTCAACAAAAGGGACATTTCATTTGATTAATTCATATGCAATGTGATTCATTATCTACAAAGATTGAATATATTGTGTGAGGAATATATTTTCTACAAAACTATGGATTTTTGTGCGCTAAAAATTGTAAGGGATGGAATGAATCTCACTCCTTATAAACCATTTTTCTTAGAAAATTTCCTTCCCAGATCTTGTTACTCCCTCAAGTTTCACTAATGCACGGAAGGCTAAAATCAATTAATGGGTCCTTTTCCCCGTACCCAACAGCTTTTTCATTGACATTGCATTATGGAAACAATTTACAAATCTCTATCACTCTAATAGCTTGTTCATTGACATTATATTATTGAAACAGTTTACAAATCTCTATCACTCAAATAACAAAATTTGAACGCTTATTTCTATAGATCTAAGAAGCTACCGATTCTTACATATTTGGATCTCTATTTCAACTACTTGGATGTTGACAAGAAAATTTCCATCCAATTCAATTTAGGTGATCTATTAATTTACTACTAAAAATGAAAGACGACACTTCAATTTTTGTTTGATGTACAACAAACATATAGAGTTCAGCCTAATTTTTGGAGTTGCACAAGCTAGTTTCCCTGTTTTTTTTTCATCGAGTTTTCTGGAGATCCACTGTGCCAATTTTCTTCGATTTGGCCGATGCTTTATGCTTTCAGGAGTAATTAAACTATACAATCTCCATAACAATGAAGAATCCTATGAGCTACATATAACTATACTGCAATGGCAAAAGTTGCGTGATCTTGCTAGGTGTTTGACCCCTATCCGCTCACTCGTATTTTATAAATAACCATTCATTTTATAAAGAACCTTTGACCAAAAGCTGTTCACCGAAGCGATTAACCCACGATATAAAATGAGAAACTAACTTTTCCTTTGCTAGATCAATCGCAGAGCTGGTTGCATAGCTTTTCGTATGGAACATGGTAACTAGAGCTAAGTGTCGCTATTGCGACGTTCGGAGAAAAGTGCCGAAAATGCAACGGATTGGAGGAAAGTGTCGCAAGACCGACACTTTCCTCCAATCCATTGCAATTCCAATGCTTTGCTCCAAACGTCGCAATAGCGACACTTAGAGATAAGTGTCGCTATTGCGACATTTGGAGAAAAAGCATCGGAATTGCGATGGATTGGAGGAAAGCATCGCAAGACCGACACTTTCCTTCAATCCGTCGCAATTCCGACGCTTTGCTCCAAACGTCGCAATAGCGACGCTTAGCTCTAAAGTGTCGCAAGAACAACACTTTCCTCCAATCCGTCGCAATTCTGATGCTTTTCTCCAAACATCGCAAGACCGACATTTGCCTCTAAGTGTCGCAATATCGACACTTGTCTCCAAACGTTGGTATAGCGATAGTTGTGGGTGGGATTTGAAAAATTGATAAATTTTGGGGAAATTTCTGACTTTTGGTCAAAGTGTCGGAACTAAAGTGTCGAAATTTCCGCCAAATGTACTAGTGTATAAATATGACAAGAAATCAATTTTCCCTTTCTCTCATCTCCTTGACCGATATGCCCCCATGATGAAGATAATAATGAAGTATTTCACTTGTGAGGGGAGGTTTACCCGACTCTACTCATACCATATCTGTCTCCTCATGCATTTCACTAGAGTTAGAATGCTACACTTACCTTATTGTCTTTTCCACCGCATTGACAAGATGGCTTACATTGTGCAAAAGTGGGACCCCGATCATCAAATGCAGAGTCTATTTCATCATTCACTCATTAAAATGGTGGTCATGCATCAACTTCAGCAAAAAAACATTTCATGGGATGCATTCATTGCAAATGAGGTTTTCACTATTCCACCCAGTCATCATGAGCACGACATTCCTTCATCATCTCATCCTCCCATATCCATTTCTCCATCACATCCTGTTGTTCATACATCACCACCCACTCACATCCATTCACCTCATGTTGATCGTACCTCATCACCTTTATATAACCATTCACCATCACATCATGATACCAGAGCATCAATCAGTGAAAGGGACGTTGAGGCAGCTTACACTAAGATGACTAATATTGATCCATTTCCCTTGACATATCATAGAGGCCAAAGGCATGTGTTTTCTTCACATGGTGTGAAATGGGCCATGCCTTCTTCATTAGAAAAATAGGTAGACAAGGGAAAGGAAAAGGCTACAGAGCCTATCGTTGTTGAGTCGGAGGAAAAACATGAAACGGAGTAGGAGTTTCAGTTGATTGACCTTGATGATGAGGATGGGGTTATAATCACCAATGAATTTATTAGAGGCAAGGAGGCTAATATTAGTGAGCTTCAAGCTAATCTTGGTAGATCACAGTACGTGATTGACTTTCTTGAGTTAGAGAATCAGCAGCTAAAAACTAAGCAAACCATCAGTGAGGTCAGAACAATCAGAGCTTAGTGAGAGGCAGGAAAGGCCAAGGATTTGCTGGAGGAGACCTTGGGCAGATGTGATGATATTGATGATGAGGAAGATCAGCTTCCGAGACAAAGACCAAGGAAAATTGGGCTAAAGAAGGCTTTAGCTCGAGAAAGGAAGAAAGAGGCTAAATTGGCAGAGCAACTTACTCTAAGTGAGCTCCTTTCCATTGAGATTAGAAAATATAGAGAGTATTGGCTTGAAAGTGCCAATTTGCATCTGGAGGGCCTACTGGAGAAGGTAAATAAATACACTAAAATTCAGAGGAATATGGCAAAACATTATGCCATGAGAAACAGGATTGCAAGGGCTAAGCTAGAACGAGCACATGCAAAGATTCGAGGTTTGACCGAGTCAAAGGAGAAGGAGAAGTTGAAAATTCTTGCTGAGGTGTCCCTTCAGGCCTCCAACCCTTGATCAGCAAGCAAATTCCAATTTTGGCACACTTTGTGCAAATTTTGATTTTTGACAGTTTAACACACAGAAAATTGGCTAAACGCGCAGTGACACTGGTGCTCTGCTCTTTTTTGGGGAATAAAAATGGAAAATGGTCATAGTTCCTAATGATGAGTACATCAACCTTAGAAATTTTCAGGGGATTTGGAGCAAAACTAGTCCTTCAAAAAGGCAAAAAACCATCAAAAAATCATGTTTCTACCCTCTTTTTTACCCTGGCGCTGTGCATTTACTAGTCTTGGGAGAATAGGTTTTTGATAGAGCAGATGGAAACCATTTTTGAAACTGGAGGCATATTTGGAAACTTGACTCAGAGATATTTCTAATGAGCTATAATGGAGATATTTTGGACGTCAGGAAGGCCTCCGGAATTTGGTCGTAAGACAAAGCAATTTTTTCTCGTCATGGGAAAACTAATGATTTAAATGATCAATATGGATGTAAATATCATGTTTTCACTTTTATCTAGGGTATATGCATCATATAAGTCTACTAGGAGGTCAAATGAATCAGTTTCCTCTCTTTTAGAGGCAAATTGTTGAGTTTTCCTAGTCTTCAGATTCTTGTTTGGGAGTAGGTGAAACAGCTCCTCCTCTCATAGATTCGACTCCCTGAGGCTAGAGAGGGTGATTTTGAAGTCTATGTGATGTATTTTCTCAGTCATTTTTTGAGGTTGGACTCACTTGGAGCTTTGGCATATCAAGAGACATCTTTGTATATCAGTTTGTCTTGGACATTGATAGAAATTTGCAGCTATTTTCTTGGGATACATGTGGTATGAGTTTTAGACATAGTTTCCTCTCTGTTATCAATTTTTTTGAATTTATTCTTAATTCATAAACCATTTCATGTCTATAATATACTAGATTTCAAGTTTGAAAGGAAGAATCCATATGTATTTATGCTCTGTTTTGGGAAATTTAGTATAATGTGTTCATTCTCTTCAGTTTGGGGAAAATAAATTTCACATGTTTTCCCTAGCTCCTCACCATTCTCTTCACCTCACACAATCATCTTTGAATGTCTAAATCTTCTACCTACCTTGCCCCTTGAAACCCCTTCTGATTTTGACCTAATCTCCTTGCCTTAACTGTTTGGCTCCTCCTAATCCAGCAAACCCTAAAATCAAAATAAAACCCCTTGTACTCCTTAGCTAGCCTAAAATATTTTCATCCAGTCCTCTTGGCTATGATTCTATCAAGATATACCTCTTTGACTTGTTAGGGCTAGATACCAAGTCCAAATTTTGGTTTGAGGTTACCTCGGGATTGCCTCTCTCAGCGTTGAGGTTCAATCTGAGTGATAAAATTTTGGCAACTCAACTGGGGAAGAAAAAGTAAGATCGGATCAACCCCAGTAATTAATTTTCATTGGAATTCTTAAAATTGTGGATGATAAGTTTATAATTTATTCAAATATTGAATTGAAAAAATTGTAAAGTGCATATTTGGTGTTGAAATCGGACATACTAGCTTCCCGAAGATATACCAGATCCAACCCCAATCCAAATCCTCCTACTATTGTTAGTGATCCTCAAAACATTGGAAGAAAATGTAAAGTTGTTTTCGATACTTCTAGTTCAATTGGAAATAAATCAGAAGGAAGTTCCATCCCCAGAGCTATTTCATTTCCCGAAGGGTTAAAAAGCTTGCAAGATATTGAATTTGATATAAATTTTGAGCAAAGTTCTTTCCAGAGTAAATCTTTGAGTTGGATTGACGAGACAGTTGTTCATTCCTCCATTTCCTTTCACAGACCTATTGAACAACAATTTTCACACTCTCAATTATGGTTTCAATCAAGGTCTCAATCAGAATTTTTCCAATCTCTTAAAGATTTGTAGAACTACTCCTCATAGGTAAGTACTTGGTTGGAAAGCAGACGTCATATCTTAGCCTCTTCTTCCATCACTTCATCTACTATTACTCACAATATCCCTCTTCCCCCTCCTTCTCCTTCATCTTTTGTTCACATTATTCAATCAGGTAAAAGTCTTCCTTTAATCACCTCAGGTATCCAAATCCCTGTGATTAATCTTGTTGTTAATCCTCCACCTCCACCTTCAATCATGGCTACAATATATGCCCCCCTTGTTTTCCCTTAGAATCCAGGTCAAATGCCTGTAGATTACCAAACCAAAATCCCTTTGTTTGATCAAAATCACGTAGATAAGATGAATGACTTCTTTGACCTTCATGAAATTGATATAGAGGATGTGAATACGAGACTGTTTGCACAAAGTCTGGGAGGAGAAGTGAGAAAATGGTTCAGAGCTCTACCAGCAGCCACTATTGACACCCTATAAATTTTGCATAATCATTTTGTAGAAAGATGGGAACAAAAGAAGAATCCTCTTCAAATCCTGTCCGAATATGAGAACATGAAAAGGAATTTTGGTGAGTCTGTTCAAGGTTATTGTGTGAGATTTAATGCAGTGTACAATGATCTTCCTGCACATATGAAACCACAGGAGGGTATGGTTTTGGTCAAATTCCCGGATTGATTTGATGCTGATATGGCATATCAATTGCGTAAACGTGATCCTACAACTTTAGCAGACATGCAGAATAATGTTGTAAGTGTGGAATCTAATTTTCTGGCCAAGAGAGCAAGGATGAGATCAGAAAAGAGGGTGACTATCAAAGAGGAGACCTCCACTTCTGAAGAAAAAATGGATTTATTACTCTGAACTGTGGAGAGAATGGTTGACAGACTATCTATCTCAGATAGACCTGAACCACAGATCCGTAATCCAAATTTCAGAGGGCAGGAACAACCTCAGTTTAGAATCAAGTAAAGAGAGCATAAAGCACCTAACCAAAAAACACAACAACAACAACAACAGATTAGGACCCCGTTGCAGCAGAACTATGTCCAAGGAGTAGAAGAAGAGGAAGATGAAGATCCAGTGGTTGAAACAAATAATTTATTTACAACAGATGGCTTGCCCATGTTCCTGACTAAAGATGAGTATACTAAAAATCTAGATTCTCCAAAAGATGAATATTATATCTTGGCAAATAATGATGATTTAGAAACAAAATCATATCATTACCAACGTGGATATATGAATGCTTTGAGTGCACAGCAGAAATAATATTCTCTAAGGAGTAGAGATGTACCTGTCAATCCCATTCAGAAAAGGAAAGAGCAGTAAAAGAATGATCTTCCTAATAATCAGAGAAAGGGTAAAGAACATGTAGATCTGAATAGTAACAACAATCAGCCATCAACAAGCTCAGCTGTTAAGGAGAAAGACACTCAGAAAAAGGAGACTGTGACAAGGAATCAAAATGATAGAAGGAATACTGCTGTCAAAGAGGTAGATAAAGTCACAACTTTTAATTTAGAAAATGAAATAGCTAAATTGAAAATGTACATTCCTTTGACAGAGTTAGTAAAGAATAGTCCTTACAGAGATCAAGTGTTTA
This sequence comes from Pinus albicaulis, assembly GCA_034641835.2. Taxonomy (NCBI): domain Eukaryota; kingdom Viridiplantae; phylum Streptophyta; class Pinopsida; order Pinales; family Pinaceae; genus Pinus; species Pinus albicaulis. Next base: position 120,813,049 of record CM076582.1, on the reverse strand, counting down.
GAATGTTGCTATTTGATCCTTTGTCCGATATGGTTAATGTTGAAGATGACCACCCTGAACTCATTTTCGGTCCAGCTATAGATGGTAATTTAGGAGAAAGTGAAGTTCCTCCCTTTTATTTGAGCCTAAGACTGCATGAATACATACTTCACAATGCTATGCTTGATTACGGGGCCTCTCACAATCTGATGCCTAAGGCTACTATGGAAAATATGGGCATGGATATCACCTGACCTTATCATGATTTGTATTCATTTGATTCTTCTAGAGTTCGCTGCATTGGTCTCATTAAAGATTTAGTGGTTTCTTTGGCTCAAATCCCGGACAAGAATGTTTTTATGGATGTGGTGGTGGCTGACATACCATCTCGTTTCGACATGCTACTATCGAGATCATAGGGAGCCAAACTAAAAGGTACTTTACAACTGGACTTTTCCTATGCTACTATTCCTGTTTTCGAGCCATTTAGGAAATTTTACCGGGAAAAGAAAATGAAATATATGATAACTAGTAAGGAGAAGCCTATCAATCATCCAATACAGGTTGCACATACATATTTGGAATTTTTATTTTGTACAATGATGGTGATTTGAATGATGTAAATAATCAATTATTAATAGCAGAATAAGTTCCATAAGTTTCAGAAAGTTTTAGAGAAAATCTTGATAAAGAGAAAGAAGTGGTGCTTTCTTCATTGGTACCTTCCTATGAGCAACCTCCTGAAAAACAAAAAATTAGTGTAGAACAGAAAAATGAAGTTACTAGCCCAAGTAAAACAGAACCAAAAGTTGAGTTTCAGGATTTAGAAGACGAGGAAGGCTTATGGAGCATGGATTTCGATGGTGCTTTGGGTAAGGAAGGTGCAGGTATTGGTATTTGGATCCGAAGCCCTGCTTGTAAATCTGGTGGAATACCAAGTAGTGTTAGATAATTCTCTTATAAGTTGGTTTTTGACTGTTCTAATAACGATGCAGATTATGAAGCATTGATTACAGGTCTTAAAATTATGAAGAAACTTGGTGTGAAAAGAATTTCTATTGATGGTGATTCTAAGCTTGTCATAAACAAAGTAAAAGGAGAGTATCAAGCAAAACATCTGTGGATGAGAGCCTATAGAAATGCAGTCTTGGATGTCTTGAAAACGTTCCATGAGTATACATTAACAGCATTGCGAAGAACTCAGAAAATCATTGTGGATTCTCTTGCTACGATGGCAAGTAATCTCAAAGTTTCAATGAATTCCAGTAATAAATTTGAAATTCATGTTAAACATGGACCTAGTGTCCCAGATAATTTAATATACTGGAAATTTTTTTGGGATGACAAAGAGATTAATAGCTTTTTACCGAATGAAGGAAAGTTTAAGGATGCTTTTATTGATGATTTATGTGATGTTGATGATCAAGACATAGAGCCAGTCAGATGAATTCTTTGCAGCTGAAAGATAATGTTATTCCTAGAGGTCTGATACCTTTAGAAGATCTGTTCGATCAGGATGATGTGGCCAGGAAACCAACATTGACTCCTATAGAAAAAGGTGTGGAAGATGTGAACATAGGAACACCAGACAAGCTCAATATGGTTAAGTTGTCTAAGACATTATCTTCTGAGGCCAAGGAAAGTACATTAAATTATTGTCTGAATTTTCTGATATTTTTGCATGGGATTATGCAGATTTGAAAGTTTATGATAAGAATATTATTCAACACACTATTCCCATCAAGCTGGATCATAAACCCTTCAGGCAGAAGTTGAGGAGGATAAACCCAATATTATTACCTTCCATCGAGAAAGAGGTAAATCGACTTTACAAATTAGGTATCATTGTACCAATTATGTTTTCTGATTGGATTTCAAATTTGGTGTCGGTAAGGAAAAAGACAAGAGAGATAAGGTTATGCATAGATTTCCAGAATTTGAATAAGGTATATTTAAAGTATAATTACCCCCTTCCTAAGATGGATCATGTTTTGTAAAGGGTAGTTGGAGCATCATGGATGTCACTACTTGACAGATATATAGGTTATAATCAGATTTTGGTACATGAAGAAGACCAAGGTAAGACTTCGTTCACAACACCTTGGGGAACCTTTCAGTATCTTAAAATGTCATTCGGACTCAAGAATGCAGGGGCCACATTTTAGTGGACGATGGATATAGCCTTTGCTAATGAAAGGGATGTTTTCTTAGTAGTGTATCTAGATGATTTGATAGTGCTTTCTGGTTTTGAGGATCAACATTTGTATCATTTGAGGATTATTTTTCAGAAATGTAAGGAGTTCAGGGTTTCTTTAAATCCGAAGAAGAGTCTTTTTGCCATGGATGAAGGCAAACTGCTTGGTCACATAATTTCCAAAGATGGCATTCGCATTGATCCTTCCAGAGTTGAAGCCATTCAGAAGATAAACTTTCCACAAAACAAAAAAGGGACTCATGCTTTCAATGGTAAGATGAACTTTTTACGAAGATTTGTTCCGAATTTAGCTAAGAATTTGAGAGAAATGAATAATATGTTGAAAAAGGACAGTAGTGTAAAATGGACCACTGATGCTATGAAGTATTTCAACCTGGTAAAGCTTGCTTTAAGCATATCCCCTGTTTTGGTTAGTCCAGATTATACAACTGATTTCATAATATTTTCATTTGCATCCGAGCATACCTTAGTTGTAGTTTTTATGCAAAAGAGAGATTAGGTTGAACAGCCTATTTCTTTCTTTAGTCGAGCCATTCGAGATGTTGCTCTTCGCTATAAAATTATTGAGAAACAAAGCTTTGAAATATTTCCGGATCTATATTCTACATTCACATACTATTGTGTATGTTCCAAATGCAGCAGTGAAAGAGATTCTCACGCAGACTGATCCTGAAGGTCGGAGAGGTAGGTGGATAGAAGCTATGCTTGAATATGATCTTGAGATTAGGCCTACAAAATTGATCAAGGGATAGGGGTTAGCTAAGCTAATGGCCGAATCCAACTTGCATGCTTTAGATATAAACCTTATTGCAGCAATGTCAGAAGATGATGAACATGACACTTTAATACAGGTATAAGAAATGTTTCTTACTTCACCATGGTATTCTGATATAGTATATGTTCTTCAGCACTTGTGTCCTCCTCCTGGAATGTCAAAAGGTCAAGGTAGGTCTTTGAAATTGAAATCTTCTAAATACTGCGTTCTAGGAAGTGCCCTTTATTGGAAAGATCCGAGAGGTGTTCTTTTGAATTGTATGGTTGAAGATGAAGCTAAGTAGGTAATGGATGAATTTCATAGGGGAGATTGTGGAGGTCATTTATTTTGGAAAACAACAACTAAGTGTTGAGAGCAAGGTATTATTGGCCAACTTTGTTTTCTGATTTGTACAAAATAGTCACAAATTTTCGTGAATGTCAGGTTTTTCAGGGAAAAAGGAAGCTCCTTCCTCTTCCGCTGAAGCCTATTGTAGTAAATGCTCCTTTTCAACAGTGGGGACTTGATTTTATGGGGAAATTCATCCCACATCATCGACACAACACAAATGGATCCTAACATCCACCGACTACTTCACTAAGTGGATCGAGGCTATTCCTACAAGGCAAGCTATGGATACAGTAATCATTCAATTTTTGGAATCCAATATTCTGTCTCGTTTTGGTTGTCCTCATAATATTATTATAGATAATGCTATAGCATTTAAGTCAAAGAAGATGATTGAGTTTTGTCATTAGTACAATATCATATTGGGTCATTCCACTACATATTATCCACAAGGCGATGGATTAGTTGAGTCCTCTAATAAATCTTTCGTTAATATCATTAAGAAAATGTTGGAGGAGAACAAGAAAATTGGCACCGGAAGCTTACCAATGCTTTGTGGGAAAACCGAGTGAGCACCAAGGCATCTATAGGTATGTCACCTTTTTAATTAGTTTATGGTACAGATATAGTGTTTCCTACATCACTTGTAGTCCCAGTTATGAGATTATTGCAGGAAGCAGATAGTGAGGAAGATAATATGCAACGCCGAATCAATCAAATGATTCATCTTTAACAAACAAGGAAGGAATTTTCTCAGATTTCTTCTAAGCTTTAGGAGAGAATTAAGAGGATTTATGATCGGAAAACCAAAGCAGATAAATTTCAGCTGGAAGATTTAGTGCTAAGATGGGATGCAAGAAATGAAGATAAAGGTAAGCACGGGAAGTTTGAAAACCTTTGGAAGGGACCCTACAAGATCTTGTCTTATCGAGGACAGAATGCCTATTTGCTGAAAGAAATTAATGGAGAGGAATGTTCAGGAGGACCAGTCAATGGTAGGCTCCTGAAACATTATTATTTCTGATGCAACTTATGAGAGAATGTTTCACTGTCATTGTAAATACTAGTTTATATTTTCTGCAAGGTTTGAGGTAGAAGGTCATCTAGGCTTGGGGCCTGAAGTGAAGGCTATAAAGCTTGTTGATTTTCTGTTGTTTTCATAATTTTAGAGTCATTTTTGAGTTAGTGTCAGAGTCATTTTTTGAGTCATTTTCAGTCTCTTTAAATGGTTTTTGAGTCAGTTAAAGTTATCTGTAGTCTTTTGGATTGTTTGACCGTATTTACCCAATGGTAAGGCACTTGGTCTACGGTGTTCTTGACACCTCCAAGGATATTCCATCCCCAATAAGGCCAATGTTAGTGTCAGTATTTGCATACTTCGACCAAGGATCAAAACACATTTGCATGTGCATCTTAGGTGTCTCATACTAAATAAAATTTTCGTCATTCCATTAGGTCATGACTTAAAAATTGTTCCACTCGTGGTTGTTCTTGTCAATAAACTCCACTCTCTCCAAGATTCATATTTCTAACTCATTCCCATGTCCCCTTGAGCATAATAGCACTTATGGAAATGCTCTTTTCACTTGAAAGTTTTTAAGTCAAAATCTCATTCAAAATTAGGTCAAAAAAGCAGTCCCATTAGGTCATTAGGGTTTTTCATCTTTCAGGTCACTTTTTCATTCCAATGAGGTCAGCACATATATGAGAGGGATTGAACAAGATTATCGTTGTGGTTTCATTTTACTTCAATGGTTATATTTTCAATTTGAAGATTTTTTTTTATCAAAACACCATTTTTATATAAAAGTCACTTTTGTAATTAATTTTATTTTTTCAAATGTAATTTTATGCTACTATATGTAATAATTAAATCCCAAAGATGTCAAAGCCATTATCTAAACCCTCAGTGAGAAAAAGAGAATCCAACTCCATGACTTCAACAACCTGCAATGAAAAAAGTGTCGAAGAGTATCAGTTATAAAGGAAAAGGACTTCAAACATTAGAAAGTGGATTTTTCAAGTTAAATTAAATCCACATGCCTGTAAATCTCATAAAACATTTCAAAAGAGTCATTTTTTCCTTTCAAAGTGTAAGAAGCATTGATCAAAGAAAATTTTGTGAGTTTTTGAAGTGAAATTGGGCCAAATTTCTTGCGCTGCACATTCTGCAATTGGCGTCGTGCATTTACACCAGCGTTGTGCCCTTGCCAGAAGATTTCCGTGTATTTTGTGAAGGATCTGCGTGTTTGGAAAAGCATTGTGCGCTCACGCATTGGTGTTGCGTGCCTAGACAGGGAAGATTTTTTAGTGTTCTAGTAATCCAAACAAGTTCAAAACACTTCCATAATTTCTCCAAAAGTCCTCCAAGCATTTCTAAGCAATAAGTACATATCATAACCCCATTTCTAAGCTATTTGGTGATTCTTGAATGCATTAAAGTGAAACCCTAATTACAAGTTTGTGATCACTATCTATACACTTATTTCTTCCTCCTAAACATAATATTAGTCATAGACATGGTGATTTCATTGATTTATGGTTTTCATTTATTTATTTTTCCCCTTCACTCATTCCCTTCATTCATTCCCTTCACCTTTCGAGCTAGCCATCTAATCCCCTTCCCCTCATCTCATTTCACTTGTACCCTAGGGTTTAATAATTCAAAGTTTAGAGATGTTAGAAGAAGAAGACAGTGGCATTATTGGTGAGGCACAAAGGCCAAGAAGAAATGATCATAAGGGAGGGAAAATAAACAGGTTTGATCCCATTACTACAAGAGAACTCATGGCCTCTCCTCTCACTGTTTCTTGTTTTAAACATGTGGGCTGCTTTGAGTTCTGTAAGAGAGTGCAGCAAGTCCAAAATCACCCAGAGTTAACAAGACTGTTCATCATCAATCTACATGACAAGAAGGTTACTCTTGCTGGGGTTACCTTTGATATGTCCACTAATTCCATTGCAGTTGCCACAGGGATCCCTAGTGTAGGAGAGAGGTGGTTTAAACAAGAAAACTTGGATATGAGCTATTATGAACCATACCTTAAACCTAGGTATAAGGATGACAAGAAATCAATTTTCCCTTTCTCTCATCTCCTTGACCGGTATGCCCCCATGATGAAGATAATAATGAAGTATTTCACTTGTGAGGGGAGGTTTACCCGACTATACTCATACCATATCTATTTCCTCATGCATTTCACTAGAGTTAGAATGCTACACTTACCTTATTATCTTTTCCACAACATTGACAAGATGGCTTGTTATCTTGGTAGAGCACAATACGTGATTGACTTTCTTGAGTTAGAGAATCAACAGTTGAAAACTAAGAAAACCATCAGTGAGGTCAGGACAATCAGAGCTCAGAGAGAGGAAGGAAAGGCCAAGGCTTTGCTGGAGGAGACCTTGGGCATATGTGATGATAGTGATGATGAGGAAGATCAGCTTCTGAGACAAAGACCAAGGACAATTGGGCTAAAGAAGGCTTTAGCTCGGGAAAGGGAGTAAGAGACTGAATTGGCAGAGAAGCTTACTACAAGTGAGTTGCTTGCCATTGAGATTAGCAAAGATAGAGAGTCTTGGATTGAAAGAGCCAATTTTCATCTGGAGGTCCTACTGGAGAAGGCAAAGAAAGACACTGACATTCATAGGAAGATGACGAAACACTATGCCAGGAGAAATAAGATTGCAAGGGCCAAGCTCAAATGAGCCCATGCAAAGATTCGGGCTTTGACAGAGTCAAAGGAGAAGGAGAAGTTGAACATTCTTGTTGAGGTGTCCCTCCAGGCCTCCACCCTTAATCAGCAAGAAAAATCCAATTTTGGCACACTTTGTGCAAATTTTGATTTTTGACAGTTTAGCGCACATAAAATTGGCTAAACGTGCAGCGCCATTGGCATTGTGCTCTTTTTTGGGCCATCCAAATGGTAAATGGTCAGAATTTTCATGTTCATAATGATGATTACATTTCCCTCAGAAATTTTTAGGAGATTGGAACAAAACTGGTCCTTCAAAAAGGCAAAAAACCATCAAAAAATCATGTTTCTACCCTCTTTTTGACCCTGGCGCTACGTTTTTACCAGTCTTGGGAGAACATGTTTTTGACAAGGAAGATGGACACCGTTTTGGAAACTAGAGGCATATTTGGAAACTAGACTCAGAGAGATTTCAATGAGCTATAATGGAGCTCATTGGGACATCGGGAAGGCCTCCAAAAGTTGGCTGCAATACATGCCATTTTTTTTGTCATGGCGTTGCGTGTTTACCAAGGAATTGGCAATTTTCACTGTTTTCAACATTTTTGACTTTTTGATTTGTTAAACTGAAAAATTACTGTTGTAAATGGTTAATATGGATTTAAATACCATTTTTTCAATTTTATCTAGGGTATATGCATCAGATAAGTCTATTAGGAGGTCAAATGAATCAGTTTCCTCTATTTTAGAGGCAAATTGTTCAGTTTTCCTAGTCTTCATATTCTTGTTTGGGAGTAGGTGAAATAGCTCCTCCTCTCATGGATTTGACTCCCTGAGGCTAGTGAAGGTGGTTTTGAAGTCTATTTGATGTATTTTCTCAATAATTTTTTGAGTATGGACTCACTTGGAGCTTTGGCATATCAAGAGACATCTTTGTATATCAGTTTGGCTTGGACATTAATAGAAATTTGCCACTATTTTCTTGGGATCCATGTTGTATGAGTTTTAGACATATCTTCCTCTCTATTATCAATTTGTTTGAATGTATTTTTAATTCATAAACCATTTCATGTCTATAATATACTAGATTTCAAGTTTGAAAGGAAGAATCCATATGTATTTATGCTTTGTTTTGGGAAATTTAGTATAATGTGTTCATTCTCTTCAGTTTATGGAAAATACATTTCACATGATTTCGCTAGCTCCTCACCAGTCTCTTCACCTCACACAATCATATTTGAATGTTTAAATCTTCTACCTACCTTTCCCCTTGAAACCCCTGCAGATTTTGAACTAATCTCCTTGCCTTAGTTGTTTGTCTGCTCCTGATCTAGTAAACCCTAAAATCAAAATAAAAGCCCCTTGTACTCCTTAGCTAGCCTAAAATCTTTTCATCCATCCCTATTGTTTGTGTTTCTATCAAGAGATCCCTCTCTGACTTGGTAGGGCTAGATACCAAGTCCAAAGTTTGGTTTGAGGTTACCTCGAGATTACCTCTCATAGCCTTGTGGTTCAATCTAAGTGATAACAGGGTGCACGGGAGGCAGAAAAGTATTAATGTATTTGGCTTCATATTTTATGGTTGAACTGGCTAAAGCAGAGGTTTCTGGAGGATACTCAAGTAAATGGGCTATGGAGACAGGGCCATAGATGTCAACTTTCTAAGATGAGGAAGGCGAATCTTCTAGAGAAAAGTAGGGTAGGTCAGCTTGGTTGGGTTGCTTCTCCTTCCAGATTCTCTTGAATATGATCTTTTCAGGATCAAATACAAAAGAGGTTCTTTGTTGAGAAGTTTCTGATCAATTATGAGGCCTTTTTTAAGCCAGGATTACACTTGATTTGAACTTTGATACTAGTGTAGTTGCAAAGGTGAGGGTTATGCAACTCTCAACCCTTCGTGCTCACCTGATTGAAGGGTCAATATAATGTCGTAAACCAGGGAAAATATTTTCAAATTCGTATCCCCAGCAACGGCGCCAAAAATATGTTGCAGCTCTTAGAGACAGCCTTGAGTTGAAAAATATGAGTGCCTAGGACATCTTAAAATCAGAGGATTAATGTGGACAATTATAAGGATGTCTCTGACAAAATATGGATCAAAATAATAATGGTTTTGATGGTTCAGGAGTGGAGAATACCTTGGAGTCTAATTCATGTGAATTACCCTATACTATGAGAGGGCTCAAGAGGCTAAATGGTTGGATGGCTTTCAAATGGGCCAAGTATGAAACAATGAGGAGAGGCTTTCAAATTATGTAGAGGTGCTGAAAAAGAACTAAGGAGGAATCTGCAAAAGACAAGCTTAATATCCTTAATAATATGTCTACCGTGTACTCAGAAGAAGCAGATGCAAGTGAAATATGACTAACAGTAGAGATTCGTGGAGCGCGAATTAAGGAAGTGCATCAAGTTTAACACATGAGCGTTATACATAAAATGAATTCATGAATAAAAATGCATACCACGGGCAGCTACATTACACGAATCATCCAATAAGCAGAGCATGAAAAGATAATTATACATAAACAAGATATTACTGATAAATAAAGGGAATAAAGATACATACTACTCATTTCCCCATCTGGAATCCAAATAAACAATGTTGTATCATATTAAGTTCAAAACAACTCTCCCAAATATGTATCTTAGAGCATAGGGAGCACAATCATATAAAACTACAACAAAATTCTCAAAAATTTAGAACCTTTCTTTCATCTTAGAACTCACTACATATAGAGTTATCCTTGAGGGTTTACGATCAAATATTATTTCATGATCGACCTACATGTGTGGAAATAAAAATATCTTAACAAACTAGCAGAGCGTGCATCAAGAAATCACTCCTATAATAGAGAATCAAAATAGAATCAAGTGAAATCATGATTTCACAAGAAAAACATCATAATCAAAAAGTAAAAAGAAACAAAATTATGGGCCACATAGGCCAAATCTTGGAATCTTCCATGGGGACAGCGAGGAGTGGCCGTCAACAGGTGGGAAGTATGGTTTCCACCACTTGATCTCATCTGTTGTCGAAAGAATCCACTCTATAATTCTCAAAGTTTCCACTTAACAGTTGTGAAACAGCCAATTGTGTTGTGCGTGCTTGGCTCTTTAGCGGATATTTCCTGAACGAATTGAATAAACCATAATTGTGTGCTCTACCCAAAAGGCCATGCTGTGTTTGAATTGCAAACCAGAAATCGGATTTCGGAGGGGGGCATGGATGGTTTGTGTTATTGGATGTGGGGGGTGCGAAATCACTACAGGTTGCCACGTAGCACTGGAGACGGTATAAAAAATCGGCCATTTCGGACCCCCCCGCCAGTGTTAATCTTCGGAAGGTGAGGGGGGAGCTGAAACAAATCATGAACCATCATATGTATGATAAGGAGTGGAGATGAAGGGGAGATGGTGGAAGTGATGGGGAGCTTAGCAGGATGATTAACACTAGAAAGAGTGAGACAAAGGCCACAAAGGGGCTATTTATGACGTGGCAAGGTGGTAGGGCCCAAGCTCATATCGCAAATCGCAATATGAAGGTTTTACATATGAGCAATGGTAGGTAAGAGTTAAATCTTGCGAGGAGCGATCTACGGTGAGCGGGGAATGTGTGATGTGGCGGAAGTGGGGCCCACCCGTAGATCGCAGTCGGAAGTGTTTTGTGATAAGAAGCAGAGGGTAAATTTTATGGTTTGTGATGCACAGAGTGCGGTGAGTGGAAGGTGACGTGGAAGGATGGAGGTGGGACCGTCCACAGATTGCAGATCACAGGTTTTATATGTGAGCAGCAGAAGGTAAAATTTAAACGTTGCGGGGAGCGGTGTGCGGTGAGCAGGGAATGGCTGACGTGACACAAAGGTGGGGCCACCTACGAATTGCAGATTGCAAGTTTTATATGGGAGCACAGAAGGTAAGCGTTAAGTTTTTCAATGTGCGGAGAGTGGTGAGGAGAAAGTGACATGGAAGGATGAAAATGGGGCTACCCGCAGATTGCAAGCGGGAGAGTTTAGTTGTTGGAAAGCGGAGGGTAGGTGCTATAATCTGCAGGGAGTGAAGTGCGATTACAGTAAGGAGTTAATAGTGGTAATGATATTACACATATTATTTGTAATATATAGTTTATGTAACGGTTTGTGGGAAGCAAAAATTAACACAACTTTGGATCATAATACCTTGACCGCAACACTTTTCTCTTTTGACTACAGGGATTTCCGCCCGACCTGCGTTTGAATTGCTTGGAATTCCCCTTAAAAATTCACACCTTTTCCCTGTGATTTCCTTATATGGATCACTTCTTCATGTTGAATGTGGTCACAGGCCAACACTCTCAACAAATGTTGAAATACACATTCAAATGAAATGAACACACCATCAAACTATAATAGGAATTAAATAACTTACGCACTAACAAAGGGACTGGTCTAGAATTTGTGTCATTACACAATATAGTGGTTAGAATTCTTTAATCATTAAAGAATGAATAAGACTAATAATAATAGTAACAATCAATAGAAAGGTACATGATTACAATGTTGGTTATCTTCCCTTCTATCACTGTCTATATGTTTCTATTTTCCTATCTCACGCGGGAAGAGAGTACACCTCTTTATAATTTCATATTGCAATGACAACATCATCTCGATAATCTCTCAATTACTATGTGATATAATTTGAGAATACACATTAACAATTTGATAACAATTTCCAAGGTTACTGTTGGAACAGGGTCTCCTAACAAGCTATGAAACTGGTCCATTTTGAATCTTTTTTATTATATTTAGCCTAGCAGAGGGGTTTTGGGGTGGGTCAAAGCCCCGAATGCATTGTAATGGGTCAAAGGGTAAACTAGGAGTCCAAAAACCATGGGTTTCGGACCATAGGAAAGTCGAGGCTAGATTGTTATAAATAGAGATGCATTTTGTATTGCAAAGGATAAGAAATGATGAGCTATTGATGCGAATTGTGATTTAAGCTATCTGTTTGGGTTTTGGGGAATAGACTCCTGTTGGCTATGTGCACGGAGATCCAAGTCTAGCTATGTGTGGACCCTACTGCTGTGTGCGCAGGTTGGGAAGGGAATTGTAAGGAATAATTGATGAATGAATGAATGCGAAATATTTTTAGAGAACTAAATCTGTGAGTATTGTTATGTGAATTAATGATAGATGTTGTATTGTGCGTTTCTTGTCCTTAAGTTGCAAAATATTTGTATACTGTGCTCTTGGATCTAGATCTGTTATGTTATGTTTATGTACTACTGTGTTGATATAATAACAAGCATATAAATATAGATCTAGTGCACATGGATCCGAATAGAGACTTAATTAAACCTGCGCAGAACAAGATAATCGGGGATTACAGGACCTAGTGCAACTCTGCTTGCTTTACCCATCCTTTCTCAGGGTGCAGAAACCTGGTTCCAGCACCCACCCATACTACTTCAGGTGAGACTTTGACATGGGCAAGCAGTTCACTGCCGAAAGGGCCAGTAGTATAGGGGTTTGTTGGTAAACCTTGCACACCGAACCTGGGTCAGGACCCCTCGAGCCAACAAATGGTTCCATTGTCGGGACCGGAAGAAGTCTGAGAGAGGAATCGGGTAATGACAAGAGAATACTGGAAGCCTAAAAGAAAAGAGATCGAAGACTGGTTCAAAATATAGATCCAGGAGTTCGCAGTAAAAGAAAACTGCAGTGAAAAGTTAACAGCGGAAAGGTGGAAAAATAGGTACATTCTTACTGAAAGCTACAAAATATTTTTTGTAACCTTTGCGATTGAACTCCAGGAGTGGTTGGATAGACTTGTGGAATTCCAGAAGTGCTGGAAGGATGAGTGAGTCACTCAGTGGACCCCAGAGCTGCTCGAGCAGCTGGAAAGAACTGATAATACTATCACACGTACGGTGGATCACTGGGTGGATAGTGTGCTGGGGGGATTTGTGACAGAATTTGCCATTGATCAGTTCGTATCATACTCTGAGGCCAAACGATGATTCTTCAAAGGGTTCTGGGGCAAATTTCTGAGGACGTTACTATTGTTGATGAAGAAATTACTGTGCGAAAAGAGTATTTTGTGTAGTCATACTGACTGAATGACCTCCGATATAGATGGGAGAGCAACATGCAGTGGTAAATACTATCATACCAACCTTGGCAGAGGTAGATTCTCCTACAATCGGTTGTAGGAACCAACTGAGAAAGATCCCCCAGCCACATCGCCACATAGGCCGCGTAAAGGTAAGAATTCGCCTATACCGCCACCCTCCCTAGATGTGATATGGCTGCGCACCTGAAACTACCTACCTTTAGGGGGGTAGGAGATGAGGATATGGACCAGTTTTGGTTCGTTGCAGACTCTGTATGGACTGCGCAGAATGTGGTGAGTGATACGGTAAAAAGGGCGCAGCTGTTGTTGGTCTTCGAGGACAAGGCCCTGGACTGGTATATGCGGTATATTTCCCAGAATGAGAGTGCATCTATTCAATATATCAAGGACGCTTTGAAGCACCCGTTCAGGAAACCGAAATCTTATTCTTAGTTGGTAGCAGAAGTAAAGGACTTCAAACAAGGAGCGTCTGAGTCAGTATGGGAGGCTAATCAGCGACTAAAGAAAGCAATTAGGGAAAGAGGGTTCGAATATGATGATAGAAAGCATACAGAATGGTTCATCGCTATGTTGTTACCTCATCTACGCACACCAATGAGTCATCAGACCTTTGAGTCGTAGGAGAAGGTTGTGGAAGTCGCTATGAAACTAGAGGTTTCCCCCCAAGAGGATACGTCCACAAGGGTACAACAAATCTAGCAACAACTTGGGGCTATGCATATGGAGATACAGAACCTGAGAAAAGAGCGAGGAAAGGACGTTTGCGTAGATCTTTGGTGCATATGATGTCGGGTTTCTAGCCATACGAAGGATCAGTGCCCTCTACTGATAGATTACATGCAAGTAGGAGGACCTAGTCCGGTACGCCCAGGGGCAAGTAGGGAACCCGTCCTATTATGACCAGGTTCAAGTGGACCTGCACTATGGTGTGATGATTTTCGGGTAGCAGGACTGCATGATATGAACCATTGCCCTCGGCTAGGTGCATATGTCCCAGAACTAAAGAAACAATGGTGTCGATTCTACTGATCAGTGAGACATGATGAGCAGAACTATCGTACTTATGACTTAATGATGGATCGTGGGAACTTATATAGGGTACAATCGGACCCTGCATCACCAAGACTTTCTGCGCACTTTGGAGGATCACTGGCTCGAGGCAGAGGAGGTCGGGGAGGAAGCATAGGACGAGGACGTGGGTAGCTAGTATACTATAACTGTGGGGAAATAGGGCACTTTTCCAGAGAATGCCCAAATCCCACCAGGCCATCAAGCAAATATTGTAGGCAGCTGGACCATGAGGTAGAGGACTACCCAATTTTAATAGCCAAGATGCAGGAAAAGCAGCCCACCCTTACACAGAACGTACAAAGAGTTAAATCCAAGCTAAGAAAGGCGGATCCCTATGTAAAAGTCATGACACGTAGTGGGCTGGTCACCCAGGGAGCAAAAGAGGAGCTTGCCTCCCAGGAAGGAGTTCCTTTCAAAGAAAAAACACCACTGACAGTCCCCACGCAGCTGCCAACACAACCTCAGATAGAGGAAGGGGTTGAGCCCTTTTTAAAGGCATGTCTAAAGCTACTGCGAAATCCACGAGCTGTAGGTAATCTCCAAGCACTACTGAATACCTGCGTAATTCGGACCAATTTGATCCCTGAAACCAAGGATGTACACAAACTATATAGCTATAAGAAGCGCACCGGAAGAGAGATGTGATTGACTGCGCAGATTGGTGACTATGAGATGGATCAGGTTATTTTAGATCTGGGGTTAGATGAAAATTTATTACAAAAAACTACATGGCAACGAATGGGAGAACCTAAATTAGAATGGTCCACCATCCAGCTGCGAATGGCCAATCAACAAAAAATCATCCCTCTAGGGAGGTTACCAAAAGTCACAGTGGACATCGTAGGGGTAAGGGTCCTAGCTGACTTTGAAGTCATAGAAATTGTGGAAGATGGGGATCCCTACCCTATGCTCCTTGGACTGGACTGGGAAATTGACATGGGAGGTTTCATCAATCTCAAGAAGCGCAACATGGTTTTTGAAAGCAAAGGTACGTATGTCATAGTACCACTAGATCTAGTAGAAGGTGCATGGTATACAGAGCCAGTCTATGAGGAGGAGGAATTAGATCACATTTATAAATTAAATGCGTAGGATGAAGATCGGGTTAACCCCACGGATGAAGGAATGCTTTTCTGGGAAAAGGACAGTGAATGTTTTTCTGAATCTGATTAGGAGTTGGAAAATTGGCAAGGCCGATTGCACGAAGTTTCGGCACTCCGATGTCTTCATACCGTCAGGAATTTTCAGCGCATCTCTACCACGGAAAGGAACCTGCCCTGCCAGGAGGACGCAAATGATAGTCAAAAGACGGTTGAACCTAAGATTCCCATGGAATGCAGGCTAGGGGGACTATCACTAACACTGTGCAGAGCACCTACGCAAGGACTGGTATTCTTCACTCAGGAGAAGTATTGGAGAAGGGTGATCCTGCGCATAGGGACCCCAGTTGCCAGATGGACTCCGAGGTCAGTCGACCTACGCAGACACTTGCTGACATACAACACTCAAGGGTGCGATCAAGCCTTGCACGGACAGGCTTGCCGGGGTACCACTGACCTAGGCATGCATCGGATTACGGACCTGCCCGGACCCACGTGTAATTTGAATAATTTGCGGATGCCTCAAGTAATAAATGGCACAAGGATGTGTGACGTAGCCCTCTGGTGCAAGGACGTTCTGACTAAGGGTGAAGCGCATGGCTCGAAATGACTAATGGCCAACTTGCAAACACACCTCGCATTGACCTTCATTCAGGGTATGCGAACGACATACAGGCATCATCCGTGGTCTGACATTCCGTGGAAACGACCTCAAGCACGCAGGACGGCCATCAACACATCTCGATTTAATAAAAAAGGGATCTTACAAGTACGCAGAATCGGCGGCAGATCATCAATGCAGCCATTTATGGTAAGATTGATCTACCTAATTGATGGTCAGTCTCACGAATGGGCTACTCCACCATTAAATAGCTCTGGACGGTGTGTGGATGGCTGGATAATTACACACCAGGCTATTTATTCACCCTGCAACATGCTCCTGCTATCTGCGTACTGGTCTTTTACGCTCATTAACATTCTCTGGGTTGCCCGCTTTCGTGTTGCTAGGATGGACCCAACCAGAGAGCCGGGGAATGCTGAGTGCAGCCACAGGGGTGAGCACTGGCTCCCGGCAGAAAGGATTGTCTGCGAACCACGCACAGACGGAACGCTGCGATACAGGGACATGTTGTTACTTCTCCGCAACTCCAGAATACCACCCAGTAGAAGTAATGTGTGTTCACTCCCTCGCATTTCCCTAGTCAACACCTCTGATCCAACTACTGGGGACATCCAACTAGATTTAGTGTTGCTATCTCGCACAGAGCTACGAGGATTTTACACCAGAGTGTTGCGAGAATTTTGCCACCGTGAGCGGGCCATGCAATAGCAGTATGAAATACCTCCTGAAGTACGGGACTAGCAGATTGCAGTGGTCACAGAAGCAACGTGTATTATCCAGGAGCAGCTGACGCAGGGTGCACAATTGGTCAAAACAACTACACAATTATGGACGACAATGCGGCACCATTCCACACTTCATCATGTCCAGACGGAATTACAACAGGCGAAAGATGCTCTGGACCAAGTCAGAGCCTCCTCACCCTCCAATGTCTCCTCGCAACGTCTAGCCATCTTGGACAGGATTGAGAACCTTCGATTGCCACGACAAGCATGTCATTCGAAAAAGGTTGCAACCATGGGCTGACACCGCACTTTAGCTCACCGAAGACGCTTAGTCTGCCATTGCGTGCCTCCACCGGTTATTAGAATGGGTTATCACAGCTCCAGATGGCCCTACCTCCCTGACACTGGTCAACATTGTGCAATGAGGATCGGCCCAGAGTAAGGAAGTGCTCCCATCGCTCCTCCGCACTCTGGCTACCTTGCGCGCACAAATTGAAGTCGCACCACTGCAGTGACTTGGAACGAGTCACAAGATTGTGTTGGGGGACTGTTGGAACAGGGTCTCCTAACAAGCTATGAAACTGGTCCATTTTGAATATTTTTTATTATATTTAGCCTAGCGGAGGGGTTTTGGGGTGGGTCAAAGCCCCGAACTCATTGTAATGGGTCAAAGGGTAAACTAGGAGTCTGAAAACCATGGGTTGTAGACCATAGGAAAGTCGAGGCTAGATTGTTATAAATAGAGATACATTTTGTATTGTAAAGGATAAGAAATGATGAGCTATTGATGCAAATTGTGATTTAAGTTATCTATTTGGGTTTTGGGGAACGGACTCCTGCTGGCTGTGTGCATGGAGATCCAAGTCCAGCTGTGTGCAAACCCTGCTGCTGTGTGCGCAGGTTGGGAAGGGAATTGTAAGGAAGAATTGATGACTTAATGAATGAAAAATATTGTTAGAGAACTAACCAAATGATTTCAAAATTGATGTTCATAACTAATTGAAGGAGTTAAGTGTGTCCAAAATATATCTTCACGTGTAACAACAATGATTATTGAGTCCTTGTCCTGTTCTTGGTGAGGAAAAACTATAAAATGTAGTCATGCACTAGCATCTCAACAGACCACAAACCCTATAATAGTCCAATTGTTATTTTTACAATTAAAATAGCCTAAAATAATATTTCTCATGCCAAATTATAAGTAGAATAGGATGATAAGGATAACATATAAAAAGATACATATCGAGGTTGATATTGGCTATTACAATGGCATAGTATGGTCTCGAGAATAAAAAAAGGTAAAGAGAAGAGAGGAAAAAGAGTGCAAAAGGATGCCAACTTCACATCCCAATATATCCCCCCAACATAAGTATCTTCATGGCCATAAGTGCATGATTTCATGTCCCAACATCTCCATCCCACTCTACTGAGTTTTTGGTTCTTATGTAACAACAACATTTTCAACAAGTACTTTTGGAATGATGATTTGGAATCCTTCATCTTGCTCTCCAACTTGAATTCCAATTGAAATAGTGGTTGACCTTTCATAACCTGCTTCCTCCAGCACTTCCTTACATCCATCACATAATCTAACTAATATTACTTTTTCCACTTCTGCTAGGGTTTTTAATCCATTTTGTTTTCTAGATTGAAGCTACCCTTTAACCATGGTAAGTTGTTTCCATAAATTCTCATTTTCCTCCTTCAATTTATTAACTTGTTGACTAAGGAGGTAAATTTAAAACTTACATGGTAAAGAGACATCTTCTTGTTCCTTTTTTAGCTCCTCCTCTTTCTGATATTCCTCAGTTTCCTTTTATTCAAGTGAAAAAACATGAAATTAAGGTGCAGGGGTATGTTCTTTTACAAATTCTTCTTCTTTCTCTTCATTTTTCTATCCCTCAGACTCCTTTAGTCCTGTTGTATCAATCAATTCCTCAAATATTGGGGTTGATAATGGTGTAACAATTACCTGCACTCTATTCTTGGGATTCTTTCCAGCCAATCGCTTCTTCAATTTCCTCTTTTTCAACACAGTTTGTAGAAGAGTATAGTTTTCAGATGATTTCTTAGATTCTCTAGGCATTTATTTTTTAGGAACCCCTTCTTCAACTGACATTGTTCCAGGTACCCCTGTTTCAGTAGTATCTGCCTTAGGCCCTTCTTCCTTTATAAGCCATCTATGATAACTATCCTCAGATTATCCAATGGATATATCCACAGGTTCTTTAGTTCATTCTCTTTTTCCTTAAGTGGATGTACCAACAAAAATTCTTATGGAACTCCATCTATTAGGGTTTCTTCGATGTGGTCTAGGAGGTGTAACCACTCTTCTTTTTCTAGGAAGTGTAGCCATTCTACTTCGTCCGAGAGGTGTAACTGATCTATCTTCTAGTGTTGTTTTAACAATTACCTTATGTTCTTCACTTTTTGGCTTCTTCAATTTCCTCTTTTTCACCGCAGTTTGTACAAGAGTATATTTTTATATATTTCCTTAGATTCCCCGAGAATTTATATTTAGGAACCCTTGCTTCATCTAACATTTTTCCAAGCGCCCTTGTTTTAGCAGTCTCTACCTCATTCCTTATTCTTCATTAGAGAATCCATGATAACTATCCTTAGATTTTCCATTGTATATATCCACAGGTTCTTTAGTGCATTCTCTTTTCCCTTCTGCAGATGTGCTAGGAGATGCTCTTATGGAACTCCATCTCTTAGGGATCTAAAAAGGGGTCTAAGAGGTATAACCACTCTTCTTTGTCTAGGAAGTATAATTTCTTTGCTTTGTCTGAGATGTGTAACTGCTCTATCTTCGGGTGTTATTTCAACACTTACCTCATTTTTCTTCAATTTTTGGCTTCTTCAATTTACTCTTTTTCACTGTAGTTTTTATAGGAGTAGAGTTTTTAGATACTTCCTTAGATTCCCTAGGCATTTTTATTTCAGGAACCCCTGCTTCAGCTGAAAATGATTCAGGTGCCCCTCTTTCAATAGTCTCTTCCTCAGGCCCTTCTTCCTCAATAGGCCATATGTGATAACTATCCTCAGATTTTCTGTTGCATATATCCACAATTTTTTTAGTGAATTCTCTTTTTCTTCAATATATGTACTAGCATACGTTATTATGGAACTATGTCTCTTACTTTTTCCACGACCGGGTCTAGGAAGTGTAGATGCTCTACATTGTCTAGGAGGTGTAATCACTCTATATTTTAGTGTTGTTTCAGCACTTATGTCATGTTCTTCACTTTCTAGTTTCTTCACTTTCCTATTTTTCACTACAGTTTGTACAGGAGTATATTTTTCAGATACTTCCCTAGATTCCCCGTGAATTTAGGTTTCAGGAACCCCTGCGTTAGCTGACACTGTTCTAGGTGCCCCTATTTCAGCAATCTCTTCCTCAAGCCCTTATTCCTCAATATGCCATCCATGATATCTATCCTCATATTTTCCACTAAATATATCCAAAGTTTCTTTAGTGCATGCTCTTTTTCCTTTAGCGAATGTACCAACATATGTTCTTATGGAACTTCGTCTCTTGTTGTTTCTACGATGGTGTCTAGGAGGTGTAACCACTTTTCTTTATCTAGGAAGTATATATGATCAATTTTGTCTAGGGGGTTTAATTTCTTTATCTTTTGTTGTTGTTTCAACACTTACCTCTTTTTCTTTAATTTCACTTTCCTCTATTTCAATGGCTGGTGCATGTGACTTTTCCAATAAACCACTCGATGTTCTCTCCTGCTATTACAGTGAATGAATTATGATTAACTTGATGAGTTCATGGTGGGTTAAGAAACTCTTTGGGTTTTTTTATATATGAATCACCTCTGCCATATGTTGTAAATATTTTAGAAAATAATAGGGAAAATTTATAATTTTTTAGTTACGAAGATGTGCCAATAACTGAAAATTATAATTGAATACTATTGCACAAATTCCCTCACACCTAATGAACTTCTGAATAAATAAAGCCACATAATCCCAAAGGTGAGGAATGAATGTTCTATCAGTACCTTTTTCCTTTCTCCTTACTTCCACTCCCCGCTGTAAAAATGTTGCCCTAGCTATTGGAACTATTAGTTTCCTACAAAACCAATGAGCTCCTATATGAGGGAAACGTATCACCATGGAAATTATGTACTCTATACTATATCAATTCTGAATCCTCTAACCTCTGAACGATTCTCTTGTAGAGCCTATGTGAATTCCATAGCAATTTATTCACTAAAACCCTAGAGATTCTCAAAGTAGACTAACCACCCTGCATTCCTAAATATTTATAGGGATTCTGGATGGTATAGCAATGCAACAATGGATTTTGGTTCATGATATACTTTCAGTCCTCGCATGGCTATTTCAGAGACTGTTACTTCTCAAAACTACTCAGAGACTGTTATAGGGTGACACTTGGTCAATACAAACACTTAGGTAGAGAATATCGGTCGAATGAAATTTGGAAATGGGTAAGAAATAATTAAGGTTACCCTTTCAATGAATTTAGGATTTCAATGATAAATGACAACTACGAGAAATTATTTCCAAGTAGTCACATTGATTTTCACAAATGATATTAGGAGTAAGGACGATAATGGGTAATTACTAATTTAGGATCCGTTTATTATGCGTTTTTTAGATGGAAATTACTAAATTTGGCTTATTGTACACTCCTCCCACAACTTAATTAAAAAAATACATTCTCTACCTATGTAACATAAAAATTCATATCCAATTCACGAAGAGAAAAATATGATATTACAGAGGAAGATAAAAAGTAAGCTACAAAGTGTTAGCCCCCTATGAATTTTTTGACAAGCAAACAGGGGGCTAAAATGTTTTTTGAGCCTTCAAGGCATGCATTTCCTCTGAAAACACATCATCCTTGAAGCCTCCTTGTGCCTTTTTCCTTTGATAAATCCTCACTGCTGTTTCCATGAGAAAATCCTCTCTATTTGTGAAGAAAATGCCCAAAAGGCCTCCTTTTCCCTCTTATTTCATTCCCTCTAAGCCTCTGTTTTCATCATTCGTCCTCCCCTTCTAAATTCCCCACTTACCCTTTAAATCATCCCAAATTCCCTTTTAACCCTACAAATATCCTTTGTTTGGTTTAATACCCCCTTATTCTCTCTATCGTTTCCCTCTTTAGCCTTAAAAAACCATCTTTTTCGGCTTAAAAACCCACTTTGCTTCATATATCAGGCTTAGCCCCTTTCGGCCAGCCCCCTTAACCAGTCCCCCACCATGCGACCGGGAGCCGAGACCAAGCGCTAAGCCCATAGGCGCTTATCACAATCGTAACATTCAAATGTGCGTGTTTCTTTGTTAAATGGTTTTCTCCGATGCGATTGAAACTTTGTTTTGTGAACCTCCACTTCGGTCTCCACCGTTGATTTCCCTTTAATCCAACGGCCCGGTGCTAATCACATTACGCCCATCACTTCTCCCCTTTCCTCCCTCCGATTTCCTTCCAATTGTCGATCTACCACCCTGATCCGACGGCTATTGTGCAATCGAAGCATCGTCGATCGCAAGTTTTCAATGTGTCAACCCCGCTGCCTCCCCTGATTGCGATCCGCCGACCCAATCATGACCATCCATTCAACCCAGATCCAACGGCTCACGTTTAATCGCCCTACGCCCATGCGAGGTCCCACCATCAAACTCATTTCATATGTTTTCCATTGCATTTTCCCATTTCCTTTGTATTTCGCCCAACTTCCAAAGCCTTTCCATTGTTTAACCTCCACCGTTGATCATCGCCTCCACACCTGATCAGACGACCCACGATGTACCGTTACACCAAGCCTCCATCAGTCTAGTATTCCACCATTTTTGCAGTGTTTTTCCCGTTTTTACCGTTCCACCACATTTTTCACCATGCCTCCACAGTTGCGCCACCACTCCATGGGCCTCCGCAGCATTTCTCCACCACTACCTGGGTTTTTTGACGAGTTTATTTTATTGTGCAGAGATCACAGAGAGGCCATTGCAGCCGCGGCCAGTGTGACAGCAACATTGATTTAAAGATTGATTAAAGCCCGAAATTGAAGATTAAACGCTTTAATCCTGGTTCAAAAGGAAAGGACGCATTTGGAAGACTAAAGAGCACACGTAACATTCATATCTGTGTTTAAATATCAGCGGGACGTTTTTCTCCAGACAGTACACCTTCCCCTTAAAGCCTCCATGCCTCCTCGAGCCCAGAAACAGTTAATTTCATTGACAGAAGCTTCTTAAAGACTGTCAGAACCAGCAGTTATGGAGTATGGAGGCCCGTGGACTTTCTATCATGTTCACCAATTCCAGAAGGCAACGTAGAATTCCAAATAGCCAGAAGGACTTCAAGAACACATCCGAGATCAATATCGACCTGATAGAGATCTTTGAACCAGACTACAAAGTACAGCACAAGGTTATTAAGCAGTATGGGTGTGAACGCTTCCGCCATTATGTCTTAATGAACCAAATAAATGGACATCTACTTCCACCATTACTCATTCTCCTATAAGAATCCCCAAGAACATATTGTAAGGGGTTCGGCTGTTGCTGTTGTAGTTGTAGGGATTCATTTTGACTGTTAGAACAGTCTTGGGAGGGAGTAGCAGAGTAGTTTGTAATGTAGTAGGCTGGGAGGAGAAAGTTTGGACTATGTCAGCCATTGAGCTCAGTGTATGTGACTGGTTTTTCATATCAATTAATCAAGAATTTCACAGGATCTTGGTCTATTACTACGGGTGATGTTTTTCTTATCACGTTGTTTTATTACATTTTCATGTTGTTCATTGGTCTCTTGGTACGCATCAGAAATATAGCACAGGTATACCCTCGCATGGTACCCTATTTTTCTTCTCTCCCTACCTTCGATGTTTTCTGCTGAATGTGTATCTAAGAGCAAATGCATGTAATTTAACTAGTGTAGCAGTTGTTATTTCACTACTAACTGATGTATGAATTTGGGTTTGTTGCTTGGATGTCCTAGCTAGTGTCAAAGCAGGGAAGGTTAAAAGTCCTTCTCTGATCTATAGACTCTAGCTTTGTGTCAAATCTTATCCCTGTTTTCCCTTGGAGCATGCTAAAGCAAACCTGGAGTTAAATGACCTCTGGTCCGATCTATAAGCTGCCCCCTTTGTGACTTCATTTGAAAGTTGCCTTTGAATATGTCCAAGTAGGTATGGAGTTAAATGACCTCTGACCTGATCTATAGATAGAAATTGGGTTTCTTTCCTTCTTTCACCTTCTTTCCTTATTTTTCCATCTCACCATCTATTTTAGATATCCTTTAGTATAGATGACTTGCCCTCTGGAAGCCTTGGCTAGTTGTTTGCAAGAAATTTCCTTTCATGACTCCATGGCCCAATGGATGGCACATTCCTGACTCATTCTCTTTTGCCGAAACGTCCTGCTATTTTTCTCCTTTCCTCTAATTACCTTCTCAGTTGATGATCTCACGACCAACTCAACAACCAACTACATCATTTTAAACCCCCCTCTGTGCTTCATACCTAGCCTAATACCTCATTTTGAGCTTCAAAGATATATCACTCTTTGTATTTGTAGAGAGATCCCTCTCTGGACCCAGGAGGGCTAGATCTTGAGGTCCCATAGTGGTTTGATGTTGTCTTATCTTTTGGTATTTCCAAATCTGCAAAAACATAGGAACCCCCAACATAATGGCGACTCTGCTGGGAAATGAGTGCATTTTATCTCAGACACCTGTAGGCACTCAAAGACCCAAAATCTCTGGTTATACTGGTATCTCATTGCTGATGGTGGACAACAGCCTGCTTCAAACAGTTAATTCATCCACCTGGCGACTCCACACTCCATAACTCTCAAAGACTCCACTGGAGGAAGAACCTGAAATATGGCCAGGCCTCATAGAATGGTAGAACATATGGGTTGGATTTGGTTTAAAGAATTCATTGTTTTTGTCTATCACTATGTTCTGTCCCGCTTTAAGCCTGATAAAGTGTACAAATATGAAACCCACGTTGAGTATGGGAAAGATCTCAAGCCTCAGTATTCAGACCATGAGAAGACCTATACCCTTGTGAAAGACGTAGTGGGCCCAGAGCCTCATGTTGTATCTCCCACCCCTAGAGAAACTTCAAGTAGCCATGAGCCTCTAGTTACACCACCTGCACCTACAAAGGTCATAGAAAGATATAAGCCTCTGGTTTTACCTCTTATCTTCCAACCCCTTCCTACAGAACTTATAAACCAGTTGCCTCCTTTTGATGGAGAAAGGAAAAGGGCCACTGCCGAGGAACATGTGAAAAATCTTGAGGATTTTCTTGAATTGTATGAAATAGAAGAAGATGATGTGCGCATTAGAATGTTTGCCTTGTCATTACAAGGAAATGTTAAAAGTTGGTTCAAAAGCCTTCCAGCAGCAAGCATTTTTCAGCTTTCATCAATTTTCTCAAGTTTTCCTTGATAAATGGGCAGTCTCGAGAAATGTTCTCCTCATATTAGAGGAGTATCAGAATTTGAAAAGGCAGCCAGAAGAGACAGTACAAGAATTTTCAGCCAGGTTCAATAAGTTATATCACACAATACCTACTAGCATAAAACCACCTTTGGGATGGGTTCTGCTGCACTATCCTAGCTCTTTTGACCCCGAGGTGGAATTTCATATAAGAGAAAGGAAACCTTTGAGCCTGGAGGAAATTAAAAATATAGCGATTACTGTCGAGTATAACATAAAGTGTAGGGAAGAAAAATTAAAAGAAGCAAATAAAGACTGAGCAGAACAAATAGCGCAGATATCTTTAGAGAACAAGCTGGAAAGATTGATAAAGACTGCCAACACCCTGCTAAACACAGAAGAGGAAGAACACGAGGTTGAAACAAGGAATGATGATTGGAAGCGACCTACACCTTTTCCTCCAAAAGAACAAACCAGATCACCGCAATACAGAAGCCACATGCAAAGCATGTATGATGAACCAAAGTTTGAAGCAGAAAATGAACTTGCAGAATTTTTTGAAGAAAGACTTGCTGAGAGTCCTGAAGACTCGATGGGCGACAATGCTTATAATGATGATTTCTCTGATGTTGATCTGTCTGATGATAATTTTTTCCAAAGGGAAACGGAGCCTGCAGGGCCATCATCAGAAGATTCATGGGAGGAAGATCATGACCATCAATTTCAAGAAAGTGATGAGCCAATGCATGCCATCTATGATACTGATGGGGAAAGTGTTGAAAGCATGATAGCAGACGAAGATTCATTGAATCTTCTCTCTGCTTTATATCCAAACATCAGTTATACTTGCCATGAAGATGGAAGTCAACAGCTTTCTAGCTCCGAGTATAAGGAGGAAAGGAATGAAGAAAATATTGAGCAAGATGAATGCCCTCAGCCTTCTCCTGAAAGGGTTGAGGTAATCCAAGAAACCCCTGCTCAAGAATATGTTAATATTTTCACAGAGTTCAGTCTGTTTCAGCAGAACCGGCCTGCATTACTAGAGGACAGCACTGTCGAATATAATGAGCCCTCTAGCCTAGGCTACAATGAAAATGAGGGAGATATTCTTTCCCACAGACATCTTTGTCTTGATCCAGAGGAAGAAGAGGTATTCCTGGCTGACGCTCATTTGCCAAATACTCCCAACCAGGAAAAGGAGGAGTGTGATTACAGAGGCCACATTGCAGATGCAATGATTGAAACTTCCCAGGATGCGGACAACCTGTGCCTACCAAATACATAGAGGTGTTGATCAACATTTAACATAAGTCACTGATTTTATTAAAGATTGATAAGTTATGTATGGAACTTCATACCAAATGGTGGAATATTTGAAGAGTTGGCCAGAGTGAAGTGGCAAAAGTAAAGCAGGAACAGGAAGTAACGTGGCAGAACTAACGTGTGGGCCCTAAGGATCGGTATGCTATGTTTCGAATCAGTCTTATGGAAAATATGTTCAAAAATCACAGCGCCTTACATAGAAATTCAATTGGTAAAGTCTCCTTAGTTAAAGCACCAGTTCGTACTGTAAGACAGACCCGGCACGCAGCGTCCACCTCTGTCCAGCTCACGCCCAATCCCTATACGCCATGTGCCCCATTGTCAGTGTCCTTACGATGCTTACCCTATCTACTTCACCTCTTTTTTCCCTCTACCGTTACCCTCCTAAGGCTTTGAAATGCATTTAAACGAGCTAAAAACCCACTTTAGACTTTGTAATAGGGCCTAGCCCCTTTTTCGGCTAAACCTTAACCACTTCCCCATAACCCTTTCCCATGACCAAGCACTTAAAGCCTTGGGGGCCCAATTGCAAAGCGCATATTGCAATTTCACATGTTCGTGCCCGATCAATCTATCGCAAATATTTGCGATGCAATCCACCCATCGCAGATCCGCCCCATCGCAAAAGTGCAAAGCGCAGTTTTCTGTTGGTGCCACTTTCCGTCATCGCACTTTCCGCCTTTGCGATTTGTGATCATCGCAAATCGCACCCATCGCAAATCTCACCCATCGCAAACCGCCCCATCGCAAAAGCGG
Organism: Pinus albicaulis; assembly: GCA_034641835.2. Taxonomy (NCBI): domain Eukaryota; kingdom Viridiplantae; phylum Streptophyta; class Pinopsida; order Pinales; family Pinaceae; genus Pinus; species Pinus albicaulis. The sequence continues at coordinate 120,785,925 of CM076582.1, read as the reverse complement.
AAAGCGCAATTTTCTGATTGGTGCCACTTTCCGCCATCGCACTTTCCGCCTTTGCGATCCGTGCTTTCCGTATTGGGTCCCACCTCGTACGTTCATTCCCATACCACTCATGCGCATTTCCGTTGCATTTCATGTGTTTCCTTTGCATTTCCACCAAAGTATGAAGGTTTCACATTTTACGTTAAAATTTCAATGTTTCATATGTATTCCGTCATGTGCATAAATTATTCCATGGACCATTCTCCACCGTCGATCCCCACCACTAGACCACGATTGAACGGACCATGATGCATTTCCCCCACCAAACCCTATCATACACTGTACCATTGCCTTTTTCACCGTTTTTACGCAGAAAACACTGTTCGACCACCGCCGCGCCATTGTTCTCCAGTCCTTCATAATCACTCCCATATGCACGAATTTTATAATTCAGTCCAGTGTTTTGCAGGGTTATCAAGCAGGAGAGGCCACCAAGATTACACAGTCCTTATGTGCAGTGGCAAGTCTCCACAGAAAAAGGTATAGAAGAAGCAGGTAGCAAAGCCCAACACGCCAAGAGATATGTTTATTCCTTGAAGGGTTTGAAAGCTAGTGAGGCAGAACATCATGGCATAGCGAGTTGATTCAAGGAAATAGTTGAGCATCAAAAGATCATTGATAAGGAGTCGGCTCGTGTTATAGCTTCGAGGGCCCTACAACAACTTGCAGCCAGCGTGGACCGTTTCGATACAGCGTGGGCCTGAATCGCAGCAGTAAGACCTCCATCGTGCTAAGATTCCACTACTCCTTCCATGCTCCGACCATTAACAGAATATGAAGCATGCCTCCAGGAAGAAAGGAACCATCAGTGGGTAGTCAACAAAGGTGCACCCGTTTGTCAGCCAAATTTCCAGTTCATCCGCAAACATGCCGCCTCCAGTATCAGCAACAGCCTCGACCCCTTCTCGCAAATGATACATTGTTATTTCATGATTTGGCCCTCGCGGCCGTTTTACCTTTTACCCTAGTTAGTCATTTTCAAGTTTCAGGTGGAATTTATATTTCGCCCCAGCAATTTACTTTTACCCAGATTGTTATACAATTTTGGTTTTGTGTCATTTAGCGCTAACAAAAGAAATGATGAGGGGCTTTATTCTTCATCAGGCAGATTTTTGTTATTTTGAAAAGGACTTTCATTGAAATTCATTGCATGCGAGGAAGATATTTTTCTCAAAATTCTTTCTACCATGTAAGGAAGTTCTATATAAGCAAGAACTGGAGAATATACTGCCCAATATTTCGAAGAAATGCACAAAAAAGTTTTTGTATGCTTGTCGTGGAATTTTCAATGCAAATACACAGAGCCCGCGGGGTTTCAGCGAAGAGAAGTTCTAGTTATATATGAGGATTCTAGTCTTAATGCTATATAGTTTGTGACTCTTTCTTTGTGATATTGTATCATTGTTCTCTCCACTATTTTCAATTTCCTTTTATCGTGTCTTGGAATGCGAGTATCTTGCTAGCTTGGGTATGAATTTATCGATGTCTGATACTCATGCTTTACTGGTACATGTTGCTTTAAATATGGCTCATACACGATATGTCTTTCCGCTTAATACATCATTCATATTTCCTCTATATTAAACATCGTGAAATGTTACTCTTACTGAACTAATTGATATGTATGGATTCTTAGTTCCTAAGCCCATGTTATGTTGAAATATGTTTTCTGAGCACCATTTCATTGGTAGTTAGTATTCCCCTTTCACTTTCTGTGCCTCAAATATCTTTCTGTTTAAAATACCTATATGTCGTTGAGAAACTGGCCCTCTCTGATGAAAGTTGTCTCTAAGTTCTTTGAAGTATATATGTATTGAAGATTCCCTTCTTGTCTTTACAGAGTGTTTATAACTTGCTAAAATCCGAAGGTAGTTTGGTCCCATCCATATGATGATGTTTTACATAAGTTGAAAAGGTAGAGAGTTCAAAGCTGATAATAAGCCCGAAATATATTTTATACTCCCTACTGTTTAAGATGTCCTAGGCACTGGTCTTTGGCAACTCATGGCTGTCTCTAGGAGCTACAACATCTTTCTGGCGCCGTTGCCGGGGATTGAAGTTGAAGAAATTTAAATCCCTGGGCCTCGACAAAATCCATTCACTCTTCAGTCAGGTGAGCACGAAGAGTTGAGAGTTGTGCACCCCTCACCTTGGCGACTCCACAATCATTTTACAATTAAACCTGTTTGCAGTCCTGGCTCCCCGTAAGCCACACCTAAGGTCAGATACATCTCAGCCAAGGACACCTTCTGTGTCTGACCCAGAAATAATCCTACATAGAAGAAACTGGAGGGGAAGACCATTTGTTCATACTGAAATTCCACCGCTCTCTCTAGAAGACCTCCCTTCTTCCTCTTCTCAGGTCACCCAGTGGAAAGATTCTAACTCTGCTCTGGGTGAAGCTGGCTATTACTCTGACTACCTACCCGCGGGAAATATCTGAGTTAAAGACGAGGCTGAGTCAGTAGATACCACCCGTTACATATTCCATCCTACTCCAGAAACAGAAGAAGTTAAAGAGGTCACAGAAGTATCTGCTGTTACCACTCCACCCTTGTCTCCATCATCCCAAGCTGCCGTCCATTATATCCCTATCATCATTCACACTGCGCTTCCACCTAGTCCTCCACTTACTCATCAAGCCCTCTTATTACCTCCACCTCCTCCTCCAATGGCTAATGTCCCTGGTTTCCTGCAAAACAGATATGCTCCTTTGGAGCTACCTGTAGTACTAAATGACTTGCCACAAGACTATTTGAAGATTATACCCAGATTCAATGGTGAGAATGAGATTGAAGCCAAGAAACATATCGAAGTATTTTGCTCTTTCGCAGAGAATTTCAATGTGGAACATCTGGATATGGTCCTAAGGATGTTCGTGCAATCCTTAGATGGGGAAGCTAGAAAATGGTTCAAGACACTTGGAGCTCGTTCTATCAACACATGGGAGGGAACGGAGGATGCTTTCATCAAAAAATGGGTAGAAAAGAAAGATCATGGTAATGTTCTTACCGAATTCAACACTCTGAAAAAGAAACATAATGAAGGGGTGTCAGAGTTTATCAGAAGATTTAACAAATTGTACCTGAGTCTCCCCGCCGATATGAAGCCTCACCAGACCGCTGCCAAGGTCGTTTTTGTGGCAGCATTTGATTCTGAATTCGGTTTCTCATTGAGAGAGAGAAAGCCAGCCACTCTGGACGATGCACAGACAGACGCACTAGAGATAGAAGAAAATTTTGTCTCTACTGGAAAATCCAAAGGGAAACTGGAACAGGATGTTAGAAGGAGGGGAAAAGAGGAAGTATCCACCTCAAGCCAAGACAGAGATTCAGCTAATGACAAGATTGAAGAAATGAACAAGATGATCAAGAATCTCTCAAGTAAGCTGATCAAGCTTGAGATGGAGGCCAAGAATTGTCCCTCAAAGAATTTACAGAATGCTCCAAACAGAGGTTTTAACCCTCAATACAGAAAGCCACCCTTGCAGATACTGCAAAGGGGGCAGAAGTAGCAGCAAGATCAGGTACCGCATCCTTTATACTTGGAAGGGAAAGTAGAAGGTTCTACCGAAGACATTGCTTGTGAGCAAGAAGAGACTTGTCTTGTTTTCTCAGACCATGATGACATTGAATGTCCTGTTCACGAAAGTGGCGAGGAGGAAGTAAAAACTCACTCAGAAGTCAAAACTGACGAAAGCACTAAGGATCAGGAGATTGACAACTACTGCAAGCAGTTTGTCGACTTCATGCAGGCTCAGTTTAACAAGAAATATGACCTCAGGTCCTCCAGAAAGAGAACCCGCACAGAAGATGAAGAGGAGGACACACCCCAAAATTCAGCACCTGCACAGAAGGAGGTCAACACTCAAAAACCCCCAGAAAAAGGTAAGAGGCCCCTCAACCAAACCCTGCAATCTAATGCTCTAATGCCTTCATCCTCACAAGTAACTGCACCCCCTAAGGTCGAGCCCATCGTAAAAGAAGTTAAGCCTCCCCTCCAGAGCAAAGATTCAAAAGAAAAGGAGGTGTCAATAGATAAGTCGTCATCTGTCTTTAATTTACAAAAAGAACTTGAAAAAGTGAAAATCCCAGTTCCTTTGACTAAGTTGTTAAAACAGCCAACATATCAGTCCCAAGTCACATCCTTCATGCTTCCCCCAGAAGTAATACACATCCCTGACAGTATCAACTTACAAGAAGAAAGACCTATGGTAGTGTTTGGTCCACATGTTGAAGAATTAGACCCCTCTACACCTCCCTTTTACGTGTCTTTGGTGATCCATGACCTATTACTCCACAATTGTATGTTAGACTCTGGAGCCTCCCACAATCTAATGCCTCTGTCTGTCATGGAACAATTATGACTTCAGATCACTCGTCCATATCAGGACCTATACTCATTTGACTCCAAAAGAGTTAAGTGCTTGGGCATGATTAAGGACCTGGTGGTCAACCTGGCCCAAATCCCAGCTAAAAGTGTAGTAATGGACATCGTGGTGGCTGAAATTCCAGCCCGTTTTGGTATGCTACTATCAAGGTCCTGGGGAACAAAAATTGGTGGGTCAATTAAACTAGATCTAACATATGCCACCATCCCAATTTTTGGCGGGCAGGAGAGGAGATTATACAGGGAGACCAGATTTGTAAAAACGGTTACCAAAGCTGACAGTTCAGAAAATTCACCGGTCTACAGTAAGGATAGAGATTTTTCGTGCTTGATGTTAGAAGAAGATTACAGTTATGCTCAGGAACCTTCCTTATGTCAGATAAGGACTCAACAATCCTCAGAAGGTCTTGAAACAGGGGTATGGACTCTACATTTCGATGGGGCAAATTCAAAGGAAGGTAATGGTGCTGGAGTTTTATTGATTTCCCCTACGGGAAAATGGGTCCCACTGTCCTTCAAATTAGAGTATGAAGCCACCAATAACGTGGCTGAGTATGAAGCACTTTTGCTGGGGCTACAGGCAGCCAGGAATATGAATATACAAACCCTGAAGGTCTTGGGTGATTCAGAATTAGTGGTTCGGCAGATCAGAAATCAATTTCAAGCAAAACATCCTCGTTTAAGAGCTTACAGGAATGAAGTATGGGACATGGTGGAGAAATTTTTCTCAGCTTTTAATATTCATTTCATGCCCCGGGAGCAGAACAGGATGGCAGATTCACTTGCAGTAGCTGCTAGCACCTTCCGTCCACCCCAAAATCCCCTCCTGAGGTATGAGATAGAAGTAAGGTACCGACCTTCGATTCCAGACAATGTCAAAAACTGGCAAGTGTTTGAGGACGATGTACAAGTGAAAATATTTCTAGAGACAGTTGGGGAGTTCTCTAATATGGAAATTGACTGTTGTGAGGAAGATGATGTTGAGAACCAATCAGAAAACAAGTGGGAAGAAAAAATGGCCGGGAGAAAAGTGTTACAGCTGAAGGGAAATGTCATCCCTAGAGGCCTGGTGCCCCTAGAAAGGTTGTTTGACAAAAATGATGTCCCCAGGCAGCCCAGCAAAGTAGATGTATTTCAAAACCAAGTAGAAGACCTTCCAAATCGGGGATAAGTTATGTATGAACTTCATATCAAATGGTGGAATATTCAAGAGCTGCCGCAGTGAAGTGGCAACAAGGAAGTAGGGAATCAGAATTAACGTGCGTAACTAACGGCGGGCCCCAAGAATCGGTATGCTATGTTTCAAATCGCCTTATGGAAAATATCTCTAAAATCATGCTTCATATAGCAAAAAGGTAAGGTAAAGTCCTCAGTTAACTGGGTACCCCAGGCCCGGGACAAGTATTAGACTCCGGTGACGCGCGTCCATTCCTCGTGTCTACAAATCATTTATACGCCATGTGCTCCCATTCCAATGACTTTATATTTAGACGCTTACCCTATCTACTTCACCTCTTTTTTCCCTCTACCGTTACCCTCCTAAGGCTTTGAAATGCATTTAAATGAGCTAAAAACCCACTTTAGACTTTGTAATAGGGCCTAGCCCCTTTTTCCGCTAAACCTTAACCACTTCCCCATAACCCTTGTCCATCACCAAGCACTTAAAGCCTTGGGGGGCCAATCGAAAAGCGCATATCGCAATTTCACATGTTCGTGCCCGATCAATCTATCGCAAATATTTGCGATGCAATCCACCCATCGCAGATCCCCCCCATTGCAAAAGCGCAAAGCGCAGTTTTCTGTTGGTGCCACTTTCCGTCATCGCACTTTCCGCCTTTGCGATTTGCGATCATCGCAAATCGCACCCATCGCAGATCCGCCCCATGGCAAAAGCGCAAAGCGTAGTTTTCTGATTGGTGCCACTTTCCGTCATCGCACTTCCCGCCTTTTTGATTTGCGATCATCGCAAATCGCACCCATCACAAATCGCACCCATCGCAGATCCGCCCCATCGCAAAAGCGCAAAGCGCAGTTTTCTGATTGGTGCCACTTTCCGCCATCACACTTTCCGCCTTTGCGATCCGCGCTTTTCGTATTGGGTCCCACCTCGTACGTTCATTCCCGTACCCCTCATGCGCATTTCCGTTGCATTTCATGTGTTTCCTTTGCATTTCCACCAAAGTCTGAAGGTTTCACATTTTACGTTAAAATTTCAATGTTTCATATGTATTCCTTCATGTGCATAAGTTATTCCACGGACCATTCTCCACCGTCGATCCCCACCACTAGACCACGATCGAACGGCCCACGATGCATTTCCCCACCAAACCCTATCATACACCATACCATTGCCTTTTTCACCGTTTTTACGCAGAAAACATTGTTCGACCACCGCCGCGCCATTGTTCTCCAGTCCTTCATAATCACTCCCATATGCACAAATTTTATAATTCAGTCTAGTGTTTTGCAGGGTTATCAAGCGGGAGAGGCCGCCAGGATTACACAGTCCTTATGTGCAGCGGCAGATCTCCATAGACAAAGGTATAGAAGAAGCAGGTAGCAAAGCCCAACACGCCAAGAGATATGTTTCTTTCTTGAAGGGTTTGAAAGCTAGTGAGGCAGAACATCATGGCATAGCGAGTCGATTCAAGGAAACAGTTGAGCGTCAAAATATCATTGATAAGGAGTTGGCCCGTGTTATAGCTTCGAGGGCCCTACAACAGCTTGCAGCCAGCGTGGACCGTTTCGATACAGCATGGGCCGGAATCGCAGCAGTAAGACCTCCATCGTGCTAAGATTCCACCACTCCTTCCATGCTCCGACCATTAACAGAATATGAAGCATGCCTCCAGGAAGAAAGGAACCATCAGTGAGCAGTCAGCAAAGGTGCACCCAGTTTGTCAGCCAAATTGCCAGTTCATCCGCAAACATGCCGCCTCCAGTATCAGCAACATCCTCGACCCCTTCTCGCAAATGATACATTGTTATTTCATGATTTGGCCCTCACGGCCGTTTTACTTTTTACCCCAGTTAGTCATTTTCAAGTTTCAGGTGGAATTTATATTTCGCCCCAGCAATTTACTTTTACCCAGATTGTTATACAATTTTGGTTTTAAATGGCCGAGCGCCTAACAGAAAATGATGAGAGTTTTTTTTTTATTCCTCATCATGATTTTTTTTATTTTGAAAAGGACTTCTAACAAATTCATAGCATGCAAGGAAGATATTTTCCCAAAATTCTTCTCGCCCATGTAAGGAAGTTCTTATATAAGCAAGAACAGAAGAGAACACAGGGTTCCAGATTTCCTGAAGAAAATGGCAGTGTAAAAGTTTTTGTATGCTTGTCGTGGAATTATCAATGCAAATACACAGAGCCCATGGGGTTTCAGCGAAGAGAAGTTCTAGTTATGTATGAGGATTCTAGTCTTAATGCTATATAGTTCGTGACTCTTTCTTTGTGATATTGTATCATTTTTCTCTCCACTGTTTTCAATTTCCTTTTATCGTGTCTTGGAATGCGAGTAACTTGTCACCTCGGGTATGAATTTATCATTGTCTGATACTCATGCTTTATTGGTCTATGTTGCTTTAAATATGGCTCATACACGATATGTCGTTCCGCTTAACATATCATTCATGTTTCCTCTGTATTAAACATCGTGGAATGTTACTCTCACTGAACTGATTGATATGTATGGATTCTTAGTTCCTAAACCCATATTATGTTGGAATATGTTTTCTGAGCACCATTTCATTGGTAGTTAGTACTCCCCTTTCACTTTCTGCGCCCCAAATATTTTTCTGTTTAAAATACCTATATGTCTTTGAGAAACTGGCCCTCTCCGATGAAAGTTGTCTCTAAGTTGTCTGAAGTATATATGTATTGAAGATTCCCTTCTTGTCTTTACAGTGTCTTTATAACTTGCTAAATCCGAAGGTAGTTTGGTCCCATCCATATGATGATGCTTTGCACAAGTTGAAAAGGTAGAGAGTCCTAAGCTGATAATAAGCCTGAAATATACTTTATACTCACTACTGTTTAAGATGTCCTAGGCACTGGTCTTTGGCAACTCAAGGCCGTCTCTAGAGCATAATGAGGCTTTGAAAAAAGTTTACATCATGTTTTTGTTGATCCTGTGGCAAAATATATGGAGGCCTTGATTGGCTCAGTTCCTCAAGCATTGATCTTCTGCAAGAGCCATGCACATTAGAAGTGGTCACCACTGGTGGTAGCCTCAGTTTTGAAGATCCACGTGCAGAGCACCCTATGGTTGTCTCTTATGAGCAATCAATTCTTCTGCCCCTTTTTATTGTTTCTTGACTGGCTGCACTCGCATTATGATGTCACCTAGAGCATCAGATATTTCCAAGTAGAGTAGGGTAGGTAGGAAATTTTAATAAAGCTCAACCTATGAACATTTAGTCAGTTTTTTTTAATTTCTGCAAAGTCCAGCAAGCCAGACAGTCTAACCCTGGCTTGAATGTTTTTCAAATTCTGTCTTAGAATGTAGAGAAGAAATCTGCTAGACAGTTTAATCCTAGCAAATATAGTTTAGGTAGAGAAACTATGAGGCCAACAGTTTAATATAGTCTCATGGAGTAATAAGGGTAGAAGTAGAATAGGTTTATTTTCTTGTTTGTAAAAAATTGATGATGTAAAGGGTCTGCAAGTCCAAATGCAACCAGAAGAGGAAATGTTAGGACTTTAGTCTGGGTAGGTAGTTGTTTGGAAAATGTTTCTGCTGATATAATGTCTTCATGATTTGTGGCAGCTGATCTAAGAAAGAAAAGAATGTGTCAAGTACCAGGCATCTGGCCTACTCCAAAGATCATTCTCTGAATTCTTGACTCCTTCAAGAAGCAGCCATCCCCATGTGGAGCCACTGTTAGCCCCCTATGAATTTTTTGACAAGCAAACAGGGGGCTAAAATGTTTTTTGAGCCTTCAAGGCATGCATTTCCTCTGAAAACACATCATCCTTGAAGCCTCCTTGTGCCTTTGTCCTTTGATAAATCCTCACTACTTTTTCCATGAGAAAAGCCTATCTGTTTGTGAAGAAAATGCCCAAAAGGCCTCATTTTCCCTCTTATTTCATTCCCTCTAAGCCTCTGTTTTCATCATTCTTACTCCCCTTCTAAATTCCCCACTTACCCTTTAAATCATCCCAAATTCCCTTTTAACCTTACAAATATCCTTTGTTTGGTTTAATACCCCCTTATTCTCTCTACGTTTCCCTCTTTAGCCTTAAAAACCCTTTTTCTCGGCTAAAAAAACCCACTTTGCTTCCTATATCAGGCTTAGCCCCTTTCGGCCAGCCCCCTTAACCACTCCCCAACCATGCGACCGGGAGCCGAAACCAAGCGCTAAGCCCATAGGCACTTATCGCAATCGGAACATTCAAATGTGTGCATTTCTTTGTTAAATGGTTTTCTCCGATGCGATTGAAACTTCGTTTTGTGAACCTCTGCTTCGGTCTCCGTCGTCGATTTCCCTTTAATCCAATGGCTTGGCGCTAATCGCATCGCGCCCATCGCTTCTCCCCTTTCCTCCCTCTGATTGCCTGTCGACCGTCGATCTACCACCCTGATCCGACGGCTATCGCACAATCAGAGCATCGTCGATCGCAAGTTTTCAATGTGTCAACCCCACTGCCTCCCCCGATTGTGATCCGCTGACCCAATCGTGATCGTCCATTCAACCCAGATCCAACGGCTCACGTTTAATCGTCCTCTGCCCATGTCGGGTCCCACCATCAAACTCATTTCATATGTTTTCCATTGCATTTTCCCATTTCCTTTGTATTTCACCCAACTTCCAAAGCCTTTCCATTGTTTAACCTCCACCATTGATCATTGCCTCCAGACCTGATCGGATGACCCATGACGCACCGTTACACCAAGCCTCCATCAGTCTAGTCTTCCACCATTTTTGCAGTGTTTTGCCCATTTTCACCGTTCCACCGCATTTTTTGCCATGCCTCCACAGTTGCGCCACCACTCCACGGGCCTCCGCAACATTTCTCCACCACTGCCCGGGTTTTTTGACGGGTTTATTTTATTGTGCAGAGATCAGAGAGAGGCCATTGCAGCCGTGGCCGGTGTGAAAGCAGCAGTGATTTAAATATCGATTAAAGCCCGAAATTGAAGATTAAACGCTTTAATCCTGGTTCAAAAGGAAAGGACGCAGTTGGAAGACTAAAGAGCACACGTAACATTCATATATGTGTTTAAATAATAGCGGGACGTTTTTCTCCAGACAATACACCTTCCCATTAAAGCCTCCATGCCTCCTCGAGCCCAGAAACAGTTAATTTCACTAACAGAAGCTTCTTAAAGATTGTCAGAACCAACAGTTATGGAGTATGGAGGCCCGCAGACTTTCTATCTAGTTCACCAATTCCAGAAGGCAGCACAGAATTCCAAACAGTCGGAAGGACTTCAAGAACACATCCGAGATAAATATCGACCTGACAGAGATCTCTAAACTAGACTACAGAGTACAGCGCAAGGTTATTAAGCAGTATGGGTGTGAACGCTTCCGCCATTCTGTCTTAATGAACCAATTAAATGGACATCTACTTCCGCCATTACTCATTCTCCTATAAGAATCTCCAAGAACATATTTTAAGGGGTTCGGTTGTTGCTGTTGTAGTTGTAGGGATTCATTTTGACTGTTAGAATAGTCTTGGGAGGGAGTAGCAGAGTAGTTTGTAATGTAGTAGGCTAGAAGGAGAAAGTTTGGACTGTGTCAGCCATTGAGCTCAGTGTATGTGACTGGTTTTGCATATCAATTAATCAAGCATTTCATAGGGTCCTGGTCTATTACTACGGGTGATGTTTTTCTTATCACGTTGTTTTATTACATTTTCATGTTGTTAATTAGTCTTCTGGTACGCATTAGAAATATAGCACAGGATATACCCTCACATGGTACCCTATGTTTCTGCTCTCCCTACCTTCTATGTTTTCTGCTGAATGTGTATCTAAGAGCAATTGCATGTAATTTAACCAATGTAGCAGCTGTTATTTCACTGCTAGCTGATGTATGAATTTGGGTTTGTTGCTTGGATGTCCTAGCTACTGTCAAAGCAGGGAAGGTTAAAAGTCCTTCTCCGATCTATAGACTCTAGCTTTGTGTCAAATCTTATCCCTGTTTTCCCTTGGAGCATGCTAAAGCAGACCTAGAGTTAAATCACCTCTAGTCCGATCTATAAGCTGCCCCTTTTGTGACTTCATTTGAAAGCTGCCTTTGAGTATGTCCAAGCAGGTCTGGAGTTAAATGACCTCCGACCTGATCTATAGACAAAAATTGGGTTTCTTTCCTTCTTTCACCTTCTTTCCTTATTGTTCCATCTCACCATCTATTTTAAAGATCCTTTAGTATAGATGACTTGCCCTCTGGAAGCCTTGGCTAGTTGTTTGCAAGCAATTTCCTTTCATGACTCCATAGCCCAATGGATGGCACGTTCCAGACTCATTCTCTTTTGCCAAAATGTCCTGCTATTTTGCTCCTTTCCTCCCATTACCTTCTCAGTTGATGATCGCACGACCAACTCAACAACCAACCACATCATTTTAAACCCCCCTCTATGCTTCATACCTAGCCTAATACTAGCTCATTTTGAGCTTCAAAGATATATCACTCTTTGTATTTGTAGAGAGATCCCTCTCTGGACCCAGGAGGGCTAGATCCTGAGGTCCCAAAGTGGTTTGATGTTGTCTTATCTTTTGGTACTGCCAAATATTCCAAAACATAGGAACCCCCAACACAAAGGAAGCTAAAATGGATGCTAAAAATAATGCCATAACCAGGGGCAAAATAGGACATTACACAAGAAGATATACATTAAGCTACATAAGGAGTGAAAGGAGAGGCTAAAATGGATGATAAAGACAAAGCTATTTATTAGCGCCATGCAAATAAATAACGTCAATTTTTTCAAAAAGGTGGAGAAAAATACACTAAAATAGTGAGTGGAAACAAAAAATGGAGCTAAAGAGGAAGCTAATCATAGGGATAAGTTGCAGTGTGTGAAATATTGGTTCAAATATTGTATGATATGTGAACGTGTGAAAGGAAGGAGTCAAAATACATGTTTTTATACAACATTACCTCTACTAGAGAAGCCTTGGTATGATGTGAGTTTGGGTTTTTTCTAGGATTACTAAGAACTCAAAGAGAGAATGATTCCATCATGGTAATTGTGGATAGATTTTGAAAGATGCTGCATTTTTATTTCATTTAAGAAGACTTGTGATATTATAATTTTTTGTTTTTTATTTTTTTAATTAAGAGATTGTTTAGTTGCATGGATTACCGAGAAGTATCACTTTAGGTGGTGATACTAGATTTGTAGAACATGTTGGTAAGACCTTATGGATGAAGTTGAGATATATATTGAAGTTTAATTTTGCATATCACCCTTAGAAAAATGGAGAAACAAATATTGCTTTAATATAAGTCTTGGTAATTTGATAAGATGTCTAATAGGAGATAAACTAGGGAAACAATATGTGTTCTTAGTGTAGACTGAATTTTCTTATAACAATTTAATAAATAGTTCTATAGGAAAGGCACATTTTTAGATTTTGTATGGAGGATCACAAAATCTCTTGATAGAATTGGTGAGTTCACTACACATAGAGCATATGAAGGGTGTAGATGTGTAAGTATTTGCGAAGTACATGAGCAAGTTAGGAAGCAATTTCAATAAAGTAATAGGAATTACAAGGAGAAGACAGATTAGAAAAGGAGAATGAAGAGAATTGTAGAAGGATATTTGATGATGGTGCATTTAAGGAAAGTGAGGTTTCCTAAGGGAACATACAACAAGTTCAAGTATATGACAAGATCATGCAAACTTCTTGGGAAAATTTTTCATGATGCAAAAAAAATGGATTTGCTATATGACATGGATATTTGACCAGAAATTAAACTTGTAGATATTTATGAGTATCATGAAGACCTTGAATAAGTATAGGTAGTTGACACATATGAAGTGGAATATTGGTAGAAAACCATTCTAGTAAAGAAGCAAGAGGAGGTTGAAGGGGTGTAGGATGACATATTATGGTTGCAAGAGAAGGAACAAACAGTATGAAGAATATTTAGATAGGCGGAAAGACATATATTTAGAGGGTACATCATGGATTTTTGGGGAGGAATTGTGTCCACTTGTGGGACATATTTAACCATGCTTCATGAGAATGATATCACAAAAAATTGAAACCATGGGTATTTAATGCAAGAGCATCCTTGGGGTTTTGGATATCTTGCATCACCCAATTTTTTTCTAGTCTTGTTTAGTTTTGTTTTATGCTTTTCATATTTCTAGCATGCATTACAATATTTTATTATTTTCATTGGTGCATACTCATACCTGGATAAAATGGTAAATTTTGGATATGTTGTAGAAGAAAGTGGGCTTAGACCTTGAGCCCAAGCCCAAAGAAAATAATGAAATAAATTCTTGTGCAAATAATGACTTATTATTTTGATCACATGTGCTCATATTTGGAATAAAGGTATAAAATTTGTATAATAGGCCAAGGAAAATTTATCTACATGCTCATAATTTTTCATAAAATATTGAGGTCACACAAATGTCCAAAACTAGCATGAAATGATTTCTAGATTTTATTTAACAAAGGACCAACATTTTGGTTAGTGCATTCTCATATTTGGAGTTAAGGTTTTAAATTTTGAGATGTTGTAGGTGACATATTCCTATATATTCTCACAAAATTTCAAGAAAATTTATGGAGCTTAAATGATATGCCCAAGCCACAACCAATTTAGAGACCAAATACATAATTTTCACAAACATGGTTCAATATTTTTCCTTGCATGTAGCTAATGTTTGGAATCAAACAATACAAGTCTTATAGTGTGTACAGAACATCTTCCTCTACCTTCCCTAAAAATTTCGTAAAAAAATGTTGATTTAAAGTGGCTCAATTAATTTAAACGTAGCGTGCAATAGGAGAAATGTAGAATTTATGAATGTGCATAATTTTTCTATATCGACTTTGAAAACTCAGACTTCAAATTATGGATTATATCTAGATGGTCAAGAGATAATAATTAACTTCTATTATTCTAATAATTTAATTGTTTGAGCTACCCAATGAAATGAAAAGTCTTGTGATTAATGGATCTAGCTTCAACATCTAAAGCCTTGATGTAATTGTGGACTTTGATATCTCATTAATTAGATTGTAGAGTGATTTTGGGTAGAATTTAGAAACCTTAATGATTCTATTAGTGTATGAGTTGAGAATTTTTGTATTTCTATTGGATGAATAGAGGCTAGATTTTGTGTTATTGTTTCCAGTGTTTAAGCATTCTTAATTTTCGTAGTTGTCCATTATGAGTTTTCACTATGTGATTTTTATCATTTTCCATTGATGTGTAACATAGTATTAATGGTGAATTGCAACACACATACAAATACACATACAAATTATAGATACATCTTAACTTGGGATCTTTTAAGCAGTATGATAGTTGCATCTCAATTGTTTTTAAAACTCTCTTAATGCTTACAAATCTATGGTTAAGATGGATTTATTAACAACCCAAAACCCTATTTATATATTCTTATATTTTATTTTGTTTTTCTTTTTTATGCTAATAACAATCATTGTTATAAAAATACAAAAAATAATGAGGAACACTAAAAATATTTGTTTACTTCCATTTACACTTAAATTTAGTGTTTAGGGACATTTTCTCATTATTTTATTTTTCTCATTTACATTATTTTTAGTTCCTCATAAACATAAATATAAAACTAATATACAAATGTGAAGAAATAACATATCTAGAAGTAATCTCTTAAATGCTTATTGTTTTAATCTATCATTCTACCTATGCATTCTCAGATTAGTACTCTTTCATGGGAATACACAAGGTAAGTTGATGACCTTTTGGGATCTGAGCCTAGGCACTGGTGCCACTTAGCCTCTGCTTATCCCATGGGAGGGATTGATAGTTGATGCTTCACATATATAATGTTAAGGATCAACATGTTCCTCTATTATTAAATATATCTCCTTCTTGACCAATTATGTTAATTCTCCAAATGTTTCTACCAAAGCAAGTCTTAGAGTCACTTATTAAGCCATTCTTTGCATAAATAGTCAAAATCAAATCAAGAATACAACTTTGATACCATGTACCATTTGGATTAACTTAAGACATTATATTATTAAATATTGAGCTCAAGGTTCTTCTTGATGACAAAGGACTATACTAAGAGGACAAAATAAATCATCAAAACAAGGAATTAGATGTTTTCATATATATTAATAATGATATGAATATGGATATGGTGGGTGGGGGGTCTTCCTTTGTAGGAATGATTAGGGTTAGGGTACCTAAGGTTACATAGTAGTTATAGATGTATGTGGATTATTTTGATGTTGGACCGTGATGAATATTTGGGCCTAAAGGTGGACTTCCAAAGGACTATATTGGAGGCCAAAAGAAATCATCAAAACAAGGAACAAGACCCTCTCATATATATGAATGATGATATGAGGATGGATATGGAGGGTGAGGGGCATGTCTTTATAGGAATGCTTAGGGTTAGGGTTTGTAGAAACCTAATATTACATGGTAGTTACAGACCTATGGGGATTTGTTTGGTGTTTGACCCTGATGGTTATTTGGGCCTAAAGGTGGAATTCCAAAGGAATATATTGGGTGAAAAAAGAAATCATCAAAACAAGGAATGGGACCCTCTCATATTAGGTGATATATCATGGTGTCACATGGTTGCTTATACATGTGTAGGATCTAGTTGTGTAGGATCTCCTTTAAGCAATGAGGAAAAATGAAATTTGAAGGAAGATATCCATTTATCACTATCGGTAGTACATGAATCATCATTCCACCCCATTACAATTTTAGATAAATGATTGAGAATTCATATCCAAAAGTTTCTTTGGCTTAATTTAGGCTTTCCCCTAAGACAATGTTGAAATACTTCAAAGCTCTTAAATTTTTTCATGATTGGGTTTTCCCTAATCAAAGAAAAGAGGGACAATAATTGAGTTCAATTAGGTTAATAAAAGAAAATTTTCAATAGTTAGAAGTGATTTAAATCTATGGTATGTCTTGTATATCATCTTATTACCTCCCCTCTTTGAATGGTTTCCTTGTGAGTTTACTGGTATTGTGTTTTGATGAATATGAGGATGAAATTATTTATCATCCCAAGGTAGGGAAAGGAGATACTCTCATGGAAGGGAAACCAATGCATGGAATATATTTTCAAAGAAACATGGAAAAGAAAGTATATGCAAAACTCTAGAAGAATAAAATGAAACTAGTATAGGGAGGAAATGTGGTAATGGAAAATGTTTATTCATATTAAGATATGACCCTAATAGGGAATTTTTATGGGAGAAAAAGTGTAAAGAATACACTTGGGACACTCCCATAATGGATTGGCAAGATATTGAGACAAAAACTAGGTTGTGCTCCTACCTTTCACATTTTGGCTATAGGTTGGATACATTTTGAATATAAGACTTGTACAGGTAAGGAGGATATTAGCAAAGGAAGGTATTATTGGGATAATTGGATTCTTTCTCTAAGGGAAAAGAACCCATGTTTTTAATATTCTAATGGATTGAATTATGTTATTCCAATATGGGTGAAAATTCCATAATTTTATTTGTAATGATAACAAGATCAAGTCTTCTGAGCCATTCGAAACAAACTGAGGAATTTTTTGGATGTGGAAGAGAAAAATAGTAGGAAGAGAGTCAATCAAGGGGTAAAAAATGCGTGGAAATGAATCTAGGTGTTGGTATTCTTGATGATATGAACATGGAGGTGGGGCCCTAGGTGTATAGAAACTAGTTGATTATATGAATACCCTTATATGTAAATATTATGGCCATCTAAATCATTCATGCCCTTCCAAGCGCCATTAGGAGGAAACAAACCCTATGGAAGAGGTCAATTATATGTAAAAAAATAAACAAAAGGTTCCCTCCCTATGTCCCCACCCACCCGACCCTTGCCCCACACCCTAACCCCCACACTCCTGCCCTCACCCCTATCCCCACTCTCAAGTGGTTAGAACTAACCTCTCCATATGAAGTTGAAAAATGTGGCACAAAGTTTAACTAACGGGAGGGATCTTCTCATGACATAGCCTCTTAAATTTTAAGGGACTTGGCAAGCATGAGGGAAGAAAAGAAGTTAGGTAAGAAGGCATCCTCTACTCTCTACTTTTGACCTAGAACATGGGTTTCTAATGGTGTTTGAGCATAAGGCGGATCTCAATGTGCCATCATTAGGGAAGGATATATTGACACTTTTAGAGATAGGTAAACTCAATTATAAGGAGGCACTTAGTAATTCAAAGAAGAAATTTCCTTGCTATTTATAGAATGATGATTATTATATGTCATAATGTTATCAAGTGTAGATTGAATACTAATTTCTCATGTTAAAACTTAGGCAAAGTCATTTTTGAAGGATTTTTAAAGGGAAAAATAAATAAGGAGATCTCTTTACATAATGGAACCTTAACCTATCAAATATACCATAATGAATCACTTCCAATTATTAAAAAAAGACTTCATTTCAAGTATGAAGAAGGAATGTCAATGATAATCAATGATTAAAAACTAGGCTACTGGAAGAATGCCCAAATGGTAAGGAGATTTAAAACTTTTTACCAATTAAACTTCCTCCCAACTTTTAAAAGGTGGAATATGTTTTCTTGATTTGGATTAGCAACCAGTAGGGGTATAAATTTAGGTAAGTAAGTAGAAGCTAATTCAAAGGCCCTTAGAGAAACGAGAGCCTCCAAAAGAACTAATAAATGATTATTCCTTTATCTTAACGTTCATGGTTATGATTGTCATATAAAATGTGATCCTTAGATAAATTAATAAAAATCTTAAACTCGATATTATAATGGTGTACAAGAAGATTAGAAGAGATTAAAAATCATTGCTATTCGGTGGAACTCTTCTATAAAATTGTTTATGACCCTTGAACTCTATAAAAAAGTAATTATTTCTACATCATACTTTTATGACTTGTATGATGGAAACCAATACCCCACAACGGGGTGTGAGTGAGAAATGAACCTTCTAGTTTCATGAATAATGATGTTAAACGTAATGAATGTCAAACCTAATACTATAATATAATGATTGTAAAGCTCCACATAATATAATGATTTTAAAGCTCAAAACTAGCTAAGGAGGCCAACAATAATGCGTTTTGTCAACTGCAATGAAGTGTGATATTACATAGTGAAAGTAATAATAATCATTGTGTCCACTTAATAGTCTTAATCATTATAGTAATATTATAATTTTTTTTATGGGTGTGGACATTCTTCTTGGGTGGGAGGGAATCTTAAAAGATGAGCTACGTGATTAAGACTATTTATCTTGCAATACTAAACTAGGAGTGTGGACCAATCTCCTTTGCATGGCTTTGATAAAAAAATATTCATAACTTGATGTGCCATGTCGATGAATGTACGATTACAAAGGGTGATATGTCATAGTGTTAAGTGTAAAATGGAATATAAATGAAACTTTGTTTAAAACTATCATACATACGTACGATCTGATTATTTTAATAAAACATCATGAGTGGCATTATAGATGACTTATTAAGTGTTAATTTTAACAAAAAAATTTGGAAAATGGTTAATTTTTTTTTTTTAAGTAAATTCAAAAATAATTTCTTAATTTTAGTTTTTATAATTTAATTAAAAAAAAAAAACTACTATTCTTTCTGTGAGTTTTTAACAATTGTGTGGAAGTTTGATATTCATCACCACTATTCTGCATTCTTTTGACATTCATCACCACTATTATATATTCAACAGAAAGAAATTTAATTATTTTTATGTATCATCTTGTGCAGAGCCTTTAGTATGAGAAAAATCCATACTAGGAAAAATGTACTGAACAATGAATCTAGGGAACCTAATTAATAACTCAGTTCAAGAAACAATTCAAAATTCAAAATTTGGCTCATACTTGAATGTTTTCTAACATATTTTTTAATAAATGAATAATAAATAATTGAAAATATTTATACAATTTTATCTTAAAAAATTTGCCAAACATTGAGACTAAAATTCTAGGCATTATTTCTATTTTCAGTACCTTAAAATTATTTTCAATGCCAAATCATGAGACTTCTATCTTGACTATCTTTAAACTTATGCAACATTTTTGATGTGTAACTTTTGCTCAAAATAAGATACTCAAAAAAGATGTATGGTAAATAAATAAAAATATATATAAACAAGAGGTATAGTAAATAAATAAAACAACTTTTTATATTTACTCTAGATGTATGGTAAATAAATAAAAATATAAATAAACAAGAGATATGGTAAAAAAATAGTACATCTTTTTATACTTACTCCACATATATGGTAAATAAATAAAACCTCTTTTTATATTTACTCCATAAACCTATTTATATTTAAGAAAACTCAAAAAGGAGGTCTTATTTAGGTGAAGCCTATGGGCCAAATACCATGGGACAAATTATTATTAATACCATGGGCTAAATACTATGGGCCAAATATCGTATTTATAAAAAAAGGTATGGTAAATAAATAAATATAAAAGAGGTATAAAGAGGTATGGTAAATACATACAAATATATCAAATATGATTAGCAATCAACATCTAAGTATATACCAAGCCTATGGGCCAAATACCATAGTAAACAAAAGATGTATGGTAAATAAATATAAATATAAATAAACCATAGGTATGGTAAAAAAATAAAACATTTTTAATATTTACTCCATACTCCTCTTTATATTTAAGAATACTCACAAAAGGCTTTATTTAGGTGAAGCCTATGGGTCAAATACCATGAAAAAAATTATTATTAATACCATGCAAAAAAAACATTATTAACTCTAATATTAATATAAAAATATTATTATTAAATTATTAAATATAATATTCATATTAATATATTAATATTATTAAATTTAATAACTTTGAATTAATATAATATTAAATTTGTTATATTATAATATAGTATCATATATCATGATATATATTAACCCTAGATATATATGGGAGGGAAGAACAAAGACATAGAGTGATAGAGGTGGAGAGATGGGGAGTGACAAGGGAGAGGCGAAGATAAACTGAAGAAGAGGGGAGAGGAGAAATGCAGAGAGATGGGGAGAGGAGTAAGAGAGGTAGAGAAGGGTAAGAGAGGGAGAGGGAGACACAAAGATGGAGGGGGAGGGGGGAGAGGAGAGAGGGAGGAAGTTAATGAGAGGATTGGAGGGGAGAGAGAGAGAGAGAGAGAGAGAGAGAGAGAGAGAGATGGGGGGGAGGTAGGAGAGAAAGGGAGAGAGAGGAAGGATGAGAGAGAGGAGGAGAGAGGGAGGCATAGAGAGATGGAGTTGGAGGTGGAGAGAGAGAGAGAATAAGAAATATATAAAGAGTGAGAAGTGAAGAGAGAGAGGGAGTGATGAGGGAGAGATGGAGAGAGGGTGTGCATGTTTAGGGGTGATATAAAGAGACAAATAAGGAGATATGGAGAGAAGAGGAGAGCGAAGGAGAGAGAGGAGGGTAGGATAGAAATGGAGAGAGAGGAAGGACGAGAGAGAGGACTTGAGAGATATGAGGAGAGAGGGAGGGAGAGAGTAGGAGAGAAGGATGGATAGAGAGATGGAGTTGGAGGGGAGAAGAGGGAGGAAAGAAGAAAGACATAGAGAGTTAGAAGTGAAGAGAGAGAGGGAGTGACAAGGGAGATGTGGAGAGAGTGTGTGTATGTTTGGGGTGAGATAAAGAGACAAATAAAGAGATATGGAGAGAAGGGGGAGAGAAGGAGAGATGGAGGGATATAATAATAGAGAGCGAGGTGGGAGAGAATGGGAGAGAGATGAAGGAAGAGAGAGGATGTGAGAGAGTGGAGAGGTGGAGGGAAAGAGATATGGAGTTGGAGGGGGATAGAGATGGATGTGGAGAGAGAGAGAGGGAGTGATAAGGAAGAGGGAGAGAGAGGGAGAGAGCACAACATGAGGAAATAGATATAGAAAGAGGGGAGTGGGAGAGAAGGGGAAGATAGAGTTATAGATGGAACGTGAAGAGAGGGAAGAAGAGAGAGATGGAGAGAGGGAGGGAGCTACATAGAGATCGCTAGATATGATGTGGGAGAGTGTGTATGTTTGGGGGGTTGAGATAAAGAGACAAACAAGGAGAGATGGAGGGAGATGTAGATATAGATGGAGGGGGAGAGAGGAAAGAATATTTCTTGCACTAGATGCATTGATTTCAATGTAGATGGTGATTTATAATCCTATTTGATTGCTTTCACTAGATGCATTGATTTCAGTGTAGATGGTGATTTCTAATCCTATTTGATTGCTTGCACTAGATGATTTTATTTCAGTGTAGATGGTGATTTATAATCCTATTTCATTGTTTTCACTAGATGCATTGATTTTATATTAGATATTAATTTCTAATGATTTTATTGCTTGCACTAGATGCATTGATTTCAATGTAGATGATTTCTAATCCTATTTGATTTCTTGCACTAAATGTATTGAGTTCAGTGTAGATGGTAATTTCTAATCCTATTTGATTGCTTACAATAAATGCATTTCTTTTAATGGAGATGTTAGTTTCTAATCCTATTTTCTTACTTGAACTAGATGCATTGATTTGAGTGTAAATGTTGATTTCTAATCATATTTTCTTGCTTGCATTAGATGCATTGATTTCAGTGTAGAAGTTGTTTTATAATCTTATTTGTTTTCTTTCATTATATGCATTGATTTTATTGTAGATGCTGATTTTTTATTTGATGTAATTGGATGTACGATGGTACATTAATTTTAAAGTGTTTGGATTAAAAATGTGCATTTATTTCACTGTAAGCACAAAATATTATTGGAAATGTACATTGATTTTTGTGTTATAGTAATTCAACCTACTAATGTTGGAGAAAAAGAGAGAAAGGTATGATGTTTAGTACAAAAACTCAAGCTAATGGTTTATGATTTGAAAAGATGACAAATCTAACCAGGGTGCAAATAAGAATAGTAGAAGAAAATAGCTTGAGATTGATCACAATGAAGACCATTTGTAATTGACAAAATTCTTATTATTCACATTTTCTATCATTCAACCCTATTATTATCACTTTGCATTCAAAATTTGTATTTCATCTTTTTTTCATCATTAAAGTTATACACAATATTTATCATCTCAACAAACTGAAGTAAGTAAGAAAATTTGGTTACAAGATCCAGCATTCAATAAACTGGTGATCAAATTTTGGAATTAGGAGGATAATGTCTCCGATCTTGATGGATGGAGAAAATTCACAGATAATCTGCACAGACTAAAATCTATTGTAAAGACTTGGCAGAAGGATAAGAAATCCAGTCTTGATAAAGAGCTCAGGGACATTGAAAATAAAAGTCAACAAATATTTAAACAAATGAAAGATTCAGCACCTGATTCTTTAACATTTTTCAATCTCAAAATGCTGGAGACAAGAAAGATTGAAATACTAAGGATACAAGAAACAACATGGAAATTAAAAAGCAGAGTGTAATGGCTGAAAGAGGGCGACCTTAATACTAAGTTTTTTCATAATTGTTCCAACGGACGCAGGAACAAAAACTCTATCTGGAATATTAAGGCGGATGATGGCTCGATGAAGTATACAAATTCTGAAATACAGATCGAGGCATTCAAATATTTCTCAGACTTTTATAAATCTGATAATGAGATTGACTCGCTAAATCAAACATGGTTTTTACAACACTTACCAATTATGTTTGACCAAGCAGCAAATGAAATCTTGGAAGCAGAGATAACCAAGAAAGATATTGAATCAACTCTAAATGATTTCACCCAGGACAAAAGTCTTGGTCCGGACGACTAGCCGGCCGAATTTTACTCACACTTCTATGATTTAATGGCAGATGAGATCCTCACAGTGGTCGAATAGATTAGAGTAATGGGTCTTGTTCCTGCTGATATGAATTCAACTTTTCTAACTATCATTGCAAAATCGTCTTCCCCTGAACAGTTCTCAGACTATAGGCCTATTGCACTTTGTAATGTAATATACAAGATAAATTCTAAAATAATCGCAAACAGAATCCGAGCAACCTTATCGTCTAGGACTTCAAAAGAGAAATTTGGATTTCTGGGTGGAAGGTCCATACATGATGCAATCGTGATTGCTCACGAGGCTCTTCATTCGATTCATGCAAAAAAATCTGAGGCAATCAACGTGAAGATTGATATTAAGAAGGCATTCGACTCTGTTGATTGGTCTTTTATTCGACTTATTCTCCTCAAGATCGGTTTCTCAATGAGGTCTCTTAGGTGGGTTATGGCCTGTATCACCTCTGTGAAATATGCAGTCCTCATAAATGGTATTCTGACTGCATTCTTTGGAGCTGAAAGGGGTCTAAGGCAGGGATGTTCATTATCCCCCCTCATTTTTATTCTAATCATGGACTACTTCAGCAATATTATGAAGATGGAAGAGGAACGAAGCTACTTTAAAGGTATACCTTTATCCCCTTCGGTAACTGTCACGCACTCACTATTTGCTGATGATTTATTAGTATTCGGTATGCTTAATAGAAATCAGTGGTTTTACTTGCACTATATCCTCATCCGATTTCGGCATGCCTCTGGGCTTTGCATCAATAATGACAAATCCCTTCTTACATACAATGAGGGTGACATGGAGGAAATAAAATTCATAGCAGCTTTTATGGGAACAAACAGTTGCCATATTTCTAAGGGACTCGCCTACCTAGGATTTAGACTGAAGGCATGCTCTTATACAAGTGGCAAAACAGATCACTTTCGATGGGAGGTAGATACATATTGATAATGGTTGTTCTATCACAATATGTTGTCTATTGGTTGCACCTTTATTTCCCCCTGGCATACATAGTAAACAAAATCAATTCTATGATTGCAAACTTCCTATGGGGTTCATCTCCTGATCACACCAACATACATCTTTGCAAATTGAGCGAAATATCGGTTCCGAAAAGAAATGGAGGCTAGGGACTACTAAACATTAGACCTTTCGCCAATTCTTTACTGATAAAATCCCTTTGGCACGCTCTTAATTGTGATGGAAAATGGTCGAGCATCATCAGACTTGATACATACAGAGTGACCCATTAAAGCTTCTTTATTCGGGTGGATCTATCAAGGCGTGTCGGGCATCTGTAATTTGGATCGATTTTTCCAAGATCATGCCCTTGCTGAGTCAAAGACTTGCGTGGAAATTTGGGAATGGGCGTAATATTTTCATTGGGATTGACAGGATATTTTCATCCTCTAAACATTATCAGATAGATGAAAACTTATTACACAGATTACAACAGACGGGAATATTTACTTTATCGGACCTTATCCTCTGCTGGTCCCTTGATGCTCCCATTTGGAAATCCGCTGACAGGCTGGGCATATATGGAATTGATTTACCGGCATGGAATGAGTATAAAAAATGTCTACAAGGACTGGGACTATCATATAACAGAAATGCTGACCAACTGACTTGGAACGGAAGAACATCTGGATTGGGCTTAATTGTGAAGGACATTTATGAAAATCTCATTCAGCCAAATCCTTCTACTGCACCGTCTCCCTTCTACTTTTCCTGGCACCTAAATATTCCAAACAAGATTTTATTATTTATCTGGCTATTATGGAAAAATAAAATATTGACTTGGGATGTTTTATGTAGGTGGGGCTTTATGGGTCCTAAAAGATTCCCCTTCTGTCAATTGCAGGAAGAAACCTCATCACATCTCTTTTTTACTTTCCCTTTCAGCCTTTCGATTTGGATGCATTTCTCAGGTGTTATTCGTGATTCATCTTGGAAGACTTCTGATTGTATACAATCTATTACATCATGGGCTGGAGTCGCATATCCATTAAACGTGACACCTTTCTATGTTATATGGGAAATTTGGATTGCCAGAAATCGATGTATTTTTGAAGATTCCCCTCCTCACTCTGCCTTGATCATTAAGGATATCTCGACTTGGATCAATATAAATTCATGCATCATCTCTGATATAAAAGATCTTTCTGGACTAATTAGACCTCATCAGATCATTCTCCCGGCATTATTTTTCGATGGTGCATGCATCAATGGAATATGCGGCTGCGGGGCTTGGATTCGTCTTCACAACAACGACCATTATCAAATATATTGGAGTGGGGGCCTTGGCTCAAACAACAAGGCTAAAATTATGGCACTCTGGGGAGGTCTATACATTGCATATAATCTAAAACTCTCAGACATCTATAAATACGGAGACTCGAAGATTACTATAGATGGGATCAATGATCGTTGTAATATGCAAATCCATCGTTGTTTTGGTTGGATTCAGAGAATTAGAAACATTCTACAGAAATTTCAATCATATAGTATTGAACACATCTATAGAGATCTGAATACTAGAGCTGATAAGTTATCGAAGAAAGGACTAGATAGTCCTTTTGGAGAGTTTCATATTCATCTCTACAGGGGTTCCCTTTGCCTCGACACTCGGATACTCCCTATTCCTTAACAGTCGACAGATGATGGGGACCTTCTTTTGAAAGCGAGCCCGTTTTCTAATTTTTTTCTTCAATGTTGGGTGCAAGCAAGCCTTCTTCTACAAGAGAGGCTACTGGTGGCTTCTTGGCATTGACTCTATTCTTGGAATTTCTTCATCAGATAGGATTCATTCTAAATCTCATTTTTTCTTCATTTAGGCGTCTCAAAGATCAGTCTCAGAGATCACTCAGTATCTGAGTTTCATCTATTTCTTGTATTGTGAGGCATTGAATTCCGTAAAACCGGAGGCCATTATGGGATTTTCTATTCATGGGTTGTTATGGTAAATGCTTAGAGAATGCTTAGAATATTGGATTTCCAATTGTTGGATTCTTCGGGACTAAAATTGGGTGAAATGTCTTATGATGTAATCACTCGTATTTGATTGAATATGAACTGTAATACTACAGCATTTTTTCTTACTGAAAAAAAAATAAAAATAAAAATAAATAAATAAATAAAATTAAAATTGAAGTGACGAGGTTAATCTTTCACATATTTAGCAGATTTAAATGCTTATATTAATATTAGATATATTTACATATTATTTTATAAAAAAATTAAAATCATCTATATACAAACATTTCCTCAGATTTTGGACTCAAAAAATTTTTTTGCTCAAGAGATTTGATTCCTCTCAGATTTTGATATATGGATAGTTAAAATGGATCTAGGATGGTAAATATTCAACATATGTAATTATTAATTGTTAAATTAACTAAGGTTAAATTTCACCACGTCTTTAGTCAATTAAATCCACAAAGTGCATTCACAATCAAAACCTTGGCACAATTAGAGTCTCAGCATAATTATCATCATCTCCACCCACTAGAAACTAATAATAAATTTTACAAGGTAGTGCATCTTAGATTATCATTTATTATTCGTATGCTTGACATGGTTCCTTTATGATTTTTTTATTTATTTAGAAAACATAAATAAAACTATATATTCAAATTATTAAAAATTTAAGTGTTTTTTTAATCATAGAAAATAGAAATAAACTATATATTCAAATTATTAAAAATTAATTTAGTCTAAAGGCTCATTCTACAGCCTAGTATGAGGAGATGTGTAAGTTTGTCCATTCGTCTGTGCCCCTTTAAAATAAAAATTAAAATTAAAATTATGTTTTAAATAGAAAAATAATATAGGCTATAATTAAAAAAAATGAATATGTTGTAAAGAAATTAGAAGTATTGAATATCTATGTTAACTAATTTATGTTGATATCAACTTCATATATATATATATAGAAAAAAAATAGGTTTTTATGGTTAAAATTTTTATTCCGTCCTATACATACTCTTCAGAGAATTAAATAAACAATTTGAAGATCTATATTAACTAACTTCATATATATCTGTATATAGAAAAAAAAGTTTTTATGGTTTAAATTTTTATATGGTCCTATATATACTTTACTTATCATTCAAAAATAAAATTTAAACAATGAAAAATAGCACATTGTATTTTGCACTCTATAAAAATTTGCACCTGAAGAAATTTGATCCTTCTCCACTCATGTTAGATCCGTACTTAAAATGGATCTATGTTGGTTGTAACTCAATCCAGTTTTAAACTATATATTCAAATTATTAAAAACTTAATTGGTCTAGAAAACACATTTCTCAGCACAATCAAATTGCAAACGATATTGTATCCTTTATTTTGCTTATGCTTGATGTTGAGAAATTATTTCTTTATGATGTTTTTTAATTTTGAAAACATAAATAAAACTATATATTCAAATTAATAAAAACATATTGTTTTTTAATTTTGAAACTAGAAATAAATTATATATTCAAATTATTCAAAATGTAATTGTAATTCAATCCAACTTTAAACTATATATTCAAATTATTAAAAATTTAATTGCACAAAGAGTGAATTTGCACAATCAACTTCTTCCCACAATTACTGCAAACTATGTCTTATCCTTACTTCTTCCCAGAATTACTAAACTATGTCTTATCCTTTATTAGGCCTATGCTTTCCGTGAGAAATCGTTCCTTTATGATGTTTTTTAATTTCCAAAACATGAATAAAACTATATATTCAAATTATTAAAAACGTAATAATTTTTTAATTTAAAAATATAAATAAAATTTTATATACATATTATTAAAAATGCAATTGTAACTCAATCCACATTTAACTATATATTTAAATTATTAAAAACTTAATTACACAACTAGTGAATGGTTGTGTTTATGCACAATCAACTTCTCTGCTGCAAACCATATCTTATCATTTATTATTCCTATGCATGAGGTGAAAAATCGTTTCTTTCTGATGTTTTTCAATTTTGAAAAAATGAATAAAAATATATATTCAAAAATAATAATAATAATAGTAATTTGGAAATCATAAATAAAACTATATTTAAATTATTAAAAAACATAACATCTTTCCACACATAATACTAGTGAATGGTTGTGCACGACTGTGTTAGAGTGCATGGTTTTGTTAGAGTGCAAAGAAAACACATTTTGCTGCAAATGATATCTTATCATTTATTATTCCTATGCTTGAAGTGAAAAATAGTTTCTTTGTGATGTTTTACAATTTTGAAAAAATGAATAAAAATATATATTCAAATATAAAAAAATTAAATTTTTTTTTTTAATTTGGAAATCATAATGATTCGGATTTATGCAGGAATGAAATAGAATACAGAAATAACCATAAACATAGACATGCAGCGGAAATAATGCTTCATTTCAATAATATTAAATAACATAAATATGCTTACAAACATAGTGGAAATAAACTAGCTAGGGTGTTGATAGCAAATCTCTAAGAAGAGATGTGGTGGCTACAGACCTCTGAATTGTGTTACAATGAGGCTCGAGGGCCTATTTATTATTGAGAAACAATGGAGAACTCTAAACATCCAAAAACCTAACCCTGGGAGATGAAGCGCTAAAACTATGGGCCCCGTTTGGGTAAATTGGTGTTTCAACTTCCCGGGGACGTAACTTCGGCATACGATCTCCGTTTTACATGTATGATACATCGTTAGAAATATATATCCGAGGAATACAACTAAATTTGAAAATATAAATTTTGAAATAAACCATCTTTTCCGAAAAAACTATGCCCAAAAAACGTCGTTTAGGGCCTCAAAATGGCTTCAGAAGTTCAGGACACGAGAAATTGCTAAAAATAGTAAGTTGTGCTGCAACTTAAAAACTGAAAGACCTGATGGTGGGGGTTCAAATGGAATAGGTGGGTGGCCACCAATGTCCACCTGGATCATTAAGGCCCCAAAACAGCTCCGGGAGTGCAGGACCCGAAAACCTGCTAAAAATAGTAAGTTGTGCTGAAAGTGAAAAGCTGCAAGAATTGATGGTGCGGGTCCAAATGGAATAGGTAGGTGACCACTGATATCCACCTGGATCATTCCTCCCTACTTAAGAATCAATGGTCCCCATTGCGTTGATATCCTCCATGAGATGAGGCACGTTTTGTTGTCAATGATGTCATGGACCTGCGAGAAGACATGCTGGATGCAATTAGTAAATTTGGTTTCTTTATCAACCTAAAACAGTACATGTGTGGATTTTGTCTGTGTAGCCTCATGAGGTATGGCAACATCAGGCAGCGATGCGTCAGGGGTCATATCAATGGAGTGTTTTTCCTGACAGTGTAGAGGAACCTCTGTGAGTGAGGAGAAAGTTTCCTTGTATTCCTCCATGACTTTTCCCATCTATTGCAGCCATGCAGGGAAGCCCTGTTTCGAGGTTGTGGCCATAATATTATTCTTTCCCTATGATCGATTTGTAAGGAAAATAAATTTCTTGGTTTGGGAAACAATCTTACTACGTTGTTTTGCAGTGGTCAAAGAGATGACAGGTGGCAATACTACCTTCGGTATCTTGTACAAGTTATTTCTCAAAGTAATAACAACAGCACAAGGCCTAGACTCATACACAACATGTCGCCTCCACAAGTATGGTTGGCCCAATAATACATCAGCTACATCAAGAGGAGCAACATCACACAATGCCTCATCCGTGAATGGCTTGATACTGTACGGAAGGTGGCACTGCTGGTGGATGCGGAGATCTCACCCTGGGTGGAGCCACCCGATGGTATACGGCTGCGGGTGTGCTATGGTCAGTGGGCTGAGCCGCTTCACGACCTCTGCTGAAATGAGGTTCTTTTGGCTTCCACTATCGACAATAAATTGCAGCGGGGAACCCTTCACCCACATCTGCGAATGGAAGAGGCGCTCCCCCTCCTCTGGATCCTCTAGATCCTCCCTATGGATCTTGGTGGTGGCAACAATGGCACTGGGATCCGCATGAATGATCTGCTTCCCTTTTTCATTTCCTTTGTTTGGTTCTGACTTAGGACCAAAAAATGCATCTGATTCAGGTGCCTTTAGTTCGGCCACTAATCACTGTTTGGCCCGACACTTGTTTGTGTTGTGAGTGGGGTTGTTATGAAATTCACACCACTTCCCTGTGTCCTTCTTTGGATTTGTGGTGTTGTTCTGAGTCACACTGCTTTGGTCTTGCCCCTTGTTCTTTGGTTCAGGGGCACCTTTCGGATTCGCAGATCCAAAGTCTCTCTCCTTCTGCTTAAATTTCTGCTTGATCTTGGCGGCATAGCGATATGTCGTGCCAAGCAATGTAATGTCAAGGAACTCCATTTCCTCCTGAATGTGTTTGTGCAGATAGCCACAGTACTTGAGCACAAAATTTCTCTCTGAATCTTTAATACCCAACTTTGTGCGCGGAGTATGGAACAGATTATTCAGTTCGTACACATCTTGATCTCTTTGTTGCCGCAACGTGGTCCATTAGATGTATTTGTCCTCATAGCTCCCCACATGGTAATATTGTTCCTTGATGCCATCTCAAAACGAATTCCAAGTGGGTGTGGTTGAGAATAGAGAGGGTTCCCCTTCGTCCTCTTGCTCACAATAAGTTTCCCACCAGTCTTTGACAGGGAGGGTGGCTTTGAGGAGTAGAAAAATAATCTTTTCTAGGTTAGAGAAATCTTAGACTGAGAAATACCCTTCCAGAAAATTCAACCATCTATCTACGACGTCTGCATATATTTTTCCTTCAAATACATGAATGTCAAAGTTTACCTGTACCTTGAAGGGAGTGGCACCTCCAGAGTGGCTGTTGGATGCAGATGCATCGTAGGTGGGCAGTTGTTGAAGGATCTGAGGAAAATTATCCATCATCGGGTTCCTTTTTTTCTCGAGGGCCTCCTCGAACAATATTTTGATAGGATCTCCTGCTCCCTCGTCTTTCTTTTCTTCCGCCATGGGAGTTCATCAGGTCTTGTGAGGCTGATCTTGCAAGGGTTCAACTAGATCGAGCCCTAACTCCTTATACCTTGACCGTGTTGGGGACATGCAAAGAAAAACAAAGAAAGAGCATACCACTCTGATACCACTGATCCGGATTTATGCAAGAACACAACAGAATACGGAAATAACCATAAACATAGAGATGCGGTGGAAATAATTCTACTTTTCATAAATATCAAATAACAAAAATATGCTTACAAACATAATGGAAATAAACTAGCTAGGGTTCTGGTAGTGAATCTCTGAGAAGAGATGTGGTGGCTACAGACCTCTGAACTATGTTAAAATGAGGCTCGAGGGCCTATTTATTATTGAGAAATAATGGAGAACTCTAAACGTCCAAAAGCATAACCCTAGGAGATGAAGCGCCAAAACTATGGGCCTCATTTGGGTAAATTGGTGTTTCAAATTCCCGAGGATGTAACTTCGGCATACGATCTCAGTTTGACACGTATGATACATCATTATAAAGATCTATCCGAGGACTACAAATTTTTGCACAAATATTAATTCCTAAACGAAATCATATTTGTCGGACAAACGATGCCCAAAAAACGTCGTTTAGGGC
This sequence comes from Pinus albicaulis, assembly GCA_034641835.2. Classification (NCBI taxonomy): domain Eukaryota; kingdom Viridiplantae; phylum Streptophyta; class Pinopsida; order Pinales; family Pinaceae; genus Pinus; species Pinus albicaulis. Next base: position 120,753,976 of record CM076582.1, on the reverse strand, counting down.
CTCAAAACGACTCAGGACGCTGAGGACCCGAAAAATTGCTAAAAATAGTAAGCTGTGCTGCAACTTAAAAACTAAAAGAAATGATGGTGGGGGTTCAAATGGAATAGGTGGGTGGTCACCAATTTCCACCTAGATCATTAAGGCCCAAAACGGCTCTGGGAGTGCAGGACCCGAAAACCCCCTAAAAATAGTAAGTTCTGTTGAAAGTGAAAAGCTACAAGAATTGATGGTGCGGATCCAAATGGAATAGGTGGGTGGCCACCGATATCCACCTGCATCATTCCTCCCTCCTTGAGAAGAAATGGTCCCCATTGCGTTGAGATCCTCCATGAAATGAGGCACGTTCTGTTGTCAAATATGTCATGGACCTGCGGGCGGACATGCTGGATGCAATTAGTAAATTTGGTTTCTTTATCAGCCTCAAATAGTACATGTGTGGATTTTTTCTGTGTAGTCGCATGAGGTATGGCAACATCAAGCAGTGGTGTGTCGGGGGTCAGATCAATGGAGTGCTTGTCCTTACAGTGTAGAGGAACCTATGTGAGTGAGGAGAAAGTTTCCTCATATTCATCCATGACTTTGTCCATCTATTGCAGCCGTGTGGGGGAGCTCTGTTTTGAGGTTGTGGCCACAATATTATTCTTTCCCTGTGAGCGAGTTGTAAGGAAAATAAATTTCCTGGTTTGGGAAACAATCTTACTACGTTGTTTTGCAGTAGTCAAAGCGATGACAGGTGGCGGTACTACCTCCGGTATCCTGTACAAGTTATTTCCCAAAGTAATAACAACAGCACGAGGCCTAGAATCATACACAACATGTCACCTCCAAAAGTATGGTTGTCCCAATAATACATCAGCTACATCAAGAGGAGCAACATCACACAATACCTCATCTGTGAATGACTTGATACTGTACGGAAGGCGGCACTGCTGGCAGATGCAGAGATCTCTCCCTGGGTGGAGCCACCCGATGTTATATGGCTGCGGGTGTGCTATGGTCAGTAGGCTGAACCGCTTCACGACCTCTGCTAAAATGAGGTTCTTTTAGCTTCCGCTATCGACAAGAAATTGCAGCGGAGAACCCTTCACCCACATCTACGAATGTAAGAGGCACTCCCCCTCCTCTAGATACTCTAGATCCTCCCTATGGATCTTGGTGGTGGCAACAATGGCACTGGGATATGCATCAATGATCTGCTTCCCTTTGTTATTTCCTTTATCTGGTTTTGAATCAGGATCAGAAAATGCATCTTATTCGGGTGCCTTTAGTTCGGCCACCAATGACTGTTTGGCCCGACACTCGTTTGTGCTGTGAGTGGGGCTGTTATGAAATTCACACCACTTCCCTGTGTCCTTCTTTGGATTTTTGGTGTTGTTCTGAGTCGCACTACTTTGGCCTTGCCCCTTTTTCTTCGGTTCGGGGGCACCTTTCGGATTCGCGGATCCAAAGTCTTGCTTCTTCTGCTTAAATTTCTGCTCGATCGTGGCAGCATAGCGATATGTCGTGCCAAGCGATGTAATGTCTAGGAACTCCATTTCCTCCTGAATGTGTTTGTGCAGACAGCCGTGGTACTTGAGCACCAAATGTCTCTCTAAATCTTTAATACCCAGCTTTGTGCGTAGGGTATGGAACAAATTCGTCAATTCGTGCACATCTTAATCCCTTTGTTGCCGCAACATGGTCCATTGGATGTATTTTTCCTCATAGCTCCCCACGGGGTAGTATTGTTTTTTGATATCATCTCGGAATGAATTCCAAGTGGGTGTGGCTGAGAATAGAGAGGGTTCCCCTTCGTCCTCTTGCTCACAGTAGGTTTCCCACCAGTCTTTGACATGGGGGGCAGCTTTGAGGAGTGAAAAAATAATCTTTTCTCAGTCAGAGAAATCATGGATCGAGAAATACCCTTCCAGCAAATTAAATCATCTATCTATGGCGTCTGCATCTATTTGGCATTCAAATACATGAATGTCAAAATTTACTTGTACCTTGAAGGGAGTGGCACCTCCAGAGTGGTTGTTGGATGCAGATGCACCGTAGGTGGGTAGTCGTTGAAGGATCTGAGAAAATTTATCCATCATCGCGTTCCTTTGTTTCTCGAGGGCCTCCTCGAGCAATATTTTGATAGGATCTCCTTCTCCCTCGTATTTCTTTTCTTCTGCCATGGGAGGTCGTTGGGGCTTGCGAGGCTGATCTTGCAAGGGTTCAACTAGATCGAGCCCTAACTCCTTATACCCTGACCGCGTTGGGGACATGCAAATAAAAACAAAGAAAGAGTAGACTGCTCTAATACCATTGATCCAGATTTATGCAGGATGAAATAGAATATAGAAATAACCATAAACATAGATATGAAGTGAAAATAATGCTTCATTTCATTAATATCAAATAACATAAATATGCTTACAAACATAATGGAAATAAACTAGCTAGGGTGTTGGTAGCGAATCTCTGAGAAGAGATGTGGCGGCTACAGGCCTCTGAACTGTGTTACAATGAGGCTCGATGGCCTATTTATTATTGAGAAAGAATTAAGAACTCTAAACATCCAAAAACCGAACCCTAGGAGATGAAGCGCCAAAAACTATGGGCCCCGTTTAGGTAAATTGGTGTTTCAACTTCCCGGGGACGTAACCTCGGCATACGATCTCTGTTTGATGTGTATGATACGTCGTTAGAAAGATCTATCTAATGACTACAACTTTTACGGTGATCATCAATTTTCAAACGGATTCATATTTGCTGGACAAACGATGCCCAAAAAATGTCGTTTAGGGCCTCAAAACTGCTCCGGAAATTCAGGACCTGAAAAACTGCTAAAAATAGTGAGTTGTGTTGCAACCTAAAAACTAAAAGAACTGATGGTGGGGGTTCAAATGGAATAGGTGGGTGGCCACCAATGTCCACTTGGATCATTAAGGCCCCAAAACGGCTCCGGGAGTGCAAGACCCGAAAACCTACTAAAAATAGTAAGTTGTGCTAAAAGTGAAAAGCTACAAGAATTGATGGTGTGGGTCCAAATGGAATAGGTGGGTGGCCACCGATATCCACCTGGATCATTCCTCCATCGTTAAGAAGCAATGGTCCCCATTGCTTTGAGATCCTCCATGAGATGAGGCATGTTCTATTGTCGAAGATGTCATGGACTTGCGAGCGGACTTGCTGAATGCAATTAGTAAATTTGGTTTCTTTATCAGCCTCAAACAGTACATGTCTAGATTTTTCTGTGTATTCGCATGAGGTATGGCAACATCAGGCAGCCATGTGTTGGGGGTTAGATCAATGGAGTGCTTGTCCTGACAGTGTAGAGGAACCTTTGTGAGTGAGGAGAAATTTTCCTCTTATTCTTCCATGATTTCGTCCATCTGCTGCAACCATTCAGGGGAGCCCTGTTACGAGGTTTTGGCCACAATATTCTTCTTTCCCTGTGAGTGAGTTGTAAGGAAAATAAATTTCCTGGTTTGGGAAGCAATCTTACTACGTCTTTTTACAATAGTCAAAGAGACGATAGGAGGCAGTACTATCTCCAATATCCTGTACAAGTTATTTCCCAAAGTAATAAAAATAGCACGAGGCCTAGACTCATACACAGCATGTCACCTCCACAAGTATGGTTGGCTCAATAATACATCAGCTACATCAAGAGGAGCAACATCACACAATACCTCATCCGTGAATGGCTTGAAATTGTACAGAAGGCGGCACTACTAGCAGATGTGGAGATCTCTCCCTGGGTGAAGCCACCCGATGGTATATGGCTGGGGGTGTGCTATGGTCGGTAGGCCGAACCGCTTCACGACCTCTGCTGAAATGAGGTTCTTTTGGCTTCCACTATCGACAATAAATTGCAGCGAAGAACCCTTCACCCACATCTGCGAATGGAAGAGGCACTCCCCCTACTCTGGATCCTGTAGATCCTCCCTATAGATCTTGGTTGTGGCAACAATGGCACTGGGATCCACATCAATGATCTACTTCCCTTTGTCATTGCCTTTGTCTAGTTCTGACTCAGGATCATAAAATGCATCTGATTCGAGTGCCTTTAGTTCGGCCACCAATGACTGTTTGGCCTGACACTTATTTGTGTTTTGAGTGGGGTTGTAATGAAATTCACACCACTTCACTGTGTCCTTCTTTGGATTTGTGGTGTTGTTCTGAGTCACGCTGCTATGGCCTTGCCCCTTGTTCTTCGGTTCAAGGGCACCTTTCGGATTCACAGATCCAAATTCTCGCTTCTTCTGCTTAAATTTCTCCTCGATCTTGGCGGCATAGAAATATGTCGTGCCAAGCGATGTAATGTTTAGGAACTCCATTTCCTCCTGAATGTGTTTGTGCAGACAACCTCGGTACTTGAGCACCAAATGTCTCTCTGAATCTTTAATACCCAACTTTTTGCGCAAGGTATGGAACAAATTTGTCAGTTCGTGCACATCTTGATCCCTTTGTTGCCACAGCATGGTCCATTGGATGTATTTGTCCTCATAGCTCCCCACGGGGTAATATTATTCCTTAATGCCATCTCGAAACGAATTCCAAGTGGGTGTGGCCAAGAACAGACAGGGTTCCCCTTCGTCCTCTTGCTCACAGTAGGTTTCCCACCAGTCTTTGACATGGGGGGAGGCTTTAAGGAGTGCAAAAATAATATTTTCTCAGACAGATAAATCATGGACCGAGAAATAACCTTCCAGCAAATTCAACCATCTATCTACGGCATCTGCATCTATTTTTCCTTCAGATACATGAATTTCAAAGTTTACCTATACCTTGAAGGGAGTGGCGCCTCCAGAGTGGTTGTTGGATGCAGATGTGCCGGTGGGCAATCGTTGAAGGATCTGACCAAGTTATCCATCGTCGCGTTCCTTTGTCTCTCGAGGGCCTCATCGAGAAATATTTTGATAAGATCTCCTGCTCCCTCGTCTTTCTTTTCTTCCGCCATGGGAGATCGTCGAGGCTTTTGAGGCTGATCTTGCAAGGTTTCAACTAGATCAAGCCCTAACTCCTTATACCCTGACCGTGTTGGGGACATGCAAATAAAAACTAAGAAAGACCAAACCGCTCTGATACCACTGATCCGAATTTATGCAGGAACGTAACTAAATACAGAAATAACCATAAGCATATATATGTAGCATAAATAATGCTTCATTTCATTAATATCAAATAACAGAAATATGCTTACAAACATAATGGAAATAAACTAGCTAGTGTGCTGGTAGCGAATCTTTGAGAAGATATGTGGCAGCTGTAGACCTCTGAATTGTGTTACAATGAGGCTTGAGGGCCTATTTATTATTGAAAATTTGTGGAGAACTCTAAACGTCCAAAAATCTAACCCTAGGAGATGAAGCGCCAAAACTTTGGGCCCCGTTTGGGTAAATTGGTGTTTCAACTTCCCGGGGATGTAACTTCAGCATACGACCTCTGTTTGACGCATATGATACATCATTATAAATATCTATCCAAGGACTAAAATTGTTGCCGCAAATATAAATTCAAAAATGGAATCATATTATCCAGAAAAACAATGCCCAAAAAACGTCGTTTAGTGCCTCAAAACAGCTCCGAAAGTTTAGGACCCGAAAAACTGCTAAAAATAGTAAGTTGTGCTGCAACTTAGAAACTGAAAGAACTGATGGTGGCGGTTCAAATGGAATAGGTGGGTGGCCACCAATGTCCACCTGGATGATTAAGGCCCCAAAATGGCTCTGGGAGTGCAGGACCCAAAAACCTGCTAAAAATAGTAAGTTGTGCTGAAAGTGAAAAGCTGCAAGAATTGATGGTGCGGGTCCAAATGGAATAGGCAGGTGTTCACCGATATCCACCTAGATCACATAAATAAAACTATATATTTAAATTATTAAAAAACATAATATCTCTCCACACAATCAACTTCTTTGCACTACTATTGCAAACGATATATATAAGACTATTGCAATTTCCAAAAGCATACCCCTCCAAAATTTCATTGAACATTTCATTTCAATTAAACTATTGTTGAAGTTTGTGTGGAAAAGTTTCGCTGTGTAAAGAGATTCATATGCTTGACTTAAAATCGTTTCTTTATGATGTTTTTTAATTTGGAAAAGATAAATAAAACTATATATTTAAATTATTACAAATGTAATTGTTTTTTAATTTTGAAAACATAAATAAAACTATATATTTAAATTATTAAAATCTAATTGTAACTCAATCGAGATTTAAATTATATATTCAAATTATTAAAAACTTAATTGCACAATTAGTGAATGGTTATGTGGGAGTGCACATAAAACACATTTTTCCGCAAAATCAACTTATGTTCACTACAAGGATATCTTATCCTTTATTATGCCTATTCTTGATTTGAAAAATAGTCCATTTATGATGTTTTTTTAATTTTGAAAACATGAATAAAACTATATATTCAAACTATTTAAAACTTAATTGCTTTTTAATTTTGAAAACATGAATAAAACTATTATTAAAAACATAATTGTAACTCAATCTAGTTTTAAACTATATATTCAAATTATTAAAAATGTAATTGCACAACATAAGTGAATGGTTGTGTGAGAGTGACAAGAAAATACATTTCTCCACACAAACAACTTCTTTGCACTACTACTCAAACTATATCTCTAAGACTCTCACAATTTCCAAAAGCATACCCTTCCTCGAAAATTTCATAGAACATTTCATGTCAATTAAACTATTATTGAAGCTTGTGCCGAAAACTTCCACGGTGTAGAGAGCTTTGTGTGTAAATGAGTGGTTTTTAAACAAACATATTACACCAATTATTTACATGCATTTGACCCACAAAGAAAGTGTCAATAGAAATCATGATTGTAATTTGATCATTGATAACATGCTTACCAACAAGAAAACCATCATTAAGCACAATGCATATATAATGTAGTCGATGAACTAGACATTGACAATAGTGGGATCTAGATAAATGTCTTTTGGATTAATCATATCATTAGGATTTGTTCGACGTTTCGAACCAACTAATGTGGCTCATCCTCAAGACAAGGTGAAAGAATTAATTGATCTTCATGAATAAATAGTATGGATGCATCATTGCCCAGAAATAGTCCTTAAAAACTAGCCATTAGTGAAACTAAGGCTTTGGCCTCAGTTCAATTTCGACCTAAAAAATGGAAGAGGTTTATGGATGACACTTGTGTCATGTAGCCCCATGGTTTCAAGAAGTTAGATTTGTTTTTAGGCCACCTGAATTCCCAGTCAGACTCCATCAAGTTCACGATGGAAGTTGAAGTGGACAGTTGTCTTCCCTTCCTTGACATCCTCCTCTCTACAATGGAGGATGGTTCCATTTCACACCAATTTTTTCGCAATAAAACTCACACGGAAAAATATCTTCATGTTAGTTCTCATCATTTCCCCACCCATAAATTTTGTTTTCTTTGCACTCTTGCTACCCAAGCTCTGAGAATCTATGATCAAAACTACCTAGAATCAAAGAAATCTCATCTTCCTAATGTTTTTGAAAATAAAGGGTATAGTAGAGCCCAAGGCCTTAAAGCCTTTCAAAAATCCCATAAAGAGTTCAGTGGAAAAATTTCTCATGTGGATCCTATCTCGAAGGTTAACCCCATGTTTATCCAAGGGACCACAGGCAAGATTGCCCATGCCCTTAGAAGGAATAATGCCTCCTCTTCGTTCAAACCTCTCTGCACCATTAGCAATTCTCTCAGGTCTGTCAAGGACCCTGTTGACCCTAAATACAAGAAAGGGGTTTACCTTGTTCCTTGTTCATGTGGTATTCCCTATACTGGAGAAACGGGTCAACCCATTAAGCATAGAATCCAAGAGCATGTTGCAGACATTACGCACAATCATTCCCGCACATCGGCTCTTGCTGAACATGCGGAAAAATCTTGTCACCATGTCTGTATTGAGGAATCCAAGGTCCTCGCTAAGGTTGATCATTTCCACCATAGGAAGCTTATAGAGGCTATTGAGATAGAGATACATGCTAGGAATCTCAACAGGGATGATGGTTGGAAATTAAGTAAGAGCTGGACTCCGGCTCTCTCAATGTGATTTTTCCCTTCTCGCATGAACCCTTTTTGCGTTAGGTTTTTAGGTTTATTTCTAGGTTTTAATTCTCTTCTATTTTTCTCATACTTATTTTCGTCCTTATTTTAATAAAATTCCCATAGCTTTTTCTTTGGTTTTTATTATATTTTTAATCATTCTTCCTTATTATTATAATATTTTCATTATTAATTTAATTTTAATTTTTTATTTTTTTTTCAGTTCTTCTTCCCCTTTATCCTTATTCTTTTTATTAATTTATTTAGTTAAAATATTTATACTCCTAATAACCTATATTTTTAATCTTAGAAAATATCATATGATATTGATATTATAATTTTAATTCCATTTTTATTATTATTATAATACTTCTTATTCATTAATAAAATTCTTTGATATTCTTTGGTAATATTAAATTAACCTAATTAATAAATATTTCATAACAAACGATTTGAAATTTGTCTCCTAATAACTAACTAACTAATTACTTAACTCACTAACGACTAGTTTTTAACGACTACTTCTGGGCAATGATGCGTCCATACTATTTATTAATGACGATCAATTAATTCTTTCACCATGTCCTGAAGATGAACCACATTAGTTGGTTCAAAACATCGACTAATCCGAAAGACATTTATCTAAATTATGGAGAACAAAAGTCTTAGATCTAACAATATTGGGATCCTTAGTATTATGATTGACACGACCATTATTGACAAGGTAAATGATACATTGTCTATAAGGAAGAGAAACAAAGGCTATGTCTACAAGAGATGGAAGGTAAAAAGACAAAAGTAATACAATTTTGATGATGTGGTAGCATATGATTAATGAAGATGAGGAGGTGGAAGTTACAGTAATAAGAGGGAACATGAGAATAAATAAAGAAAAAATCAAAGAAGAAAGGGTTTGGTTCTCCGAAATTTAGAAGAATAATTTTGTTAGAAAACAACAATGGCCAAGATAAAAATGTATTGAATAAAATGAATATTCTAATTATTAATCTGTTTTTTTTTTAATTGACTATTAAAGTCTTTATGTTTGATTCATTATATATATATAGATATAATTTTTTGAAAAGGGACACTTCAATCCCTAGTTAGAAATCTCAATCTAGTTTGTGACATTAAGTTAAAAGCCTAGGCCGAGGAGCGGTAGAGAAACATTGATCATTTTCTTTTTATATATTTAAAACATTATATATAGTTTAGTTCGAGTCATGTGCCTTTTATTTTCAACTAGGATCTAACATGTGAGTTCATCATTGGCATGTTATAATAGAAAAATATTAGTTCCAAGTGGTCTTCAGAATTATGTGATTTGATTTAATGTATAGCTGGGGTTTTCATTAAAGTGTATTGTGACAGCAATGAAAAATATTAATAAGTAAATTATTATTTGAATTTAAATATATTTAGAATAAGTTAATTTTGTACTAATTTGTTTTTATTTTTTAGCAAGTTTTGATTAGTTTTAATGGCCAACAAAAAATGCGTACACCACACATATGAAACCTCTAACCTCACATTTCATGACTCTAAACATTACCTTACATAAAGGACCCCATATTCAAAACTAAACTTTATCCATTTTCAACTTTGTGGGAACCCTTCTCAAATATATCCATTTTCTCCATTTTCTCAAAACACTTGTGCAATAGGGGAAATTTACCATATCTAGAGTGTTGTCCTTTTCTTAGTGCTTATAATGCTTCATGATCCTCTTGCTTCAAATGCTCCATAAGCTTGAGCATGAGACTAAATTTTCATGATTTTTCTTCACCTCTCTTCTTGGCCACAAATTTAACTTAATTATTGCATTAAACCATGAGAAATGGTACCTTTTAGATTATATTCAACAAACTTTATCCCCCAAACATTTGATCCAGGTGTGTTATGCCTTCCCTAATACCTAGATGGTTGCATTGAGTCTAGTTGCAATGGTATATTTATCGCTTGCATGTGATATTCTTGAGGCTCGTTTAGTTGAGTAAAATCGCGATTACTTTATTAAACTTTCCTTGATGTGGTTTGCTTCATACAATGCTGACATGTTTGGATAACTCCTATACAACCTGATATGACACATTGCAGACTAAAAATTGTGATGATCTTTTATTGGTTGGAGTGGTTGTGTGGCATGACATGAACATGTACAATTTTGAAAATAATTACTTCATACAACTCTTTATAGGGATTGCATAGATGGTTACCTTAGAGGTCTCTTCCTCTAGATTTTAAAATATCCACTCCAAATTGCTTTATGCCATCATCAATGTGCTTCTAGTGTAGCATACAAACCCTCTAGTTTTCTTGTAGCCATGATCGCCACACAATTTATGATATTTTCTCTTGTGGTGCTTCCAATGTATGTCAGTTTCTAACATCTTCACATTCGCATGGGAATCCTTCCATTTGGGATCCTCTAAGTCAAAAAATTGAGATACAATTAATGCTTCTTTTATTACGAGCCTACAAGCTTCATCTTCCATGTCTAGATTTTAACATATTTTCTCATTCTCTCTCTATCCACAACAAATCCTCTTCATAATTATTCTTATCTTATGAATTTTGTGACTTGAACCTTTTGTTCTCTTCTGTGTGGAATGGTAATTACTCGAAAACTTCTCCCACCTTCTCTTATTCTTACATTTTGTTCTAATATTAATCATTGGTTTTAAAATCCATTAGTAAATATATACAAAGACATATATGAAACAAAGGATATAGGGATTTCATACTCAAGAAACCATGTCCATGTGTATTTTATTATATAATTGGTCCCTTTATAATGATATATGACAAAAATAGTTGTGCTATAATTGGATATTCAATTCAACTAAGTGCATAACTATCTCCATAAATTTCTCAACTAATCTTAATCCCTAAAATCTATAGATTATTCTCATCTTGCATAACAATCTCCATAGTCACCTCTCTCCATCAATCTCTCAGCTAATCTTTACCCCTAAAATATTTGGTATTTTTCATATTTGAATCTTCCATAAAATTTTGTATTTGATTTACACTATTGAAAATCTATTATATTATTCATAATTCATAAATAAGATTCAATCCTCCAATTTTATTTTTGATAAATTATTAGAATTACAAATTTTAATTATTAAATTTTGTAATAAAAAATAATTTCAATAAGAATGGAAAACATTTGTCTTAAGAATAAGAATTATACACCATTTGTCCTTCACCCTTGAACAATGGTTTATAAGTTCATTTGAATATAGACTTTGCAAAATCTAAATCAAGAGTAACTTGAAAATTTGATACTAAATCATAAAGAAATATTTAAGCATGCAATTGGCTATCGTTGTTATTAAATGTATTATGGATTATGGCCCATCATGTATGAGGATATCCCAAAGTGACTTTTGAGTGGTAGAGGTTTTCACCCAATGGAAAGATTAATTGTGTTGGAAAAACCATAAGTTTATATATCAAAATGTAATTGAGTTCATCATTTATGAGAATAGAATGAGTTACAATTTTTAAAATTGTTTAATTCAAATTTATAAGATTAAATTAATTAAAAACAATACGATGTTATGATTATCCCTTGTGTTATCAAAAAATAGCACTTGATTGGCTGCTGATCAGATAAATCTATGTAATTGTTTCAAACCAGCTTTTGAATGAAGCTTAGCCTCTTCAGTCTGAGAGGGCTCTCTCAAAGGGGTTTATGATATTAGATAATTATGAAATTATATGGCTAACTCTATTTGAAAAGTAACTTGATTTTGATGTCTGTAGGTTGAAAAGAGTATAGGTCTACAACCATTGGGCTTATGGAGTCAACAAATCAGTAAATTCAATGGTAAGGTCTCTTGACATGGAAGCTGAGGCAGGTAAAAGTTTTTAACTAAGGTAAATCACACATGGAACATAAGGAAACACAGTTATTTCATCAATAAAGGAAATATGAACATACACATAATAATTCTGAGTAATAAAGATGAAATCCAGTGCAAGTAGTACACATAAAAATATAGATCAGAAAGGCATTAAAAACTCCATGAGAATCTCAGGTTGGTCAAGAAAAATTCCTTTGTATTACTGATATCAGTGAAATTACATAAAGCTGCAGTAGTGAAAAAAATCTCCAACGCTTTACAATTTTGATAATCTGCCCTTTAGTAGACCTTCTTACATCAGAGATGATCTGCCTCTTGGCCAGATTCATCGAAATTTTCCTATGACACCTTGCATAACAGTAAAACATGTGTTTTAATCAGAAAATGACAACTAAACTCTAAAACAGTCATTTTCCTAATAGGACTCAAATTCCTATTTATTACATCAAACTACCTTATATCTTAAAACAGTTACATATCTGACAACTAATGCTTCACATGTTCGAATAAGCTATGACAAAGCTCATCACTACTTGACATCTTAAATATCCACCTCAACATATGGAACCAAACCCTATTTTTCAGGAAAATAGGACCCTATCTTCAACGAATGCTTCAGCTAATGAGTTGTCTCCATTTCATGGTCTTCAAGTCATGGATGATTTTTGGCAAGGTCCCTTGACCCTTTGAATGTGTTTACTTGTCCAAAACTTCTCTTAAACTGCTCAGAAACCTTCAAAACAGCTCGCTACGAAAATAGGGCAGTTTTGTAGCGTGCTTTCGTAGCGTCCAAAAAATGACTTCTTCACTCAAAATTTATGCTTCTTAGCACTTGAATGGTGTCCATCATGACCTGACACATCATCAATACCATTTCCTCTCCTTGAAAGCTGCAAAAAGTGGTTTTAGAAGCAAAAATAAAGCTACAGAAATTTTCGTAGCGTTTTCCTGGCTTCAAGCCTAGGAAATGCTACGAAACTGTGGAAAACTGTGTAATTTCTAGATTTTAACCTTGTTTCAAAAAGGTACCTTCCAGTTGTATAAACTTGGTTTTCAACATTCCATTAACCTCTTAAAATATAATCAAACTTAATTTAAGAGCCTTTAGGTGTTTCCTCTTCATTAATGATGAGTTGAGCTATGGGTTCCTCAACTACAGTCATCTTTAAACCCTTCTTCTCCAACTCCTCATGGATCAATTCTAACTGCTCTTGGAGGTCTATGAATTGGTCCTTTAGTTTTTTGTTGCTAGATTTCAATTGCAAGTTCATTCTTCTAACATGCTTGACCTCTTTCGTCAATGACATAGTCCATTTAATTAATTTTTGTGTATCATCTAAGGTCTTTGACACACCATCAACCTACACTTCCCAAATCTCTTTCATCTTCTCAAACTTCACTTTTTGGACATTATGTTTCCTTGCCTCTTTCTTCAAGACTGCTATTTCATGATTTTCTAACTTCAACTATTCTTCAAGGACCTCAATCTTTGTTTTTTCAATGACTTTCTCCTTTCCTTTCTTTTTCTTGATGATTGGATCTTATTTTGAAGGTGAAGATAAGTTAATGATGCTTGGTGGTGGCTGGAAAGTGTCAGTGACCCTCTGAATTTATTTACTGCTTTCCAAGAGTTTTCTAGCATGTCTTGTCATGGGTTTCCCACCCTAAAACATAAAACCTGCATCATCACCTTAAAACTCTAACTTCTTTCCTGATTTTGATTTCTTGAGCTTATGTCCTCCCTCATCTATATCCTCAGCTTGGACTATTGGGGTTTCCTCAATATCAATAGCATGCAGAATGTCTTCTAAATTGCCTTTAGCCACTGTTTGGCTTCTTGTAATCCTTTTGCTGCCATGTTTACTCACAGTTGTCTCTTGTTTTTCAGGTTTGCTCATAGTTGAATTTTGTTTTGCAAGTAAAATAGTAGGTGTATCAAGTTTCAGCAATTTCTCTATTTCCATGACTATTGGTTCAATTTGCTCTGCCCCTACTAGTTCACTTTGTTTTTCCACTGAAGGTGATGATATACCTTTAGGTTTTGGAGTTCTTTAGGGGTGATGGAATCCATTTCAAAACCACTGACAAATAGAAAAGAAGACCAGTCTCTGCTTAGTCTTTTTAACTCATCTAAAACCAGAAACTTTATTAAACCATGATGAAAAAGTGAGGTTTCACTTCCTTCAAATTTAGCTTGAACTTTATCTGCCATTTTTTCTAAGCTTCATTATAAATAAAAAGGTAGATCAAGAGATATCTTACCAACAAAATGTACGAGGAGCTTGAAGTGGTAAGAATAGACCTTATGATACCTCCCTTCACAAGTGAAGTATTTCTGAATGATAAGTAGTAGCTTTGAGAAATTATCTTTCATATAGCTCCTTGTAATGGCATTTATAAGGTTAATCTCACTATGTCCTGGCTTGATAAATTCTTTACATTCCTGCATGTTGAATTTGAAACCTTTGAACCATTGTTCTTCTCCTCTTGGGATTTCTGTTGCTAGTGCAATAGTCTCTGGTGTTATAGTGAGGTTCATAATTCCCACTTTTATAGTTGTCCCATTGAAATTTAGGGCAAACTCTTTAGAAACCTATACATGGCATCCTTGCAATTTTTGGCAAAACTACAAACACCCTGTTCTTCTAAAAACTTCTGAAGTTATTAGGTCTTCATTTATCAGGTTCATATCTGATGGCTCATATCTAAGACAGTGGCCACCTTTGTTGGTCTTCTTCTTTGCAGCCATGGTACGTTTATGTCTTATCTACCTCGCTTGATCAGTGATACCTGCAAACTTTTGAAAATACCAGCCACAGCTTAGGGTCAGTGAAATAGCTCTCCAGAGCTCAATAGCATGAAAAGAGGGAGCGGAGAATGACAAATGACTCAATTGGGAAAGATTTTGAAGTTCGATGACAACTCATGGCATAATGATGACTCATACATGCTGAAAATGGTAATGATGATTTCAACCATGACTATTGTACCTTGATTTAAACCTAACTGACTCAAATGGCATCTACCCTATCCCTTTCAATCATTTGCTAACACCTAGCACCTGTTTTGACAAGACAGACAGGAAACCCTCTTTTCTTAGCATGCTTAGTGTAATTTTGGGCAGTTTCACTACAAAAGTATTAGCAGTTTCGTAGCGAAAAGTTTTTTTTTTTTTGTGTAATTCGCTACGAAAGTAGGCATTCTTGGCTAAAATGATCTTTTCGAAGTTCTATGCTTGGGAAATTAAATATGTTAGGAAATCATGACTGATGTGACATGAAAATTTTTGAATGGGGGTGGTTTTAGACCTTAGGATAGGCTAAATAAGAAAAAATAAAAATTTTCCTTAACCAAGTAATGAAAAATGAATTCTATGACCATACCCTTGACACATGAACCTCTAAGACTTTTTCAGATGATGTTTCATTTTTTTTTGAGTGATAACACCTTAAAAAAACATTTCCAATGATATGTTTTATATATAGAATTATTTTTTATCGTCCCTTTAAAAAAAATCCAATAATATGTTTTATATATAAAATTACGTTAAAAAAAAATAGTAGTAAAACAATTTGTGGTTACATCTTGTTTTTTTTGTGTTATTTGCAATTAATTTTTGAATACATACGTCATTAAGTTTGGGAATAATTCACAAGTCAAATTCATGGTTCCAATAAATCTATGTTTGATTTTATCATGATAATAAAACTTCCTAAATGTAAAAGAGTTAGATTTGTTTGTGGGATAACTAACCCATTTCTGTGCAGCAATTTGAATACTAAAGTTTACAAAAGTGTACATACTCTAAGACCCTCTAAATTTGAACTGATAATCTCTCACGAAAAACTGCATATATAAAATTAAGTTAAAAAAATAATAAAATAAAATATAAATTTTAAATTTGTAAGATAAATATCTTATTTATAATTATTTTGATTATTTTGTTCTATTTTATAAAGAAATATACATTTCCTTTAAATGTCAAAACTAGAACAATTTCAAATTAATTATATTTTTTTTGTAAATAAAAAACTTCTATTAATTCATAGAATGTTTACATATTAATTCACTATTTTTTAGACTGTCACTAGCTTCATTCCTACTGGACTTGTTGGCCTAGTGGTATAGACAAGAAACCACTAGCAAAAACATCAAAAAATTATGATACCATACACCAATTTCCGAAAAATACCAAAATTACTCAAGTATCCAAATGCACCCAACATACATTCTCAATCCAAAATATTCCCCGGAACCTGCCCCCCCAAATTGTTGCCATTTTGATAACATAATGCCTCATGGAGATGAGCCTCCGTGTGTTCCATTCTTCCTTCAAGGTGATCCATTATTTCTTGAAGCCTCTTCTACCAACGTCGTAAGGAAGCCAATCGGTCCAACATATGTCATTGGTTGTGTTGTAGGTCATTCATGAAAGCATTAATGACCTCATTTATATCATTGTGTCGCTCTTGTGCCAATTGCTCCACTAGTGATATAAACTGGTTAATTTTTGCCTCTAGGAAGTCAAAAGGTGGAGGAAGCACCACTCACCCTAGTGAAAGGGCACACCCCTGTTCCACCTCCTCCCAAAAATCTTGTTGCTCCCCATGAAAAACTACTCCTTATCACCGTGGGCCAGCTCTCCTCCTCATTCTTCCATGTTGTCGTTTCATGTCGCGACACCCAGTCCCTTTGCAATTAACCCTCCAAATACTAGCCTTCAAACCTATATCATCACTTTAGTAGACTTTGTAGTGACCCAACTCACCATGTTGGCAGTCACAAAAACAAAATTCAAGGGCATCAAACAACTACTATCCCTTCAAATAGACCGTCTGCTAATTGGCCACTTAGCTTCGTTGGTACCTCACCAATTCAATCCTAAGCTAAAATTCCAACCAATAAACAACCAACACAAATTGTGAATGCAACCCTTCCTCCAGAACATGGTTTGAAGGTCGAACCTCGAGGACCAAAGGCTCGAGACCTCCAAACTTTACAACTGCACCCACTCTACAAGCACCCAGGAACAAAGAATAAATGCACACAAGGTCTCGAATTACATAAGGGAGGCTATCAACCCTATACTTCTCCCCCGACAACCCCTTCCAGACACCACAACCATCTATAAAACTATGAACTGGGGAATGCATAAAACCATGAAAATATGGAAGACAATACCTGAAACTCGAGAGTAGCAAAAAATTCTCCATCCAACATACCGTGGAGTGGCACTTCCAATTTCACCCAGAGTTCTACACACGACTCGGATCAACTCGCATAGGCCAGGGTCCCCAACAAAATTCTTGAACTTACTATCATACACTTCAGAATTCCCTAATACCCTTGCATAATGGGAGTCAGGGTGTCAATGAGCCAAGAAACCACCATGCGTTCCAAGAACTGAATTCCCCACCAACAGTGCTCTGCCCATGCCCAAAGAACAATTGTCACAACCAACTGTGATCTATACTAACATAAAAACCTATGCTCATTTGTAAAACTTCTCTAACCCCACGCTCAACCTTGCTTCCTTAATATGCTTCATTCAGTTACCATACATAAAAAGAATTAATACCCCTTAGTAGTTGTTGTTTCCAACCATTATTACCTATCAACAAAACATAATTATGTTTTTATGGAAAAATAAAACTCTCACTTTAAAACTTTATGTTTTTATTTATATAAAAAATTAGGTTTACAAAAATAATAACACTAAATATTAAATATAAATTTTAAGTTTGTAAAATAGATATCTTATTTATATTTACTTATATTTTTTAAATTTTATTTTATAAGGAAATATTTATTTCTTTTAAATATCAAAACCAAAACAATTTCAACTCAATTATATTATTTAAATATACTTAGTCAATATAACATATAAACTGATAATATATTTTAAAAATTCTCCACACTTAAAAACCTTTATCTACTAGTTCTAATATATTTAGAAAGTGGATATAAATTAATAATATACATAGATTACACTTGAATTAAATACAAAATATAATATATATATATATATATATATATATATATATATATATATATATATATATATATATATATATCCAGTTGAGCAAAGGAGGAGAACACTACACTGAAGACACTTTCGTTTTTTTTAAATTTCAGCCATTGATGTCTTTTAAAAAGAAAAAAAAATTATATTTGTAAACTTTCATCCATTGTTCAAAAGATTACTAAAAATAAACATAAACAAAGAATTGCCTTTGGGAAATCATAGTAGAACTTATGATTTCCCTTCGTCATTTGGGAAATCATACCAATAGTAGAGATTGAAAATCTTGACATTACATATAGCTAAAGGAACCAACCATCACTTAAAATAAAAAGATAAACTAATTAAAATACATTTCCAATAATTAACCATAACAATCAAAATAGTGGCACTACAGAAAATATTAATTAGTAAAGTGGCTTGCTTGATCATTTCATGTTGTGGGAGAGTCCACTTGGATTGGTGGAGGAAATTCATTATCTTCACTAAAGTGGGTGAAATAAATTTTTTCTTTCTTATTTGCTAGGATATGTAGAAAATATATCCAAGGGATTCAATCTGATCTTGTAATGTACTAAAACAAAATACTCAATCCTTCTAAAATTTGTGGAAACCAAATTCGATCGCACAATCACATAACAAGTAAGAGAAAAAAATTATTAATTGCACAACACAATATATATCTGGGGAAAGCAACTACTCAAAAATACACTATATGCATATTGCATAAATTCAATAACATGAAACAATGCAATGTTATTTCTCATCTAGAGAAACCTCTACACTCTGCTGATTGTTTCACTTTGATCCTACTCGAATCTGGCATTGATCTATGCAAGTTTGGTCCAATATTTAACCTCTTTCTTGCCTCTGCCTAACCAGCCTTGCATATGCATTCCTAGGCTAATTGAGCCCCTATTAATTAGGAAAATCCCAATTAATTATTGTGCAATACCTTCAAGGCTTCCCGATGACCTCATGCATGACCAGTACAATTTTATAATTATACAACTGATAGTTATGTTCCCTTTAACCTCAATCTCAATTGGGCCTTCCTTAGAACTTACATGCAATGGATATTTATAGCAAATGATCACTTAACTGATTGATCACTACTTGTGAATTAAATCATATTTAACTCACTGGACCTCTCACTGGCTCATCTCTCAGTTAGAACTAGTTAAACTGATTTTAAGTCAAATAATTGAGTTAACTAATTACAACTCACAAATAACTGGAACTGGAACCCCTCAAATCATGGGATAACTCTACATTCCTCCTCTCTGACCCTCAACTCGAATTTCCTAAGCTAACTAAGTCTTCCTAACTCAGTTAACTAATACAAGTTATCATGTAATGAAATTACAATTTTTCTTCCAAAGTAATTAAGGGAAAATTAAATCAGAAGCCCCCTATGGTGCCACTTCTAATATTTCTTGTTGCCAAATTCAACACTCCCTCTCAACAAGAAAGGAATTCAATCTATCCTAATCCAGTACCTTTGGAATGTTCTGCATGCAACATTTCTTTAGTGTTGTTTTCTCCTACAACTTCTAAAACTGAGAATCATCCAAATTGAATCAATATGATGCATTTGTCATCAGATTCTCTGACTGGTACTATTTATTTCATTGTCTACTCTGTTAGCCCCCTGTAAATTTTTGACAGGAAAAGTAGGGGGCTAAATTGTTTCTGAGCCTTCAATGAATGCATCTCCCCTGGAGACACATCATCCTTGAAGTCTCCTGTGCCTTTGCCCTGTGATGAAATCCCCACTGCTGTATCCATACAAGAAGCCTCTCTGATTGTGACAAACTGTGTTCCTAAAAGCCTCCATTTATCCCTTGCACCCCTGCAGAATCCTTCATTTCATCCCTTTTTACCTTTGTCAAAGTCCCCCTTCCTTACCCCCAAATTCCCTCCTAAATCTTCTAAATCATACCCATGCTCCTCCTAAACCATGCATACACCCTTGGTTTAGTTTGATAAACCCTTATTCCTGCTATAGTTTCCTTTTCCTACTCTAAAAATGCATTAAAATGGCCCAAAAAGCCATATTTCTCCCTAATATGGGTCCTAGCCCCTTCGGCCTAGCCCCCTCAACCTTTTCCTCCACGTGACCCGGGCGCTGGAACCACTCGCCAGCCCAAAAGAGTGCTTATCTCATATGTTCATCGGGCACGTTTATAGCCGTTGATCTAAACAGAATGGACGGCGATCGCCGCCCCCGCAGCAAGTACCATTAAATCCATTAATTTCCGATCATCGCATCTTAACCGTTCATTCACCCGCCAGATCGACGGTCCAGAGTGCACCTGCCCCTATGGTCCCCGCCGCGCACTGTTCAAAAACCATCCGGTTTCTATCGCACCGCATTTCGAAGGCAGGCGGCATTTTCCGATCAGCCAGTGATTCCATTCATCAGGCGACGCGTGGCAGCGACACTATTCCAAAAACGCTATCTCATCGCGCGTTATCGTTTGGTACGGGACGCGGAGCGATATCGCCGTCAGTCGTCCGTTCCACGATTGCCCATCTAACGGTTGTCGCTCCACGAAGTTGCGCGGGGTTTAATCCATGGTCATCGTACTCCTGGCCCACCGTTCGTCGCCCTTCGCTGCATTTTCAACCGTCGATCTCCTTTGAGATCTGACAGCCCAGATTTGTTTTCCCCGCTATTGACTATTCCGCCATCACCCTGTCCCGCCACGTCATCTATCCACGTGTTTTTGTCACATTGTCGCATGTCCATGTTCCAGTCAAAGGTCGAAGTTCAAAGGTTTTTCATTTATTTTTCCTTCCGCGCCACCTCCGACTGTAATCCCCATGGTTTCCACCACACTGCGAGTCTTCCACAGCATTTTCCACCATTTCACCAGCTGCACAGCCATTTCCATCATCCGCACTGCATCCACCACCCCCATTCATTGTTTTCTTAACTTGTTTCGTATCTTGCAGGGTTTCAGAAAGGCGGAGAACCGCCATGGTTCATATGTATTATTGTAATGACGTATTGCGCAGAGAAAGTTGAATTTTGAGGCTGGTACTACAAAGAAATGTTCGGAAATACGGCAGCAATTTAATATTACCAAAGAATAGTTCAATCTCTGCGAAACCTATCCGGCGCCATTAAAGCCCAGATTTTGTAGATCACGACATTTATGAAGAGGCAGAGGAATACCAACTAATGATCAGCAAGTTCAACATTCAGTATTGAAGAGCTTTGAGCCTTAATACAGTGGTTTAGAGGCAAATCACCAGGTTAGCGACATCATGAATCACACAGAGGGTACAGCACGCAGAAAACCATATCATCGGGGTTTTCACATCAGCAGAATGTTTTCCCACGAAAGGACAAAGCGACCATGCAATATTCAATCTATGTCGTGTTCTAGAGAGATTTTCTGCCTTGAACATTCCTATGCTATCAGAAGCATTTGTTGCACAGTATGGCAGGCCCTAGCATCATTTATTTACCTTTTGTTTATTCACCGGAAGTACTACAGAGTACTGCAGCCAAAGTACATCAGAGACATACCGGAGTAACTAGAAGCCTAGATGAAACCCACATCTTCATCCAAAGAACACCAGAGATGAATGCACAGAGTGGGCTTCGGCCGTCTTCTTCTTCTGAATTTTTAATGCTGCATTTAGTTTCTCACCTACCTCCTCTGCTCCACTAGAGCTATAAATTCATGAAGAAACTCATTGTAAAGGTTGTTGATCAACTATCAGAGAATTTCAAGTAGTTTCTTTTGTGACACAGTCTCTGTGTAAAGTTGTAAGATAGGCTGAGGAATATGATTTCAGACTGAGTATTCATCTATTGGCAATGTTGTACTTGACTGGTATTGCTATTTAATATGACAAGCACATTTCTTTGGATCCTGATCTAAAGCAGCGGTGATGTTTTCCTATCTCTGTGTTTAATTCATTTCATTTCGTTTCTACTAGCTTGCATCAGAATATTGGCATAGGATTTACCCTTGTTAGGTACCCTATGTTTCTGCTCTCCTTGCCATTGATGTTTTTCTTCTGAATGTGTTATCTAAGAATTTATTTCAATTAATTTGACCAGTGTAGTGGATGTTATTGCCTGCTCTCTGATGTATGACTTAAGTGTATTTGTTCTTGGATGTTTCTTGTTAAGGATTTAGCTGGAAGATTTGGGAAAACTGGGGATTAGAGTTAGCCCTGTCCACTAGGATCCTTGTGTGACCAGCTGGTCTTTAACTTTGTGCCCTGAAACTGTGTTGTCTCCTCCTCTCCTACCATTCCATATCACCCTATCATCTTTAATATCCAACGTTTTAGATGACTAGCCCAATTGAAAGCTTGTCTATTGATTAGCAAGCAAATCCTTTCCTGACTCCATTACCCAATGGTCTTGAATTCTTCCTGGAATACTTCACCTCTGCCTTATCCCTCTTTGCTCATCCTTGTCTTACATTGAACCCTTCTTTCCTGATAACCAGCAACCAAACAAACAATCAAACAAACAAACCCTAAGCCTTATAACTAGCCTAACATTTCAACACTGAGCTTAAAAATCACATACCTTTGACATATCATAGAGAGATCCCTCTCTGGACCCAGGAGGGCTAGATCCTGAGGTCTGAAAGTGGTTTGATGTTGTCTCATCTTTTGGTATTTCCAACCTTTCCAAAACATGGGAACCCCAACATAATGGCGACTCCACTGGGGAAAAAATCTGAGAGCACATAACTGATAATATTTGTTTGTCTCCCATCGTTGTCACCAACATAATGGTGACTCTGCTGGGGATATTCTGAGTATTTCTCACCTTACCACATCATAAGAGCCTCAGAAGCCTAGAATCTCTGGTTAGGTTGGTAGTTAAACACTCCTATTCACAGATCAACCTCTACACCATTTTTTGTGTTCTCCCATGCTCTTAGACAGAGTATGGAAAGGGCCAGGTAGCCTCCAGATCTCACACTCTTTCAGAGGTGACATATTTGGTAAATGCCCTCCCAGTCAATCTCTGGTTATAGTTTGTTGTGTTTTCAAGAATTACCTGAAAGGGGACATCCCATAGGCACTGTGGTGGACAGTGTACCCTCCAGGAACATCCTAAACCTTCCTCCTAGCGACTCCATAATTCTTAAACGATTTAAAGACTCCACTGGTGATCAGTAGGCCTGTTGATTATCTTGGTTCACATTAGACTCCACTGGGAGACCAAAGCCATTACAACATCAGCCACATTAGAAGTAACAAGTAGGGTTAAGCTGCTTGGTTAGAAAACAACATTCTGGCTTCAAGAACCATTCATACAAGAGCTTACCCTAACCCAGACCCACCTGAAATATTTGACAACCTGGAGAGCATCCTCAAAAGGTCTCCTACACCTAAACAATCAACTATTTCTAGCCACATCCATAGAGCCAATTCTACACCAGAAAACTTTACAGCTCTATCAGACCCATTTTTTGATCTAGGCACGCAAAACAGCTTACCAAGAACTAGGTCATTCAGTGTTCTAGACCAGCCAGACGTTGAGTTTCCTGTTTCACCACTCCAAGGTGGTAAGCACCTTGGGAATAGACAAACCCCTCCATCTACACCTCCTGACACTCATTTCATTCAAAACTTGGGGATCAGTCACCCTAGATTTGCTCATTAGTCTTCTGCTGGTCACAGTATCCCTGTCTTCCATATACCAACTGCCCAAGTCAATCCTTTACCTCATCAAAACATCATCATGGCAGCCTGGTATGCACCCCTGGTTTTACCCCAGCCTCTAGTACCTTTACCCAATGATTATCAATCAAAAATCCCACACTTCACTTCTAAAGAGTCTACCACATCCCAATACCATGTAGATAGGATGGAAGATTCTTTTGACTACATGGAGATAGATGATGATACGGTCAAAATGAGAATCTTCGCCCAGAGCTTAGGGGGTGATGTGAAGAAATGGTTTAAAGGCCTACCTCCGGGTAGCATTAATGATCTTCCATCTCTATATCAAACTTTCATAAACAAATGGGAGGTTAAGGCCAACCCCCGCCAACTCCTAGCAGAGTATATGAACCTTAAAATAAATGTAGGAGAGAGTGTCCATGATTACACAACGAGATTTAACAACATTTACAATGCTCTTCCTCCACACATGAAACCTCCCCAAGGTATGGCTCTAGCGAAATACCCTGAAGGCTTTGATGCTGACATGGCCTACCAGCTTAGGGAGAGAGATTATAACACATTTGAAGACATGCAAAAAGGAGCAGTGAGTGTAGAGGCCAATCTGATTGAGAAAAGAGAAAGATTGAGAGCTGAGAAAAGGGTAACATATAGAGATGACAATGTAGCTTCCACATCTGATCCAAATCATGACCATCTATCTAAAAAAGTGGAGAAGCTATACCAAATGATGGAAAAAAAGGTTGTCACAGTTAGTAACCAAAACAGAAATCAAAACCATAACCAGAACCAAAACTTTAGAAGAAACAATGCCACTTCCAACAGACAAAGAGAATCAGATCAAAAAGTTATTCCCCCATTCCAAGAGAACTTTCCTAATGAAGATGAGGGAATCATAGAAGAGTCTGAAGGAAATATAATAAACATGTTTGAAACAGAAGATTCAATCCATAACTGTTACACAAAAGAAGATCAACCCTCACCCTCTTATTGGGATGAGGAATGGTTAGAATCTGAAGATTACAGATTATGATTTGAAAATGCCATGATGCAGGTCAGAGAGCAATATGAACTCAGAAGAAAAAAGAGCCAAGAAACTGTCAAACCAAAAGCTCCTGAGGTCACCATCAAGAGAAGACCTGAGAAAAATTCTAAAGTGACTGCCGAAAGAAACAAATCAGCAGCTGAGAGTTCTGGAAAGAATAAAGAAAAAGACAACCAAAACACTGATACACAAGGTCAACCAACAAGTAGCACTGACACTGTAGGTAGTGCTCCTAATAGAACAGTTTCTAACACTGTACATAGTGAGAATCAGCACACTGATTCAGCCACTAAGGTGGTGACTAACAAAACAGAGTTGAACGTTCCAAAGAGTCAGTCCACTTTCAATTTGGAGAGTGAGATTGCAAAAATTAAAATCTTTGTCCCACTCTCTAAGCTGGCCACTCAGGATGTATATAAAGGCCAAATTTTGAAAGCATTAAATTTAGGTGAGAGAAGTGACACGGTAAATCTGAGTGATGATCAACCTGCCCTTCTGTTTGGTCCAAAGATAGAAGGAAAGTTTCAGGAAGGGGTAGTGCCACCTTTCTATATCAGTCTCAATGTCCATGATAAGATTCTCCACAATGCAATGCATGATTATGGGGCATCACACAACCTGATGCCTAAAGTAGTGATGGAAATATTAGGCCTAGAGATAACCCGTCCCTATAAAGACCTGTATTCATTTGACTCTAGCAGAGTAAAGTGTCTCGGCCTGATCAAAGATTTATGTGTGAGCCTTACCCAGATTCCAGCAAAATGTATGGTCATGGATGTTGTTGTGGCAGATGTACCACCCAAGTATGGCATGTTATTATCAAGATCATGGGGAGCCAAGATGCAAGGAACTATGCATATGGATGGGTCTTATGCCACAATCCCAATCTTTGGCCAACTTAGAAGACTGTACAGGGAGGCACAAATGAAATTCTTGGTTAGTAGCCCTGAAAAGCCTGAAAACTCTCCTTTGTACTCTGTACATACAGACCTTGACTCCTTCATCCTTTGTAATGACGAATCCTTAGAAGGGTCAACGTCCCAAAACAGAGTTACAAACGAGGAAACAGAGGCCATGGACTTTAACATAATGGCTACTCTAGACTCAAAGGAGGAAGACGTAGAAAACTCAGGACAGTGCACTGAAATAAAAACGAAAAGTGAACCAGAAACAGAACACATTCAGCCAACTAGCCACCTCTCTGATTTCCGCACCCATAACGAAAAACAAAACAACCCACAGCCTAGTGCAGCTCCTATAATGCAACATAATGGCGAACTCAGCTGTAGGAAAGGAAGTGATGATGAAATTAAAAATGAACCCCTGTGGGAAATGAATTTCGATGGGTCATGCACCAAGAGAACTTCTGGGGCGGGAGTGTGGATACATAACACAGAGAGTGATTACGCAGAGAGCCATGCCTGTAACTTGCATTTCAAATGTACAAACAATATCACAGAGTATGAGGCTCTTATCCTGGGCTTGAACCTGTTGAGAAAATTAGGAGCCCGTAGGATAATTGTGCGTAGGGACTCTGAGCTGATTATCAAACAGGTGAATGGTGAATACACAGCGAAACATCCTAGATTGAGAGCTTACAGGAATGACACTATGGATTTATTGAAGACATTTGTTGAATACGAATTAGTGTTTGTTCCCAGGAGTTAAAATTTCATTGCAAACAGATTAGCTTGCCTAGCTAGTTCATACCCTAAGACTCCAAGCGATCAATAGATCATCATTCAGACCAAATTCAGACCTGCAATGCCGGACAATGAAAAATATTGGCAGGTTTTTGAAGGAGATAAATAGATTGAAGATTTCCTGGTAGGCAGAAACGAGTTCGAATTTTTTGATTCAGACTCCAAATCTGACAGTAGCTGCCTAAGTGAAGAGTCCTCACGTGAGGAAGATCCACCCTGTAACATAGAAATAAACATTGTAAATGAACAGACTTGAAATCCAAACGAAAATGTGAAAACGCAGACAGTGAAGAAGTAGAGGTGCTGCAGACCAAAGATAGGAACATACCTCGAGGTCTGGCACCTTTAGAAGACATTTTTTACTTCGATGATGTAGAAAAAAAGCCCACTATAGAACATGCAAACTCTGATGTTGAGGAATGCAACATAGGCACTGAAGATAAGCCCAAAATGATCAAATTGGCTAAGTCCCTGCCTGCAAACATGAAAAGGAAATACATTGACCTGTTCAAGGAATTCATTTATGTGTTTTCTTGGAGTTATGAGGACTTAAAGGCCTATGACACAAACATCATACAGCATAAGATACCCTTGAAAGAAAATCAAAAGCCCTTCAGACAAAAAATTCGCAGGATAAACCCGAAACAATTACCTGCAGTGGAAAAAGAGATTAAGAAGATGTATGAAGCAGGTATAATTGTTCCTGTGAGGTTCTCTGACTGGGTATCAAACCTAGTGGTTGTGAGAAATAAAACAGGGGAGATCAGATTGTGTATAGATTTCAGGAATCTTAATAGAGCCTCGCTCAAGGACAATTACCATTTGCCTAAAATGGAACATATTCTGCAGAGGGTAGTAGGCTCTAAAAGGATCTCCCTGCTAGATGGTTTTTCAGGTTACAACCAAGTCTTAGTAATCCCAGAAGACCAACTCAAAACAGCCTTTACCACTCCATGGGGAACTTTTATGTATGTAAAGATGCCTTTTGGATTGATGAATGCTGGTGCAACCTTCCAAAGAGAAACGGATATAGATTTTTCAGATGAAATTGTTGGGCGTGGAGCCTGATTGTCTTGTTTACTTTGTATTATAGCATTGGACCCCTGTACCTTAAAAGGGGCGGCAATGCCGCCCATAATTAATCGCTACCGTGGGGGGTCCAGGGCTTTTCGGAGCCCCCCCCTGGCAGGGGTTTTTGGGGGCAGCGCCCCCGAAGCTAAAAACAAATGTAAAATTGCCTTGTAAAAGTATAGTAATTTCTAGTCAATCTGGGCCGTTCATTAGGAAAATGATCTGACGGTAGAAGTTATGTTTAGATTAGGTTTTTTTGCCCTAGAAGGAAACCCCCTTGTATATATGAGGGTATTGTATTGCGGCTGTGTATTATGTGTGTATTCTTGGAGAGAGAAACAGAGAGGGAGACTGTGAGAGAGAACAGAGGATATTTCAGTGGATCTTCTATAGGTTTTGTCTCTTCTTTTTTTTTCTGGATAATAGAAAGGAAGGACTGGCTGTTCGGGGTGGACGTAGCCCAAACTGGGTGAACCACGTATATCTGTGTCTCTCTGGTTTTATGTGTTTTGTGTGCTTATATTTTTCCGCATATTTTATGTGTTGCATTGCTCCATAATATATAATTTTCTAACAACTGGTATCATAGCCGAAGGTATATTTGGCTGACAAACTCACAGGAAAGAAGGGTTCCTGGTTCGAGTGGGAGAAATGGCGGAAGATGGTAAGTTTAGGGTCGAGAAAATTAACAACCAAAAATTCCCGCTGTGGAAGATGCAGATGGAAGATTATATGTATCAGAAAGATCTATACCTACCATTGAGCGGAAAAACAAAGAAGTCGGTGGCCATGACAGACGCGGAATGGAACATTCTTGATAGAAAGGCACTCGGAACAGTACGGTTGTGTCTTGCGGCGTCATCTACCTTCAATATTTCAAAGGAAACAACAACAGAGGGTTTGATGCAGACGTTGGCGAAACTATATGAAAAACCCTCGGCCTCAAACAAGGTATTTCTTATGAAACAACTATTTAATATGAAGATGTTGGAAGGTGGATCTGTTGTAGGCCATTTAAATGAATTTAATACAGTTACCAGTCAGTTAAGTTTTGTAGGGGTAAACTTTGATGATAAAGTTAGAGCTCTGTTATTCTTGTGCTCATTACTAGAAAGCTGGTATGGTTTAGTTATGGCCATTAGTAACTCTGTCTCTAGATCTAGTACTTTAAAGTTTGATGATGTTGTTGGTGCTATCCTTAGCGAGCAAATGTGACGAAAAAGCTCCAGTGAGACATCGGGTAATTCTTTGAGTGCAGATTCTAGGGGAAGAAGAATGGAAAGAGGAAGGAGCTTGGGATATCGTAGTAAATCAAGGAAAGGCAGATCCAAGTCCAGATCAGGAATAGTGTGCTGGAATTGCAGAAAGAAAGGACACCTAAAGAAAGACTGTAGATCTAGGAAGGGAAAAGGAGACACACAGCAATAAAACAATCATGAAGCAAATGTGACAGGTGATGTGTTACAAGATGCTTTGATTCTTTCTTCCGAAAATGTTACTGATTCTTGGGTTGTAGATTTAGGGGCTTCATTCCATGCCACACCTGATAAGAAATATTTTCATGACTATGTTCAAGGAGATTTTGGACAAGTTCGTTTGGGTGATGATAAACCCTGTAAAATTGTTGGAATGGGTAAAGTTCTTGTAAAACAACAGAATGGAAACTAATGGCTACTAAAGGAGGTAAGGCATGTTCCAGATCTGAAGAAAAATATGATTTCAACAGGGCAGTTAGGCAGTGAAGGTTGTGTGACAACTTTCACAGATAAAACTTGGAAGGTCACCAAAGGAGCGCTGGTAACAGCAAAAGGTGAAAAGGTTGGTACATTGTATTTATGCAATGGTATTTCTAACTCTGTTAATGCTTTAACTTCCAAAGGAGCAGATGCAAGATTATGGCATCATAGGCTCAGACACATGAGTGAGAAGGGAATGAAGATTCTTCACTCAAGAAATTTGTTGCCAGGTTTGAAGAATGTTGATTTGGATTTCTGTGAAAATTGCATTTATGGAAAACAAAAGAGAGTCAGATTTCTCAGAGTTGGGAAAGAAAAGAAGAGCGAAAAATTGGAGCTTGTGCATACAAATGTATGGGGACCTGCTCAGGTATCATCTCTCGGTGGCTCTCGTTATTATGTTAATTTTATTGATGATGCAACTAGAAAAACATGGATTTATTGTATTCAGAATAAATCTGATGTATTTGATACTTTCAAGAAAAGGAAATCTTTGGTTGAGATTGAGACAAGAAAGAAATTGAAGCGTCTCAGATCAGACAATGGAGGTGAATATTGCAGCAAAGAGTTTGATAGGTACTGTTCAGAGCATGGAATTTGTAGAGAGAAGACAGTTCCAAGAACACCACAAGAAAATGGTGTGTCAGAAAGGATGAATAGAACAATCATGGAGCGTGCAAGGTGCATGAGATTGCATGCAGGATTGCCTTTACAATTTTGGGCAGATGTTGTAGATACTATTGTTTATCTAATAAACAGAGGGCCTTCAAGTTCCTTGGATGGTGGTATTCCAGAGGAAGCATGGATAGGTAAAAAGGTAAACTACTCTTTTTTAAAGCCTTTTGGTTGTGAGGCCTTTGTTCATATTAATAAAGAAAACAGAACAAATCTTGAGGAAAAATCAAAGAAATGTACCTTTATTGGATATGGTGCTAATGATTTTGGTTATCGCTTATATGATTATGAAAATCACAAAATCATTAGGAGCAGAGATATAATATTCAATGAAAAGGTATTGTATAAGAATCAGTTGCAGGAAAAGAAACAGGAAAAAGAAAGCAAGGAATACACGGTTCTTGATGAGATAACTGAAAAAGTAAAGGTGCCTGAAAATAATAATAATCAACAACCACAGCAGCAGCAACCACCACAACAGCAACAGGCACCTCAAACACCTGAAAGTGGTGTTAGAAGATATACCAGGATAAGTAGACCCCCTGAACGATACTCTCCTTCATTATATTATTTATTGTTGACTGATTCTGGTGAACTTGAATGTTATGAAGAAGCAATGCAGGTTGAAAGCAGGAAGAAGTGGGAGCTAGCCATGAAGAATAAATGGACTCCTTAATGCATAACCAGACTTGGGACTTAGTCAGGTTGCCTGTAGGTAAA
Organism: Pinus albicaulis; assembly: GCA_034641835.2. Classification (NCBI taxonomy): domain Eukaryota; kingdom Viridiplantae; phylum Streptophyta; class Pinopsida; order Pinales; family Pinaceae; genus Pinus; species Pinus albicaulis. The sequence goes on along the minus strand of CM076582.1, from coordinate 120,723,423 downwards.
ACTACATTTCAAAATAAATGGGTTTACAGGCTGAAGGAAGAAGATGGAGGAAAACAAAGGTACAAAGCTAGACTTGTGGTGAAAGGGTTTGCACAGAAGAAAGGTATTGATTTTGATGAAATATTTTCTCCTGTTGCTAAAATGAATTCAATCAAAACTATTTTAAGTCTTGTAGCAGCGGAAGATTTACATCTTGAACAGTTAGATGTAAAGACACCATTTCTTCATGGAGATTTGGAGGAAGAGATATACATGCAGCAACCAGAAGGATATGAGGTAAAAGGGAAAGAAAAATTGGTGTGCAGGTTAAAGAAGAGCTTGTATGGTTTAAAACAGGCTCCAAGGTAGTGGTATCTAAAATTTGACAAGTTCATGTCTGAACAAGGTTATACTAGATGTCACTCTGATCATTGTGTTTATCTAAAAAGGAAAAATGATGGTAGCTATATTATATTGTTATTGTATGTAGATGACATGCTTGTTGCAGGGTCTAACATGCAGGAAATAAATGTTCTCAAAAGAAAATTGGCAAATTCATTTGCAATGAAGGATTTGGGAGCTGCAAAACAAATCCTTGGTATGAGGATAACTAGAGACAGAAAAAATCGCAAATTAACACTGTCTCAGAATGAGTACATAGAAAAGGTGTTGAAAAGATTTAATATGCAGAATGCAAAACCAGTTAGTACACCTTTTGCTAGCCATTTCAAACTTAGTAAGGAGATGTGCCCAAAGACCCAAGAAGACATGGATTATATGTCTAAAGTTCCATATGAATCAGCAGTTGGAAGTTTAATGTATGCAATGGTCTGCACAAGGCCTGATATTGCACATGCAGTGGGAGTTGTAAGCAGGTATATGAACAATCCATGAAAAGAACATTGGATGGCAGTAAAATGGATTCTCAGATATTTGAGAGGTACCACAAATCAAGCATTATGCTTTGGTGGTTCAAACATTGTTCTACAGGGATATGTTGATGCAGATATGGCAGGTGACAGAGATAACAGGAGGAGCACTACAGGATATGTATTTACTGTAGGTGGAACAGCTGTCAGTTGGGTTTCAAAAATCCAAAGTGTTGTTACACTTTCAACAACAGAAGCCGAGTATGTTGCTGCTACAGAGGCTAGTAAAGAAATGATTTGGTTACAAAGGTTTATGGATGAATTGGGTAAGAAGCATGATATGGGCACACTATACAGTGATAGAAAAAGTGCTATTCATCTTGCAAAGAACTCAGCATTTCATTCCAGGAGTAAACACATACATCTCAAGTACCATTTCATACGGTCAGTATTGGAAGATGGAGAGTTGAAGCTGGAAAAGATACACACTAGCCAGAATCCTACAGATATGCTAACAAAAGTTGTAACCAGGGAGAAACTGAGAACATGCTCAGTTTCAATTGGTCTTCAAGGATGACGATGAATATGAGAAACAGCCAGGTCCAAAGAGGAGTCATTTTCCAGCAAATGAAGCAGCGGTGGAGTTGCTACAATCAGTCTCCAAGTGGGAGATTGTTGGGTCTGGAGCCTGATTATCTTGTTTACTTTGTATCACAGCATTGGACCCCTATACCTTAAAAGGGGCGGCAAAGCCGCCTGTAATTAATCGCTACCGTGGGGGGTCCAGGGGGGGCAGCAGTGATTTTTGGAGCCCCCCCCTGGCAGGGGTTTTCGGGGGCAGCGCCCCCGAAGCTAAAAATAGATGTAAAATTGCCTTGTAAAAGTATAGTAATTTCTAGTCAATCTGGGTCGTTCATTAGGAAAATGATCTGATGGTAGAAGTTATGTTTAGATTAGGGTCTTTTTCCCTAGAAGGAAACCCCCTTGTATATATGAGGGTATTGTATTGCGGCTGTGTATTATGTGTTTATTCTCGAAGAGAGAAATAGAGAGGGAGACTGTGAGAGAGAACAGAGGATATTACAGCGGATCTTCTGTAGGTTTTGTCTCTTCTTTTTTTTGCTGGATAATAGAAAGGAAGGATTGGTTGTTCGGGGTGGACGTAGCCCAAACTGGGTGAACCACGTATATTTGTGTCTCTCTGGTTTTATGTGTTTTGTGTGCTTGTATTTTTCTGCATATTTTATGTGTTGCATTGCTCCATAATATATAATTTTCTAACAGAAATAGGACACTTCATTGTCATCTACCTGGAAGACATAACAGTCTACTCCAAGACTGGGGAAGAACATCTGAAACATCTGAGAAAGGTGTTTGAAAAATGTAGAAGGTTCGGTCTGTCACTGAATCCTAAAAAGACTGTATTTGGGCTACAGGAAGGGAAACTTCTTGGCCACATCATATCTGAGAGGGGAATTAGGATAGACCCACAAAGAGTTGAGGGAATACTACAAATCACACACCCAAGAAACATCAAAGAGTTACAGTCCTTCATTGGGAAAATCAACTTTCTAAGGAGATTTATTCCCAACTTAGCTGAACACCTTAGAAATATGAATAACATGCTGAGGAAAGGTGTAGGAGTTAAGTGGACTGTTGAAGCTAAAAAATCTTTTGAATCAGTAAAACTTGCACTCACCCAGGCTCCTGTCCTAATCAGCCCAGATTTCTCAAAAGATTTCCTGATTTTTTCTTTTGCCTCCAAGCATACCATAGTTGCAGTTCTACTACAGAAAAAATCAGAGGGAATGGAACAGCCCATTTCTTTCTTTAGCAAAGCACTCAGGGATGCACCCTTGAAATACAACGTTATGTAAACACAGGCCTATGCTCTAATTAAGGCCTTGAAAGACTTTAGGGTGTACATACTACATTCCCACACCATAGCCTATGTGCCAAATATAGTGGTTAAAGACATATTGTCCCAAGACCCAGATGGGAAAAGGGGCAAATGGATTGCTGTGATTTTAGAATACGACCTTGAGATAAAACCCACCAAATTAATTAAAGGTCAGGGCCTAGCTAAATTAATGGCTGAATCGAATCTACAAGCCCTAGACATTAACATGGTAAATACCTTGGATGAGCAACAAGAATTGCCTGATCCCACTATTGAGGAAAGGTTTCAGAGCTCTCCTTGGTATTCTGACATTTTGTATGTGCTTACACACCTCAATGCCCCTACTGAACTATCAAAGACCAAGGTCAGATTCTTAAAGCTAAAATCCAAGAGCTATTGCATATTGAATAACTACTTATACTGAAAGAATCCCAATGGCCTATTGCTTAAATGTTTGCCTGAGTCTAAAGCCGAAAATATTAAACAAGAATTCCATGCAGGAGAGTGTGGAGGACACCTGAGCTGGAAGGCTACTGTAAACAAAATACTCAAAGCTGGTTAATTTTGGCCCACACTCTTCAATGATATCCATAATATGGTAATTTTCTGCCACAAATGCCATATTTTTGAAGGCAAAGGAAAACTCCTCCCCTTACCTCTATAACCCATCACTGTTGAAGGTCCCTTTCTACAATGGGGCCTAGATTTCATAGGGGAGATTCACCTTTCTTCTTCTGCACGACACAAATGGTCCTAACAGCCACAGATTACTTCACTAAGTGGATAGAGGCCATACCTACTAGGAATTCCATAGATTCAGTCATCGTTAGTTTCCTAGAAGGTCATATCCTCTCTCAGTTTGGCTACCCAAGGAAAATAATCACTGACAATGTTATTGCTTTCGAATCCAAGAAAATGGTTGATTTTTGTCAGAGGTATCAAATAGCACTTGGTCATTCAACTGCCTATTACCCTCAAGGTAATGGATTAGCTGAATCATAAAACAAGAGCCTGGTGATCATAATCAAAAAGTTGCTGGAAGAGAACAAAAAGTCATGGAATAACAAGCTAGTACATGCTTTGTGGGCTGACAGGCTTACAACAAAGAAATCCATTGGCATGTCACCATATCAGCTTGTCTATGGGACAGAATCAGTGTTTCCTACCAGCCTTGGGGTACCAGTGATTAAGCTGGTCCAAGAGATTCAAACAGAAGAAGACAGTATGGTGAGAAAGATAAACCAAACAATTCATCTCTAGCAAACCAGGGAAGAGGTTTACAACAGAACAGTGAAGGTTCCGGAAAATATAAAGAAATTGTTTGACAAAAGAACCAGAGCTGCTGATTTCAAAATTGGGGATAAAGTTCTGAAGTGGGACTCAAGAAGAGAGGATAAAGGAAAGCACAACAAGTTTGACAGTCTGTGGCAAGGTCCATACATCATCCAGGCCACTGTGGGTCCAAATGCCTTCTTCCTACAGGAATTAGATGGTACAGAGCTGTTTGGGGGTCCTGTCAATGGCAGGATGCTCAAACACTACTTCTGCTGATTTTCAATTTCCAGTTTTCATTTCCATTGTACATACCATTGCATGTTTTTGTTTTCAAGACAAAGAGAAAATGTTTCAAAAAACAGAGAGAAAAGAGAGGTTCAGACATGCTCAAAACCAGAGCTGAAATGAAGAAAGGAAAGTGACTCTAACAAGCCCAAAACTTGAGTCACAAAAAGAAAGAAGGATGCTTCAAGATTTCAGATTTCAAGCCTTCAAAATTTTGTTTCAGTTTTTCTGCAAATTTCTGTCCATGTGCAACTGTCTTTATGCCTTGGATCTACAGCAAAATAGACTGGCTAATCCTAGTTTGTCAGTTTTTCAATTTTTGTTGTAGAATGTAGAGAAGAAATCTGTTGGACAGTCTAATCCCAGCAGATATTAGATTAGGTAGAGAAACATGTGAGACCAACAGCTCAATTTGTTCTCATGGAGCAATAAGGGTAGATTTAGAATAGGTTTATTTTATGTTATAAAAATAAAAGATGTAAAGGGTCTGCTAGCTCAAATGCACCCTAGAAGAAGAAAAATTGTTAGGATTGTAGTGTGGGTAGGTAGCTTGGTTGGGAAAGTTTTTCTGCTAAATTGATGTCTTCATTATTGTGGAATCTAAAAATAAAAGAAGAAGGTGGCTCAAGCAGCAGGCATCTGGCCTACTCCAAAGATCATTTCTGAATTCTTGACTCCTTCAAGAAGAAGCCATCCCCATGTGGAGCCACTGTTAGCCCCCTGTAAATTTTTGACAGGCAAAGTAGGGGGCTAAATTGTTTCTGAGCCTTCAATGAATGCATCTCCCCTGAAGACACATCATCCTTGAAGTCTCTTGTGCCTTTTCCCTGTGATGAAATCCCCACTATTATATCCATACAAGAAGCCTCTCTGATTGTGACAAATTGTGTTCCTAAAAGCCTCCATTTATCCCTTGCACCCCTGCAGAATCCTTCATTTCATCCCTTTTTACCTTTGTCAAAGTCCCCCTTCCTTACCCCAAAATTCCCTCTTAAATCTTCTAAATCATACCCATGCTCCTCCTAAGCCACGCATACACCCTTGGTTTAGTTTGATAAACCCTTATTCCCACAATCGTTGCCTTTTCCTACCCTAAAAATGCATTAAAATGGCCCAAAAAGCCATATTTCTCCATAATATGGGTCCTAGCCCCTTCGGCCTAGACCCCTCACCCTTTTCCTCCACGTGACCCAGGTGCTGGAACCACTTGCCAACCCAAACGAGCGCTTATCTCATATGTTCATCGGGCACGTTTATAGCCGTTGATCTAAATAGAATGGACGGCGATCGCCGCCCCTGCAGCAGCTACCATTAAATCCGTTCATTGTCGATCATCGCATCTTAACCGTTCATTCACCCACCAGATCGACGATCTAGAGTGCACCTGCCCCTATGGTCCCCGCCGCGCACTGTTCAAAAACCATCCAGTTTCTATCACACCGCCTTTCTGTGGCAGGCGGTATTTTCCGATCGGCCAGCGATTCCATTCATCAGGCGACGCGTGGCAGCGACACTATTCCAAAACCGCTATCTCATCACGCGTTATCGTTCGGTATGGGACGCGGAGCGATATCGCCATCAGCCGTCCGTTCCGCAATCGCCCATCTAACGGTTGTCGCTCCACCAAGTTGCGCGGGGTTTAATCCATGGTCACCGTACTCCTGGCCCACCATTCATCGCCCTTCGCTGCATTTTCAACCGTCGATCTCCTTTGAGATCTGACGGCCCAGATTTGTTTTCCCTGCTGTTGACTATTCCGCCATCACCCCATCCCGCCACGTCATCTGTCCACGTGTTTTTGTCACATTGTCGCCCGTCCTTCACATGTTCCAGTCAAAGGTCGAAGTTCAAAGGTTTTTCATTTATTTTTCCTTCCGCGCCACCTCCGACTGTAATCCCCACGGCTTCCACCACACTGCGAGTCTTCCACAGCATTTTCCACCATTTCACCAACTACACGGCCATTTCCATCATCCGCACTGCATCCACCACCCCCATTCCTTATTTTCTTACTTGTTTCATATCTTGCAGGGTTTCAGAAAGGTGGAGAACCGCCATGGTTCATATGTATTATTGTAATGACGTATTGCGTAGAGAAAGTTGAATTTGGAGGCTAGTACTACAAAGAAATGTCCGGAAAGACGGCAACGGTATAAATATTACCAAAGAACAGTTCAATCTCCGCGAAACCTATCTGACGCCATTAAAGCCCAGATTTTGCAGATCACGACATTTATGAAGAGGCAGAGGAATAGCAGCTAATGATCAGCAAGTTCAACATTCAGTATTGAAGAGCTTTGAGCCTTAATACAGTGGTTTAGAGGCAAAGCACCAGGTTAGCGACATCATGAATCAAACAGAGGGTACAACACGCAGAAAACCATGTCATCGGGGTTTTCACATTAGCAGAATGTTTTCCCACGAAAGGACAAAGCGCCCATGCAATATTCAATCTATGTCATGTTCTAGAGAGATTTTCTGCCCTGAATAGTCTTATGCTATCAGAAGCATTTGTTGCACAGTATGGAAAGCCCTAGCATCATTTATTTACCTTTTGTTTATTCACCGGAAGTACTACAGAGTACTGCAGCCAAAGTACATCAGAGACATATCGGAGTAACTGGAAGCCTGGACGAAACCCACATCTTCATCCAATGAACACCAGAGATGAATGCACAGAGTGGGCTTCGGCCATCTTCCTCTTCTGAATTTTTAATGATGCATTTAGTTTCTCACCTACCTCCTCTACTCCACTGGAGCTATAAATTCATGAAGAAACTCATTGTAAAGGTTTTTGATCAGTTATCAGAGAATTGCAAGTAGTTTATTTTGAGACACAATCTCTGTGTAAAGTTGTAAGATAGGTTGAGGAATATGATTTCAAACTGAGTATTCAGCTATTGGCAATGTTGTACTTGACTGGTATTGCTATTTAATATGGCAAGCACATTTCTTTGGATCCTGATCTAAAGCAACAGTGATGTTTTCCTATCTCTATGTTTAATTTATTTCATTTCGTTTCTACTGGCTTGCATCAGAATATTGGCATAGGATTTACCCTTGTTAGGTACCCTATGTTTCTGCTCTCCTTTCCATTGATTTTTTTCTTCTGAATGTGTTATCTAAGAATTGATTTCAATTAATTTAACCAGTGTAGTGGATGTTATTGCCTGCTCTCTGATGTATGAATTAAGTGTATTTGTTCTTGGATGTTTCTTGTTAAGGATTTAGCTGGAAGATTTGGGAACACTGGGGATTAGAGTTAGCCCTGTCCACTAGGATCCTTGTGCGACCATCTAGTCCTTAACTTTGTGCCCTAAAAATGTGTTGTGTCCTCCTCTCCTACCATTCCATATCACGCTATCATCTTTAAGATCCAACGTTTTAGATGACTAGCCCAATTGAAAGCATGTCTATTGATTAGCAAGAAAATCCTTTCCTGACTCCATTTCCCAATGGTCTTGAATGCTTCCTAGAATACTTCACCTCTTCCTTATCCCTATTTTCTCATCCTTGTCTTACATTGAACCCTTCTTTCCTGATAACCAGCAACCAAACAAACAATCAAACAAACAAACCCTGAGCCTTATAACTAGCCTAACATTTCAACACTGAGCTTAAAAGTCACATACCTTTGACATATCATAGAGAGATCCCTCTCTGGACCCAGGAGGGCTAGATCCTGAGGTCTGAAAGTGGTTTGATGTTGTCTCATATTTTGGTATTTCCAACCTTGCCAAAACATGGGAACCCCAACATACTCAAAACTTTATGTTGCTGCTCACTCTTCCCTTGTGTCATCTACATTGCTGCCAACTATGATATGTGCTTCAGTATCTGACATCTGTCACTCTTATATATGATTTCATCAATCCTACTAATCCACCATGTTACTGTGTATTGTGGGCCCCTCGTAGCCAGGTCTGATCCATGAGACACGGCATATCAATGGACCCTGCTCAAATTTCTTTTCTTGGGATTATTTCTTCACATCGGCCCACCTCTTACCTAGAGGTATGGCTACATGTGCTCCCTCTACGCATCTGGCTCAAAATTCCCCCCTACTATAGGTTTCTACTTGACTAGATGCCTCCACTTAGTCTCCTCTCTGCTTCTCCTATTATGGTTTCTCCACAACTTTCTAAGACTGCTTCTGAGCTTGCAAGTTCAGAGGTCCCCTCTCAATTGCCAAGTCTCTAACCTCTTCTTTTCTCTTCAAAGATTTGCATCCATCTTTTACCTCAAGTGCATACATGGTCTTGACTTATACATTGATTTGTTTCAATTTCCCCGTGGCGATGTGTCTAAGGAAAACCTTTCCTTTTCTAATATTACATCATAACCATTGTCTTCCAATACCGCTACAAAGACAATATTATTCTTTAGTCATGGAACATTAAAAAAAATGTTAGTCTGGGAGGAGATCCAAACTGCCTCTAAAAGGTAAATATACCTATTTTGTTCGTGTTATACCTCACATCATCTCCAAAATCTATGTTCTGTTGGAGTTGCCTCTACTCCAAGTCACTAAAGAGATCTCTATTCCCCGTCATATGGAACGAGTCACCATTTTAGAGATACCACATGCATCCCATTACAGTGTTGGCCATGCATGCAATGAGAGTAAAATCAAGAATGATATGTGAAGCTAAAGCTTCACCTGCTACTCAAACTATAGGCTCCTTCTTGCTTGCCTTCTGTGGAAATTTTGTGGCATAGTGCCCATACTCGTGACAATGAAAACACTTGATCTTGGATAAGTATCTCTTGCCCTCTTCGTTCCCTTATATTTCTTTCCTTTTTCGACTAATGAAAAATCTTCTTCTTTTTATTTTTCGGAGGTCTCGACTCTGGTGCTTCGCCTTAGCTCTTCTTGTACCAAGTCGGACCACAATTTCTCCTAGTCTGGTAGCTTCTCCTTCCCCTTCACAGAGTCATAGTAGCTATTATAGCTCTTGGGTAGGCCTATAAGATCTAGGCTCACCAAATCATCCTCCACTACTATCACACCAACACTTCCAATCTCATCTCGACATTAAGTGAACTTCATCAAGTATTTTGGTATAATCTCGCCCTCCTCCATCTTGATTTTTTTGAGCATGTCCTTCAGCGCCAGCTTCCTGTGTTTGCTGCTACTTTGAAACATATTTTTTAAGGCCTTACACATAGCATATGGATTTTCCTTTCCATGGAGACTCGAGACAATATGATCTCGAACTCCTTCTAAAAAAATCCTTCTCACCATTGCTACCTTCCTCTTCCATGCACCAAGAAGTTTAACATTTTTTGCTACAGGATGGGGAATATCACTGTCTATGAATTCCTTCAGTATGCTTTCCTCTAGAACTGCTCCATCATATCCTCCCATGCTATGTAATTTGAATTTCCCTTAAAGGAATATTCAAGTCTCAAGCCATTGAAAGACATCTTGAGCTGTTGTTGGTACTAAAGAATAAATATCCAAATTCAATGTACTTTCTCAAAAAAACCTCTGGTTCTTCTCTTATATTGTGATTCTTGGCGCTCTGATATCATGTAAAAAATATATCCAAGGGATTCAATCTTATCTTGTAATTTACTAAAAAAAAATACTGAATCCTTCTACAATTTGCGGAAACCAAATTTGATCGCACAATCACATAACAAGTAAGAGAAAGAAATTATCAATCGCACAACACAAGATGTATCTGGGGAAATAAACTGCTCAAAACCCCGCTATCTGTATATTGTATAAAGTCAAGAACATGAAACACTACAATTTTATTTCTCTTCCTGAGAAACCTCTTCACTTTGTTGACTATCTCACTCTGTTCTTGCTTGAATCTAGCATTGATCTAAGCAAGTTTGGTCCAATATTTAACCTCTTTCTTTCCTTTACTTGGCCAGTCTTTCTTACACATTCCTAGGCTAATTGAGCTCCTATTAATTAGGAAAATTCCAATTAATAATTTCACAATACCTTCAAGGCTTCCCGGTGACCTAATGCATGACCTGTACAATTTTATAATTATACAACTTATAGCTATCTTCCCTTTAACCTCAATCTCAACCGGGACTTCCTTATAACTAACATGCAACAACTATTTATAGTGACTAATCAGTTAACTAATTGATCACTACTTGTGAATTAAATCAGATTTAATTCATTGGACCTCTCACTATCTCATCTCTCATTTAGAACTAGTTAAACTTATTCTAACTCAAATAATTGAGTTAACTAATTACAACTCACAAATAACTATAACTGGACTCCCTAAAATCATGGGAGAACTCTACATGCCTCCTCTCTGACCCTCAACTCGAATTTCCTAAGCCAACTAAGTCTTCCTGACTTAGTTAACTAATACAAGTTGTCATGTGATGAAATTATAATTTTTTTCCAATTTAATTAAGGGAAAATTAAATCAGAAGCCCCCTATGGTGCCATTTCTAATATTTCTTGTTGCTAATTTCAACACGATAAATAATTTTCTATATAATCTTTCAATTTTCTCCATTATTTATACTATGCAAACCGAGATTTTTTGTTGAGTGTTTGATCTCTCAATAAAAACTATTCCAATAAGAATTATAATGTGCCAATATAAATTTACCACATGTTGCCACTGCGACGAACACCCTCCGAAATTTTGTGGACATTCAAATTTTGGAGCCTACTTTGGATCTTGTGATTGGTCATTCCATAGTCACTTCTTGGTCATTTTATGCTTTTTGAGCTCCCTTCTTGGATTGGAAGTGTCAAAGTCACTTGCTCACACATGCTCAGTCTGTAACAAGTGCGTGAACACATTCTTTTGCGCAAGCTTGGACAAGCATAGCATGTTCCAATTAATATTGTGCATGTGCGATGTTGAATCCATGTCAAAATTCATTGCGCACTAACAATGACAATTTCTCATATACTAGTTGCATTTGTACTTCCATTTTGGTTAGTTTTTCAAATTGTCTCTTCCGCGCACCTTTCTCGCAAGTTTCGTTTTCATGTTTTCAGTTGTCGCTTTCACTTTATTTCAATTTAATTAGTGTCATTTTCATGTTTTCAGTTGTCGTTTTTACTTTATTTCACCTGGATTAGTGTCATTTTCGTGTTATATTTCTCTGGCATGTGTTACTTTCATTGTCGTTCACATATCGTAAGAGTCATTTTCACTTTAGAAATTTTCGTATTTTTGCATGTTACATGTCGCATAATGAATTTATGCTTGTTATATAGGTTTCAAGGGCTTATCTTTGTGTGAATGAGTTGATCTAACCATGTAATCACCATTCACATGCATTCCTAAATTTTTAAGCACTTTCACACAAGTGTCGTCGAGGTCGTTGTAAAGTGTATCTTTAGTGTCATGTGCACTAAATTCATCGCAAAGTTGTCACATTGATGGAAATATGTTTTTAACGTGTTCCAGAAGATCTATTTTGATGTGTCTTAAAATTGTTTCAAGTGTGCGATCACAGTCAAGTCATATCACTGTTCACATCAATCTCCTTGGTCCCACACTTAGCCAAATTTTAGGAAATTCCCAGCAACTTGGCCTCATCCAGCGCTCCTGAACTATGCATTGTAAAATCTTAGCCCTTAAGCAGTGACCTTACCTCTTGGGGTTGTGCAATGTGCAATCTCTACCTCCCAGAACTACGCATTTCGCAACCTTAGTGCTCAAATCTAGCCTGATGATGAACCACGTGGGATTGGTTCGAAACGTCGATTCTGGGTTACAATCTCACCATTATATCTAATCGCCATTTTTCAAATGGTTTTTCGATATTGACTAGCTGTAATGGGAAGGTTGACTTCCTTTGTCTTCCAGATGCACTTTGACACACTTTTCATTTTCTTGCATATTCATGAGCATCCTTGAAAAGTGTAGGCCAATAGTACCTGCATGCAAGATTTTGTGTTTCTTCTAAACAATACATCATTGATTAATTCATATTTCTTGGCCTTTAATCTCAAAGCCCATTTTGTTTTTTATCTGAGTTGATTCAGAGCATATCCATTCTTTAAATAAAATATGAGATCAGCGTATTGTGACTGTGCATCGTTGAGGCTTACCTCTGATATTTGCACATGTTACCTGATTCTTCCTCTGATGATAGATGGGATGCTCTTGGAAGAATTCTTCAAAAACCTTGACCTATAATAATTTTAGAGGGCTTAATTTCTACATCATATTCTTGTAAAGCGGTAACCTAGTTAGCTCTTTTATCTCCTAATTCTCTTTGCATTAATAGTTGTCTCACTACAGAGAATGGAACTATGATTTTGGTGTGAGTTTTTAGGAGAAAAGGTCTGAAATGCTTTATAGCCTTAAAGACAGCAAATGCTTGCTTTTCGACAGATGAATAATTTAGTTCTACACCTTGCAAATTGGAACTGAAAAATGATATTGGTGCTTCAATTTGTTGGTCATTAAGTTGTGTTAAAATAGCAGCGTATGATGTATCTGATGAAAATGTGTATAAAGTTAAATGATTAAGAAAATTGAGGGTAGTCAGGAATGGAGCATTCATAATTGATTGTTTAATCAAATCAAATACTTCTCTTTCATTATGTCCCCATTTAAAGACTGAATTTTTCTTAATCATGTTCTGCAATGGTAAAACTATTTGTGAAAAGCCAGGGAAAAACCTTTTAACAAAATTAATTTTCCCAAGAAATGACTGCATAGCTTTCTTGTTATGAGGGAAAGGAATTCTTTTAATCTCTTCAATTCTTTCAGGATCAATATAGATACCTCTTTTTGACACAATGAATCCTAAAAGTTTTCCTTCATCTAATGCAAAAAAAGATTTTTTTGGATTTAATGAGATGTCATACCTTCTACATCATTCAAAGACTTGCTTTATGTCATTCACATGATTGGTTACTTGTTTATAAAAGACTATAATGTCATCTAAATAAATAACCATTGTTTTATTTATGAGCCCCCTAAAAGCTATGTTCATAGCTCTCTGAAAAGTAGCGCCTGCATTAATTAATCCAAATGGCATCTTTTGATAGGCGTAAGTTCCCCACTTAGTTATGAATGTAGTTTTCAATCTTTCATCTAGATGTACAAGAATTTTATTATATCCCGAGAATCCATCTAGAAAGGACATAAGTTCAGAACCAGCTACTGTCTGTAGTACTTGTTCCATGGTTGGTAATGGAAAGTTTTCCTTCTGACAAGCTTTGTTTAAATTCCTAAAATCAATGCAAATTCTAATATCGCTATTCTTCTTCCTGAAAAGAACCAAATTTGATACCCATTTAGAATGCCTGAATGGAAAGATGATTTTTTCCTTGAGGAGTTTGTTCAGTTATGTTTTGATTTCATTTTCCAGATTTGGATGAATCTTCCTCAATTTCTGTTGTATAGGTTTTTCTTCTGAGATCATAGGAATTGTTTGTTGAATCACAGAAGTGTCATATTTTTTAATATTAGTGTAATCCCAATAAAATACACTTTTGTACATTCTAAACAATATGATAAATGATAATCTTTCTTCGGAAGATAGACCAAGACCTAGATTGACATTTTGAGGTTTTTCGTCAGTTCCTAGATTTACTAACTCAAATCTTAAGGTAGAACATTGTGTTTTTGAGTTAGTAACTCTTTTAAACCTATCTTTAAGATCATATAGGTCTTCTAACTTGACAAAAAAATTAGGAATAGGATTTTTGTCTTATTCTTTCTTAATCTGAATGTCATGTTCATTTTCATCCAGAATTTGACTATCATAAGATCCTTCAGATGTTAAGAAATCTATGTTATCTGAATCATTATTGAATACTCTCCAATTGGTAACATTATCAGGAATATATGGTCTAAAAATCAATTCAATAGAAAATCTATTGGGACTAAACTCTTGGGATGGGAATAATTTTGATGCTACATTAGCCAATAGATTTGCGCTAGCATTCTGCATTCTAGGTACAGAAGAAATGTTGAAGGCTAAGAAATGAATGGTTAATTCTTGGACTAATGATTGGTAATGCTTTAAATGTCAAGAATTACAATGAATGGTATCTCTTACCTATCTAACGATGATTTATGAATCTCCTAGAACCTTCAGAAATTTTATTTTAAGATTAATAGATTTGTACAAACCTTGAATTAATGCTTTGTATTCAGCTATATTGTTTGTACAATTGAATTCTAGTCTGCAGGCTAACATGGTTTTTCTCCTTCTGGATTTATTAAAATACATCTAGCGCCTGCACCATCTTCAGATTTAGAACTGTCAAAATAAAGAGTCCAAAATAAAGAATTAACTACTTTTCTATCTGCAAAATTTATACATTTGGAATTATTTGGCTGGGAAAAATTCTGAATCTGAGAAACAACTACGTTATCAAAGAAAGGTGATGGTTGAGCATTGAAATTCCCTAAGAATGACTCTTCTAAGTAGTTTCCAATAATGTTGTTATTGAAAGCTACTGGCTCATTAACTCCTTCAAGACCAGTTACTATATGCTTCATGAAATTTTCACAGTCTATCCGAATTTGGTTTGGCTTTCCATTATATGGTAGCCACATATGCGACCAATCTGTTGCAAAATACCCATGAAGTTTTTTAGACCAATCTCGGCTTAAAACTAAACCATAAAAATCAGGAATATCAACCACTAGTATATTGATTATTTGAGTAACCTTGGGATTTGACAACAATCTGATGAAAAATTAATTTATTTCTCCTCTCACTTCTACTTTGGTTCTATCAAGTTGTACTATATGAACAAGGGAACTCTGAGGAGTTATGTTCAACTTAACACAAATGTATTTTGGCATTATATTAGAGGAATCCCCTGAGTCTATTAAACAGTTATGAATGTTTTTGTTATAGATCTCATACGTTAAGAGAAATGGAGGAGTATGAGAGATGGATCGATCACCTATCATAATCAAGTCTGTAGCATATATTTTAGTTGAAGGGGAAGGTGGATTACCCATTTCATTAGCAGCTTGTACTATTACTGGAGTAGGTAAGGTTGAATCAGGAATCACATTTAAATCTCTAAGTAATATTTTCGGTTGTTACTTTAATTTAGTAAGCTCATGGATTGAAATGTTTTCCCTGGTTTTCTTCATATATTCAACTACATTATACTCAATGGTGTTTGAGACTACCATTGTCTTAGATGCAGGTGGAGTATCTGAAGTAACGGGACTTGTTTATGTAGCCTTTGAAGTAGACTTTTTGCTTACTGATTTATCTTTAGCAGGAGTTGAAATCTTTTTCTATTGATTTGGCTTTGTTGTTTCAGAAGTATTTTTTCTCCTTGTACTCACAGGTAAAAATTCATGTTTTTCTTCATTTGGTAGGATGAAATATGTTAGGTCCCTATATTACTAGTATAGTCCCTTATTGTTGTTAGTGTAACCCCCTTATTGTTATTATTGTACCCTTGTAACCCCCATTTTGTTATTATTGTGCCCTTAAATTATTATTGTTAGGTCGGCTAGGAATACATTGTGGCCCACTAGGATTACATTATGGCCCCATGGACTCCTATATATAGAAAGGAGGTTTTGTAAATTGTATCATCCAAGAATTGTTCATTTATGTAATGTATTGGAGGTTGCCCCTTCGAAGTGGCTTATTTCTAAGGCGTTCATATCTCTTTTCTTCTATTTTTGGAGCTGGTTACACAACATTTGGTATCAGAGCTTTGGATTCTAGGGTTTCGCTGCTCCAAACAGGTCATCGTGGAATTTTCACTATAAATTTTTTTCTACGAAGTTTCAGAAGCCAAAATTTTTAGGGTGCGAAGCTGAAATCCCGAGGAAGATTGTCTAAAAATTTTAGAGCTTGGTTCACAATATTTTCGGAGATATGATCTGTGGAAGTTAGGTATTTTTTCAGGCTCCTAAACAAAAAATGGAAGTTTTCGTTTATAAATTTTTTTCTACGAGGGTTCAGAATCTGAAATTCATATGGTGTGAAGCTGAAATCCCGAGGAAATTCATAAAAACATTTCAGAGCTTGGTTCGCAATATTTTTGGAGATATGATCTGTGGAAGGTAGTGCTTTTTCAAGCTCCTAAATTTCATCTCAAAGAGGTGATCGTGGGAAATATTCATAACTATCTCTCTGAGAATTGGATTGGAGTTCTGTAAAAAGTGGTCGCAATTATAGGGAATGTAGTTTCTTGGCTATCAATTTTGGAGCTGAAGGACAAAACAGTGATACGTGGCAAGTCATACAAGTTCACTCTAATGAACTAGTCCATAATTAGGTCATTGTGGGATATTGGACACAACTTTGTCTTGGAGAATCCAAATTAGGTCAGAACTATGGCATTCAAAAGAGAATTCAAAGGGCTACGTCAGTACCAAATCTCAAATATTGAAGTGTTGCAATCACATAGATAATCCAATTTCAATATCGGGATCCTCAAAGCAAGAAAACGGTGTGTATTTTTTTTTCTGAATTGCATAAGTCTTGTTTGAAGAATCAATTTGAATTTTCCAAGGGCATCTTGTAGAATAGATATCAATATTGGATTCTAAAATGGCCCCTAAAAAGAATTCAACACCCATCAAGCCTTCAGAAGGCTCTACCATGACTCATGAAGATGAAGAATTGCAATATGATCTATCAAAATTACAAGAGTGAAAAATAAATTTCACTTTCAAAGAGCAACAAAAAATGAAATGGAAGTTTTTGAAGAAAGGCATGGAAGTGAAGATGGATTGGTTTGAAGAGTGCATAGCTAAGATGGATGGCGTGGAAGTGAAGATGGACGGTTTGAAGAAAGGCGTGGAAGCTAAGATGGATGGCGTGGAAGATAAGATGGATGGTATGAAGCTAAATGGAAGCAGATGGATGGATCAAAGTCAAACATCGAAGATTTGACAAAGTTGATACAAGAAATGATTCCTAATGGCGGAAATATAGTAGAAGAACTTCATGATGAGAACAAAATAAATGTTAATCGTGATTTCATAAACTCTAATGTTGGCGGGAAGAACCACCATATTCCAAAAATGGATATGAGGAAGTTTGATGGAAAGGATCCTGTAACATGGATACTACACATGGAGCAATATTTTGATCTCCATAACGTGCAAAACACACAAAAGGTACGCATTGCAACTTTACATTTAGAACAAAATACATTTGTATGGTATCGATGGCTTTGCTCCAGTAAAAAAATTGTCACTTGGTCAATTTTTACGGAGGAAATGATAGCACATTATGAGGATACAAAGAGAAACACCTTCTTTAGCCAATTGATAAATCTCAAACAAAAGGGTTTAGTGGGGCAACACATTGGGGACTTCCAAAAATTGAATATAAGGGTAACTGATATTCCAGAGGAACATAGGATTGATCTCTTCATAGGCACTCTAAAGGATAACATCCAACATGAAGTTCGTGTTTTGGAACCTGATTCATCGGAGAAGGCATTCAGGTTGGCAAGAAAAGTTGAATGTAAAATTATGGCGACAAGGAAGCCTACCACTCAATTCTATAAAGAAGGAAGTGTTGCTACGCCTAGATTTCCACAACCTACAAGGTTGACACCACAACAATTGGAAGAAAAAAGAGCAAAAGGGCTTTGCTACAGTTGTGATAGTAAATACACTAAAGGTCATAAGTGTGCTGAGAAGAAATTATTTTACATAGATTGTGAAGAGGAAGAAGAAAATGAACAAGAAGAGGATATACAACAGAAACCAACCTTAGAAGTGGAAGAAATGAGTCCGACCATATCGTGTAATGCACTGGCAGGAATTACCACTCCTCAAACTCTCAAGATACAAGGACAAATCAAGAAGAAAAAGGTAGTAGTGTTGATTGATTCAGGTAGCACCCATAATTTTATTCATTGTAAGGTAGCCAAGGAATTAAATTGTTTCCTATACCCAGCACCAGAATGTCAAGTGATGGCTGCAAATGGAGGAACTATAAATTGCTTTGGAAAATGCCATAATATCAAGCTAACCATGGGGGAATATGTATTGAATAGTCCAATGCTTTCCATTCCTATGGGAGGTGTTGATATTGTACTAGGAGTACAATGGTTACAATCTTTGGGGACGGTAGCTTTTAATTTTCAAGAACTTTTCTTGAATTTTTTTTCGGAAGGAAAGGAAGTCGAATTACGGGTATTGCGGGGAAACCAGGAAGGATAATAAGCTCTAATGTCATGACAAAGCTTATAAAGAAAGAACAGCGAGGCATAATTGCACAATTATGCTCTCTAGAAGTTCCGACATCAAAATCATCTATTTCTGCAGATCTCCAACAATTCTTGGACAATCATTCCAAGGTGTTTGAACCCCCCAAAGGAATCCCACCTATTCGTGATCATGATCATGCTATTCATTTGATTCTAGGAAGTGTTCCTCCAAACATCAGGCCTTATAGATATCATTACTTCCAAAAGAGCGAAATTGAACGTATGATTGCAGAAATGTTAGAGGCGGGTATAATTCAACCTAGTCAAAGTTCTTTCTCTGCTCCTGTAGTATTGGTACACAAGAAGGATGGATCATGGCGAATGTGTCCAGATTATAGGGAGCTCAATAAGCTCACCATTAAAGACAAATTTCCCATTCCTGTGATTGATGAATTATTGGATGAATTACATGGAGCAATTTATTTTACCAAGTTGGATCTTCGTTCAGGATATCATCAAATTAGAATGAAGATCGAAGATATTCCAAAAACAACATTTCGAACTCATGAGGGTCATTATGAATTTTTGGTCATGCCTTTTGGCCTTACCAATGCACCTTCTACATTTCAAGGGTTGATGAATTCCATTTTCAAACCTTCCTTAGAAAATTTGTGCTAGTATTTTTTGATGATATACTAATCTACAACAGGTCTTGAAAGGATAATGTTCAACATGTTGACAGGGTGCTCAAACTATTGCAGGAGAAACAATTATATGCAAAAACATCCAAATGTTTCTTTGGAGTACAAGAGGTGGAATATCTGGGTCATATTGTATCTCACGAGGGTGTTAAAGTAGACCCCAACAAAATTAAAGCCATTAAGGAATGGAAAGTCCCCACAACCATAAAGCAGTTGTGAGGATTTCTCGGGTTAACAGGGTATTATCGCAAGTTTGTTAAGAATTATGGGAGAATAGCAGCACCTCTAACAACATTATTGAAGAAAGACGCATTTTCATGGACTCCTGAAGCAACTAAGGCCTTTGAACGTCTTAAAGAGGCAATGTGCCTAGCACCGGTCTTAGCTACACCAGACTTCACAAAAACCTTTATTGTGAAATGTGATGCCTCAGGAAATGGAATTGGTGCAGTTTTAATGCAGGAAGGAAGACCCATTGCTTTTGAAAGTCATCCAATCAAAGGAAAGTATTTACAGAAACCTATTTATGAGAAGGAAATGTTAGCAATACTTCATGCACTAAAGAAATGGCGAACTTACCTAATGGGAAGACACTTCAAGGTAAAAACTGATCATGATAGTCTTAAACACTTTTGGAACAAAGACTATCTTCAGAAGAGCAGCAAAAATGGGTCACAAAGATGTTGGGTTATGACTTTGAAATAATCTACAAAAAAGGAAAGCTTAATGCTGTTGTAGATGCACTCTCAAGAAAGAATGAAGAGGTGGAAGCATTGCTTTGTGCCATTTCTATTATCCAACCAGATTGGATAACCGAAGCAAGAGATGAATGGAAGAAGGACAAAGATGTATGGACACTCATTCAAAAGTTGCAAGAAGATCCTAGTACATCTGATACATTTAGTTGGAAAAATGATTCCTTATGGTACAAAGATCGCTTATATCTTTGTAAGAATTCCCAACTAAAACAAAAGATTCTTCTGGAATTGCACACTTCTCCTTTAGGAGGACACTCAGGATTTTTAAAAACTTACCACAGGGTGAAGAAAGATTTTTTTTGGGATGGCCTTAAATCTAATATTCAAAATTTTGTGGCTGAATGTTTGGTTTTCCAGCAGAATAAAGTGGAAACAATTAAGACCCCGGGACTTCTACAACCTTTATCCATTCCAAGTCAACGTTGGGAGGAGATTTCGATGGATTTTATCACAGGTTTACCTAAGTCCGAAGGAAAGAGTGTCATCATGGTGGTAGTTGATAGACTTACCAAGTATGCACACTTTTGTGCATTATCTCATCCATTTAAAGTAAGTACAGTTGCTACTACATTTATGGACAGAATTCAAAAGCTACATGGAAGCCCAAGGGTTATTGTGAGCGACAGAGATCCCATTTTTATGGGAAATTTTTGGACGGAGTTATTTTCTTGTTTGGGTACTCAATTAGCTCATAGCTCATCTTATCATCCTCAATCTGATGGTCAAACAGAGATAGTAAATAAATGTTTGGAAGGATATCTTCATTGTTTTGTATCTGATAAACAAACGCACAATATATAAAACAAACACAATGGGTCAAGTGGTTACCTCTCGCTGAATGGTGGTATAACACTTCCTTCCATACTGCAGCAAAAATGACCCCATTTATGGCACTTTATGGATATCATCCACCATCCATCACATCATATTTAAGGGAAAATTCGAAAGTTCAAGCAGTGGAAGATCACATCGAGCATCAGCAAGAAGTTCTCCAACTCTTAAAGGATAACCTGAATTTGGCACAAAATCGAATGAAACAACAGCAGATCAACATCGCAGCGAGAGAAGTTTTGATGTAGGAGATTGGGTATTTTTACGGCTACAACCATATAAACAAATGTCCCTCAAGCAAGCTAAGAAGGATAATAAATTATCGCCAAAGTACTATGGTCCTTATAAGGTGTTGCAAAAGATTGGTACTATGGCATACAAATTGGAGCTTCCTGCTTCTTCGCGAGTACATCCAGTTTTCCATGTTTCATGCTTAAAGAAGGTTATAGGAGAAAATCTTCCAGTTCAAACAATATTGCCAGAACTTGATGAGGAAGGAAAAATCATATTGGAACCAAAAGCGGTCATGGAAACAAGAACTCGACAACTACGGAATCGATCAATTTCAGAGTATCTCATCAAGTGGAAGAACTTACCCACTGAAGATTCTACATGGGAGGATGAGAATTTTATACAGAAGCACCCAGAGCTACTCAAGCATTGAGGACAACACTTTTTTGAGGGAGAGGGGCATGTTAGGTCCCTATATCACTAGTATAGTCCCTTATTATTGTTAGTGTAACCCCCTTATTGTTATTATTGTACCCCTGTAACCCCCATTTTGTTATTATTGTGCCCTTAAATTATTATTGTTAGGTCGGCTAGGATTACATTGTGGCCCACTAGGATTACATTATGGCCCCATGGACTCCTATATATAGAAAGGAGGTTTTGTAAATTGTACCATCCAAGAATTGTTCATTTATGTAATGTATTGGAGGTTCCCCCCTCGAAGTGGCTTATTTCTAAGGCGTTGATATCTTTTTTCTTCTATTTTTGGAGCTGGTTACACAAAAAAATCCCACATTCCATTTAGTTCAACTTCTTCTTCTTCGTCATCTTCTTATTTTTTTGTTTGCTCTTCCTCTGTATCTTGATTAGATTCAGCATTAGATATGATATTTGGAGGTTAAGTATTAGAGGACTATCCTTTTTTAAAGTTTCTGAAAGTATTTTTTGAGCTAGAATTTTCAGCGACTTGTTTCTTTATATCTGCCATCTCGTTTGTCATAGTCTTCAAAACTTTTTGAAGACCTTCTATGTCAAAATGATCTTTTGGCATTTTATTTTTAGAATCATCTTTGAAAGATACCTTCTTTGATTTTTGATCTGCTTGAGAATTATTTTTCTCAAGAGAGGTTATGTGTTTCTCTACAGATAGATATTCTTTCATGTTTTCTGCAAGTGTTGCAAGTTTTTCTCGATCAAAAAAAATAACTATATTAGATGGAAGAGATGAAATATACCACTCAATTTGAATTTCTGCACCAGGAACTGTTGTGGCAGGAATTTTATCGAGTAATTTATTAAATATTGAATTGAAATATTTTATCTTCTCACCTGAGTTAGCTTTTATATTTGACAAATCATTGATGAGCGTAGCAGTGGTCCTTTCATCCCCAAACTTAGATATAAATTATTCTTCGAACATATTCCAACTATTTATAGAGTGGGCAGGCAGTGAAAAATACCAGGATCCTATGGATCCGCTTAGATTATATGGAAATAATCTTACAATGCAATACCCTTCAACTACTCCATTTAGATTGACGGCTAACATAAAATTGTGAATGTGTTCTTCTGTCGAAAGACCATCATCAAGATTGAATTTAGGTAACTATATTTCAAGTGATTTTGGTAGAGCATGAAGAGGAGTGGGAATATTTACAGCCCCTGGATTGTTCCATGGATGTACATTTGGTGGAGGTACTAGGCCTGCCATTGGATTTTGAATAGGTTGGATGGGTGGAGTTTGAGTTGAAGAAGAGGCAAGCTGAGTGCTAGGACTAGTTGAATGGATAGTATTTTGAGTACTGGAACAAGTCAAAGTAACACTGTTGTTGGAATGGAAGTTGTGGAAGTGAGCAGAGATAATGGAGGTGAATGGGATAAGATATGGCTGGTGATTGACTCTTATTGAGTCCTCTTTAGTCTCTTTCGAGTACTATCGATGGGAAATTCAAAAGGAACAATTCCTGCCTTTTGACTTTCTGATCGAGTTAATATTCTTCGAGGTTGTAAAGAAGACGAAATAATGATATCTGATATTTGAGAAGATACGGGCTTTTCAGCAGAAATGGATACTCTCTCTAAATTTTCTATCAAAGACTGAAATTATGGGGAAGCTTGATGGGAATCAGGAGATAGTATGGGTTGAGTATCACTAGGAGACTTAGGAGAATGATGATCAACTTCAGATTTTAAATATGAGGATCTAGATAATTTTATGGAAGTTGATGGGGATCCAGAGGGAGAGAGACTCTTAGATAGACCTTTAGATTGATCAGATATTTTTTCCATTCACAAGGCCCTCCTTCTAGCGCTAGAATGTTGAGGCCTCATAATTCCGCTGCCAAAACATGGGGGAAAACCACCTGGTCCGGACCTTAAAGAAGCTCCTTTTCCATTTGGTGTAGTGGTTCCAACTGGGGATAATGGGACTAGGTTCCCAATAAGGATGATTTTGAGGGTGTATTTTGATTATACAACATGCAAATAGAGAATTATCTTAATCTATCATATGTATCTACCTAAACTATTTATTCTACTATATACTTGGGGTGTTTCCTCCTTTATGCAATCTAAAGAGATAGATTTCAACTATTGGTAATATAGATCATTTAACAGTTGAAAGGGATGAAAGTTATGTAAAATGATTCTTCTAACAAAGTAGTTTGACTAGAAGAATTGTGAAAATATATTGCATTCATATGTGTGATTATATATTCAATAATAAATCAGGGACAAATATTAGAATATAAGTGCATGTAACATTCATCTATAATAGCCCCAAGGGTTAGCTCAAGTGGTAGTGAGCCAATACGTGGTCCTTTCCGTTGTGGGAGGTCACGGGTTCAATCCTTGAGTCTTTGGGGTCAGGCGCCGCTTATTGCGCCGAACGGTTTACCGCGAGTACCATCCAGAAATTCTGGGGAAGTACGCTCAGGTTTCCCATGAACTTTGTTTGTGAAAAAAAAAAAAAAAACATTCATCTATAATAACATTTCAAATATATAATGCAATAAAAAGATGATTTTCAATCTCTAAAGTAAGACTTAATACAAGTGAATAAAAGTACCATATGTATGAAGTTCTACCCATGTGAACTGACAGTAATTGATATGCTCCTCTTCACTTTCAAGAAATTTAAAGAGTACAGTAGTGCAACATCAGTTAAACAGCTTTAATTGTCAAAAGATAACATATGTGTTCCATTAATTCATCAAATCATTCACAAACTTACAATAGTGCATTCTTTGCAAATGTTTTTGACAAATTTCTGGACCCTTCTCTAAATGCATGAGAGGGGTTTAAATACTAAACTAACTATGTTCTAAAATAGATTATTACAAAAATATAGAGGAGGTTTCAAACAACCATCCTCGTAAGGCTAACTTAAACTACAATCTAGGAAAATAAAGTAACAATTTGATTTATGAATTCTGCCCTTTCTTTTGGATTTGGTCACGAAGTTGACAAATATCTAGCATAGGCTTCAGTTGAGTTGGCTGTGAAATCCTCAATCTGACCTGTCCCTTGAATACTGCGTCTGAAAGTACTAGTTGCGATCTTCGGGTTGAATCTATTAAAGGTTATAGGATATGGTATTGATGATAAGGTTTGATCAGAAAATTCCAGTAATTTTATTGATCAAACTTATTTACCTTTTTAATTATTTCATCCTGCGTGTTTTCCTTTTGCTTCCACTGTGTTTCTAGTTGTTTTACTTATGATAACACTTCATACATGTACTCTTTGATAATTTCTTCTTTCACCAACTGTTCACATACAGATTCAATAATTTCCTTTGATAGTTTTGATGTTTTCACTGCTGCTTTCTCTGCCTGTTTGATTTGTGCTTCCCAATATTTGAATAGGATCTCCTTATGAAACTTATCTATCTAGGTTAGATCAGTTTCCTTTCCTAAGCATGATGCTTGCCATTGAATATGTTCATTGATTTTCTTCTCGAGCTTCTCACATTCAAGTTTTTGGATAGCTACTTGTTGGATCAGTATGTCATTTGAGTCAAAATAAGAGTCAATAATAGAAGCTTGTTGGCAAAATACTTCATGTTGTTGCTTTAACTTAGCATTTACATCCAATTCTTCTTTTATGAATTGCTCTAATTGCGGTTGGCTTTGTAACCTGGTCGTTGCTGCTTCTATTTGTGCCTATTTCTCAGTGATTTCTGCTTGATGCTGCAATTTAAGACTCTTGAAATATTTTTGAAATATGGCCATCTTTGATTTCATTTGCTCACTAGAGTTGGATTTTTCTTCAACTAACAGTCTCTCTAGTTCTTGTATTATGTCTTCCTTTTTCTTCAACAACATTCTAAATTCAGTAGCTTTATCAACACTGGCAATAGCATATGCCCCTGCATACTGTGATAATTTAGTTAAATGTTCTGTAGGACCAGCTAAGGGATCCTTCCACAAAATTTCAACAGATTCATTTGTGAGATCTGAGACTGTCTCTTCAATTCTTCTCCTTATATTTATCTTAACTACAGCCTTATGACTAGGATTGTAGAAGATGTCCAGTGAAGGAATTTCTTCAATTTGTAAAAATATTTATTATGTAGGGTAGGCTGGTATGATCTCTCGATCATGAGTTTCTGGAACTTGTTGTAGTGGATTAACAGTTTCCACTATCTTCTGGGGATGTTCGGGTGTTTGAAAACTAATTACTTGGTAAGCATTGGGATTGGCTTTAGGAATTTTTATTGCTTCAGAAAAATCATCCCATTCACTACTAAAATTCTTTCTTTGTGACTTTTCTGATTGATCAAGTGTGTCATGACTGTGCTGAACTTCTTGAGAAGTTGATTATGTTCCATTACATTATTTTTTCTCTTGCATCTCTATCTCTTGGATTACCTGATCAGTTATCTTTTCTAGGCTATCCTTTCTAGATTCGGATTCATTTTCAGAATGATCCGAATTGCGAGATTGATGCTTTGATTGACCTGATTCATCCTCATACATGTCTTTTGCTTCATTATCCTAGCTAATACTTGGAGTAGGTCTATTGACATCTTCAATAGTTAACAATTTGAGAGGAACTCTCTCTAGTCTCTTATTTTTGTATATTTGGAAGGCCTCCAAATCATCTTGGTTAAGTTAACTCGCTGCAAACTTAATTATATCTGAAAAATTTTCCATGCCTTAGAAGAGGTCATCAAATCCATCTATTTCCTTTACAAAAGGCTTTATTTTGAGCTCAGTTGTGTAATTTTTAATTACATCATTTGGATCATATAGCCTCTTTGGCATTACTGCCAAATTCAATAGATTAATCTTTGAAACCTCCTTGTAGGTATGGCCAATATCAAAAAGTGCAAAAGCACCGCATTGTAAAGGGAAATTAGGTCAAACAACCTTCCTAGCAACTTTCAGTTGTTTGGTAATACTATTAACAAGCTGGTAGGCTATCTCTCTTGCAAGTAACTTATCAGAAACATAATATGGTAGGACGTGGGGAGAAGCATAACTCCTGAATACTCTGACATATGTAAAATTCTCCCTTGCAAACCACTTAGCCACAGAAAGAATATCTGCACTAGCCTCTTCGGAAACCCTAGGGGATTTCTTATTGAATATCATCTGGTGCATAGGCAACATGAATCCATCACAAATTTTATAAAAATGTAGATGGAAGTTCGAATCCCAAAGGGCTTTGTGGTAGATGTGTATTGGGATAGGGTCTTGGGTAGTCCATTTCCATCCTATGGTAGGAAAACTAGAAAAAAAGAAGATTGTGTCCATGACATAGGTAGACATATAAAAGGGAGGTATTTCTCTAGATGAAACACTCCTTTTGTTCCTATATATTATGTGATGTGTTTGGCTAAACTGTCAGATAGGATATTTTCCCAATTCAAAATTAAGGAATTGACGATTACGTCAATCAATGGAACCCAATCTACTAAAAACTAGTGGTATTAGGTTTGGCAAACAATCTACACAACAAACCGGCAACATAACAATAAGGGTAAGGAAGTTGGGAAATTGAGTACGTACCGAGTTTATCTCGCTTTAGTTTTCCCTGGTCTTCCTTCCATTCTTTGATAACTTTTGTTAGATCTGGATTGTTTGCTCTAAAGCCTTGGACAAAGGCTTTGTCATAGATTTTTTGTGGGTATGGTAAGTGGTACATTGCTTTTAAATCATCTGCCCTGGAAGAACAAGTATTCTTGAATCTTGAATCTTTAAAAGTTTTGTCTTTTATGTTGAAGTGGTTCATTGCCCACTGAACCATATCTATGTAAGGGAGAACTTTTTTCCTTGCAGCTACCTTGTGGATGAATGAACATGCAACGTCAAAATCAGTCGGGTCTGAAGAAAGAAATAATTCTGCTATAGCGACTTTATCTATCACTATTGGCTTTTCATTTTCAAAAAACTGATACATTTCTTTCCATGGAAGACTACCGCATTCCTTGTTGCAGGTGGTGTCTGAAAATAAGGGAGACATGTCTAAATCTTCAGTAGATAGTGTTTAAGCAATATCTTTGTCTTTCCTGTTCATCTCTATTTTCTTCGTTCTGTTATTTAGTTTCTTGTCTTTAAGCAAACAAAACAATCATTAAAAATACATGGAACAGAGAAAAATTCGTCACTAATTTATTTCAAACATGAAAAAATAGATATGAATCTATCAAATATGATATTTAATCATTGATAATTATTTCAAAATCAAATCTCTTACACCTTCGAACAAAATAGCTATCAATCAACTTAACTCGTTAGATTTCGAATTTCGATTTGATTCGACATAAGAGATTTCTCATGCTTGAGTAATTAAATGTCATTAGTTCACATATCGCAACTTACAACTTTTACCATGTTGAGATTCAACAAGATGATGAGCTTAGTGAAAAGAGTCGCCTTCACTAAGAGGGCTCGCAGGCTATTTTTGGCGCAAGTCTATTTTTAGACTATGTCTATTTTTAGACATGGTGATCATATTTCAGAAGTTGCAGGATGCTATTTGTAGATGGTTGATCAAGTTGGAAAAATAGATGAAATTCTATTTTTAGAATATTGGGCGAATTCTATTTATAGATCGCTGATCTAAAAATAGATGCATGTCGATTATTATTAGCTCTTAATAATAATCAGACACTAAATAACAACTTATTCTCTTGGAGCACTTTGTTTCAGTGCACAGATGTGGCACATCAGTGGACTGAGGGAATTACGCAATTCCCAAGGGTTTACTGGAGCTAATGCATGGAGGACTCAGTTAGAACTCAAGTGGCAGAGTTATGACACAATTGGAAGAGTAGTTATGGAGCTGTATTCAGTTTAACTCGGTTAGACTCAATTGAGCTAGTTGTATCTAGTCTAACTGATTGATACACTAGTGAGAGTGGAGTGAATTAATTAGTTAATTAATTCACAAATAATAACTCATTAATCGATTGAACAATACAGCAGTTAAATATAGTGCATGGCAGTTTCAGTGGAGAACTAGTGGAGAGATAGGTGAAAGGGAAAGATAGACTATCTATTGTGACTATATTGATGCATTGATTGCATCACACACACACATTGGAGTTGCCAATGAGGATTGCGTAGTCAAGGCAAGGGTAATTCGAATTCATTCAGAGCTATTCTTCAGCAGCGATTTCGCAGTGGAGGCAGGCTAGCAGGAGGGCAAAGATCGGTGCATGGATTTGCAGATTTTTCCTGATTAGTGTGTGACGATTGTATTGTACTGAGAGCTTGATGTACTAAGCTTTGTATGAGCATGATATCCATGATACATAATATCTGATAGTTGGGGTTTTCAGCTTCAGGCTTTCCCGTTAAACAACTGTGTTATGTGCGATTGTTTTTATTTATGCTTCACATGTGTGGGCAATTAATTTTCCGCAAAAGATTAATAGTGGAATGATTCTGTATTTTGCAAGAAGTTAAATATTGTGATATCAGGAGAATCTGGATGTATGCACGCTTAGTGTATACTAATTTCTACAGTTTATGATGTTTACCCATAACTTCTGTGAAATACGATATGCGCAAATCGCATATCACAACTTTTATGTGGTAAATGAATTTACTTTTGGTTAAGTCATGCGAAATGTGAAATGCGCATTCAAGAAGTCAAGTAATTGTGCTTTATGGGACTTTAGAGCTTTATATTTATTGCTTTGTTGGCTCGTTAGGTCCGCGTAATTGCACCTTATGCCAGATTACTTTATAAGTTGATCATTTTAAATGAGGTGTGATGCGATAAAGAAAATACAATGATAATTGAAGTGTTTGCAGGTTTTAAACATAACTTCGGAAAAAGGCTTAGCGTGTTTCATAGTCTGCATGACTTAATGGTTTTCAAGTCTTTTTTGGTTGTAAGCTATGTGGTTTTCCATGAGTACTAAGGAATAAAGCGGAAAAACTCAAAGAAAACTTTATTTCCAAAAGTTTTTTGTTTAAAGATAAAAATAAATTTCCTATTTATTTCTAAAGTGTCCCTATTTATTAAAATAAATGGGGGTTGTTGTATAGCACAACAGAATCTCAATTAATATCTTACTTTCTTAAGGTATGATAGACCATATTGGTCTTAGTGGATGTTAATCATCATCAACATCATTAATTCATGTGTAATTTCCTTATGCTTCTCAAGCTTCTATTGTTGATATTTTTTTCTGCATATAATTATGTTATCTTGTCGATGTCGAATCTTTGACCTGTGAAAAAACTTTGTATTTTTATCCTCCTCCTTGAGCTACTAGATTCAGTACTTTTGTCTCTATAGAATCTCTTATTGTTTGAGGTGTTCTTCTAGTTGGATTTGAGTGATCGCTTCTTTGTGGTTCAACTCCTATGTTCAACCATTTTTTATAATATTTGTTGTATGAGTTCCATTTAATTTTCAAATATTTTTTTCTCCCCATGTTTGTTTCCAAACTCATAGCTTTTCCAGTTTTTAATATTCATTTTGAGATACTTTAATTATCATTGGAAGTGGTACATGATGGATCCCTTAAATAAAAAGAATTATTCTTTCCACTAGGATTCCAAGTTGCTCATGAAAGAGGGGTGTCTTAACCAAAAGGATTCAAATTTGAAGGGTCTATTTTTTGGAGTTCATTTACATTCAAGAAGAAGTTTGGTTGGCCAATTTTCTAACTCATGTCTTGGAAAAATGGAAGCTTCAAAGTTGTTTCCTAATAGAAAGAGACATTCTGATATTAGAAATATATCTAGTCTCGAGGAGATTTATTTAAATGTATTTAAACTGAAAATTTATATATCAAGCAAACATGTCCAAATAATAAACCACACATCTTTCTGACAAAACAATTCTGTCAGAAAATTGAATGGACCATCCATTTATCTACCAATTGAAAGCTAAAAACAAGGTTCGCAGCATTTAATTTGTCCAGAAAATATGTAATAACCAGCTATCTCTATGTTTAAGATAGCAAGCAAACATGTCCAAATAATAAACCACGCATCTTTCTGACAAAACAATTCCTGTCAGAAAATTGAATGGACCATCCATTTATCTACCAATTGAAAGCTAAAAACAAGGTTCACAGCATTTAATTTGTCCAGAAAATATGTATAATTTGATTGGAACCAATTCCAAAGTTTTTATAATGATTTTTAAAGTAGATACCCAAGCTTTGAATAAGAAGAAACTGAACCCTTACAGCATTTAATTTTTCTAGGACATATCAACATCAAAATACAGCATATCACATGAAATCTGGATATGAATAGAAAAATGAAATGGATTTTATTTGGAAACAATCATGTGTTAAATGAGCATGGAAGTATGTTTGCTCAGTTTTTGCTAAATAGTAAAACATTTATTGCCAACACCTTGACATTTTTTAATCCCATAACTTGATTAAATGAAGTTAAATTTTGTGAAAGTGAACCATCACAAATAATGACATGCAGTGACACCTCATAATAATCCCATAGCTTGATTAAATAGACCTAAAATTCTGTGAAATTTGAATCATAAGAAAAGCATCTGGGAACCATGCAACGGAAGCATCACTTTTGAAACCAAAAGGTACATGATTAAATTAAAAATAAAAATGAAACTACTCAATTATTAAATGGAATTTTACGAGTTAATTTTTCAAAATAAAATTAGATGAGATCAGGCTACATTAAATGTTTTAGAATTTTGTATTTTTTTAAGATTATTTAATAATAATAATAAATTTAGATTATTAAATTTGTATAATTGATATTTTATTTTCAAAATTTTAAATGTATTTCTATATTAAGAAAATTATTTTAAATAATCAAAATTAATAATTTTATTAAAAATTATAATTGAATTAAAAAACAAGAATATAACGTTTGTTTTTTAAAATGATATATTTATTTGTTTGATTGTGTGTCTTTTTTGGATATAAGGAAATAGGTTAACAGTTCAAGATCCAAAAGTATCTAGCAGAGTGAAAATCCCCTCCTTTAAAAACCATTAAAAACCATTAATGATCTAATTTCAAGAGACATGATTTTCATTGAATAACAATGATGAGTCAACCTATAAATAACAATAGTCACTATGTCCACTACTGATTCCACAACTGAATTATAATAAATTTTTCGAAAAAAAACAAAAAAAACAAAAAAGAAAAAAAGACGACCACATATCCATCTATGAGTGTCTAAAAATTCATCCTTATTAAACACATAACTATCTATTTCATAAACTATTTTTAACCTCGTAAACATTAAAAATACTTTCTTTCTTTCTAACCATTAAAAATACCATCAAAAGCATCAAAAGTATCGCAGCTTTGACTTTAATGGTAAATTATGGACATGTAAAGTTTGTAACTGCGGGGCATAACCATTAAAAATACCATCAAAAGTATCGCAGCTTTGACTTTAATTGTAAATTATGGACATGTAAAGTTTGTAACTGCGGGGCACAGCTCATGGCCATGGGCACTTCTTTTCATTCGTTGGCACGAAAGTTTCCAGGCATGCGCACTTTCCTGTATTTGCTGGCACGAAAATTGCTACTAAAGCGCCACTTTACTGCAATTGCTGAATAATTTAAATTATCATTACTTTGGAATAAATATTATTTCTTGAAGTAAAGCTAGTTGGTAATTTGTATCAACTTGTCTTCAAAATACAGGACATTCTTAGTGTAGCTATTGATTTGTTATATGGAAATTAAATGAGTAATACAAATATTACTTTGCCAATAAAACTCGTTTAAAAATGATAATACAGTTATACAAATTTAAAAGTGGAATAAGTCTTAAAATTCACTATTAAACTTATATTTATAATTATTTTGGTTGATAGTTTTGTTGTTTACTGAAAGATAAACAAGATTTAATAATCTAAATATTCAATTAGCATGAGAGTCCAATTCAATGGAGTTAAGAATTTATGTGTTTTTTTTTTTTAAGTTAGAGAATTTTAAGTTTCTTTTGTTTTTTTTGAGATTTGGTGTTCAAATTCTTCATGGAGCTTCATATCACTAATGTTGAGAAGAATTTATTGTTGAGTTTCATAGCCTTATAGTAACACTTTTTCTATAATTGTTTTGATTTACCAATATAGATTTATAATTTTGATACATCTTGTTTTCTTAGTGCAAGTGTTCCCTATATCACTAATCAAATGTCCCACACTTTTCTTTGCCTATGCATTAGAGATACACCTCTCCACTTAAGCCTCCTGCTCAGAATTATTTATTTCCATGCAAATTGAAAGTGGAATATTCTCCTGAAAAGCAGTTGCGGTCCTTTCTACATTCATTTTAGCTTGCATGTGGGTAGGACAACCTTTGTTGCCCAAGGGGATGTTGACTCTTGGCATGAGTAACAAGGGGTAAAAACCCTGATCCTAGGAGACCTAAGAAATAGAGAGTGAGATAGGGGATGAGTGAAGACAACAGATAGGAGCTCGACAGAAGGAAGAACCTAGGAATGCTTAGGTGGGAGTGGGGAGACAAAACAAAAACCAAAGGGTGTTGACTACACAGGAAAAGGGGTTGAGAGAAATGGATTTGTTCCCCTATCTTCCAAAGAGGCCTTTGGATATGGAACAATGCCTACCAAAAAAGGAAAGGAAAACCAAAATAAGAGGGAGTGAAGATGTCAACCCCATCTAAGAATGCATATCACAAAACAGTCATATTTGAAGCTTTGGAAATCATCACTTGAAGCCCCTTCCATGATTGAAGGGTTGCCTAGATTATGACAAGTGCAATTATATTGTTGGAGAAAACAATATTATTTTTGTCACTAACCAACACAATTGTGGAGAAAACCAAGTGGAATTGTGCACATGCCTAGACTCAATTATTGTTTTAAATTAACTTAGACATTAAGCTACATAATAAAAGAAATTAATAAAAATAAACATAACCAACAGAGATGGATCTCCATTAAAAATAAATGATAAAAATAAATTTGCAACAAAATTTAATATGATTGTGCGTGCGTGTGTGCACATGCATACATGTGTGTGTGTGTGTGTGTGTGTGTGTGTGTGTGTGCACGTGCATATGTGTGTATGTGGATGATAGGCAATGTGAGTCCTGAGATGGCTGACACACCTAACTTGTGGTTTGAGTAGTTGCAACCCTAAGCTCTCAAAATCACCCGGGGATCGTACCCAGCTTGGGCCACGCCAACCCTTAGCATGGCTGGATTTCTATGCATGGAGTTTCAAACCGTTGACATTTACAGCACAAAGTAGCTTAACAAAACACATTGTAACCATATTCTCTTGCCCCGTAGGGAAAAAATTATTTATTAAAAAAACACTATATAATAAATTTAGTAAAGGAAAAGGTTGTTAGATGCTATTCAAATTGGAATATCTATTTTTTTTAATGATAAAAAGTGGATCATATTAACAAAAAATGGGCCTAAGTACAAAAGAGATACATCCATAAGTTCCTAAGAGAAAATATTTCAAAGGGTTTTAACATTACACCAGTATGGCGAGATTGATTGTGTGCCTCCATCCAATACTGAGTTCCAAAAAAGCTATACAAATACAATCTATAGAAAATTTCATTAACACAGTAATATTTAGCTGGTATTACGATATAACAATTGTTGAGCTTTAGTAATCTATAACTTTTCATCAATAGCTACCCAATTAAGATTAAGATCAGGGACTTCAGATTGTGTTGAGTTGTTATAAGATATTTTGTGCTCCTTGAGTGTCTCCCTATAGCACTACCTAAAGTTGTTGCACTTGAAACTAAATTTTTCTAAATTGAATTTTATCATCATATTTTTAAGGTAGAATTTCTTCCACTAGGTTTCTATTGACCTCATTTTAGATTGGACGAGCTTGTAGAAGATATTTTTTTCTCACTACCATGAGCTTGTTCATGTTGAACCATATGGAGTTGTTGCACTTAAGACTAATTTTTTTAAAATTAAAATTCATCATCATATTTTTAGGGCGGAATTTCTTCCTCCGTTCTGTTGACCCTCAAAGTTCCAGGAGGGAGTGATAAGGATTGATTTGTCAACTTGTTTGTTGCCTTGCTCAAGTCTCTTAAAACATGTTTTACTTGAATGCGAGGAATCAAAGGGAGTGATCTCAAAATTCCTATGTAAAGATGGTGAAGCTTGGAGTCCAAAGGAAAGGTTCCTAAAACAAGATGATGGATGGACCTATTATAGTGACTTATTATAATTAAAGATCTAATTGGTAAATATTAAGATAGGGCAATGCATTTGAAAGGAGCATATTTTTTTTGCCTAATTGTTAGAGCTATGAGTAGACTCCATGAGCATAGGAATTATATTTTTACTTTTGGGTAAAAGGGAACCCCTAGCAATTACCACCCCTAAATTGGAACATTTTATTAGGAAATGAATAAAGTTATATAATTTATATTTGATTAGAGATATTAAAACTTGATTTATTTATTATATTTATTAATTCCAAAATTAGAATTTATTAAAGTTTATATATTAGTATATGTTAATTTTCAAAAACAAGTGAAGGAGAAGTTATGTATCTCTTCTTAAATTAATTATATATACATTCTCAAATCAATTTTTAAAGTTGGCTTGAATATTGTGGCACACAATTACAAACTTTTGGGATCTTTTACTACTTATTAAATGGTTATAAAAGGAAATGTCACTCGTAAATTTTATTATACAACCACATTTTGATGATATAAATTAAAATGCATTGATGTTAAAGAGCACTACTAGGACCATTTCCATCTTTTACGATGGGTATAAAATTTTAAGGTGGATCATGTAAACTTGACTTTGTCAACTTATCAGCGTTTTTTAGGCTCCAGGTTTATAAAACCCCATGGCCTTGTCCATGGTATTCATCTCCAATGTAGCTTATTTAAAGAATGAAAATATCCATGTTAATTTTCCCTAGTGGTCATTGGGATCCAAACAACGGTTTCTTTAGACACTGCCACTTCTCTCAGTAGTTCATGATCCTAAAAATTGGTATCAAAGCCGAAGGGGATGAGATTATTTAGCTAGTATAGGTGAGAGACTAAAGCCTTGATCCATAGGAGTCTATATAGTATAGAGGAGAAGAATATGCTGCCATGTGAGCTCGAGTGTCATGCAACCAAGTGAAAGTGCGAGGAATTTTAAATAAAGCCAACAATCGTGAATGATGACAAAATGAGTAGCTAATGGAGGGGCACTAAAAATTATTTTTTCCAGTACAATGTGGTCACCAATTTTCAGTGTGGGAGAAGCAGATTTGTCGCAAATGGCAACTTGGTGGCTTAGAGTGTTGAAGGCATGTTTTCCATGAAGAAATGAGGTAAAGGAAAAACATGAGATCCCTAAAAATAGTGCACAATGTCGAGAAGTGTAGGGTCAAGGATGAGGAAGTTTGTATTTTCATTCTAAGGAGAAATATTGTTGTTGACAGTGGAGAACGAAGCTCTGTAAGGTGGATATTCATTCTGACACCAAATGAAAACAATTGTAGGAGGCTTAGGAGAGATTTAATAGCAAAATTTCTGCAAAAGATGAGGAGGAATAGATTCCAAAAGGTTGTGGTCATATGAGTTTCTATCTGTTGGGATGAAATGTAGATAAATTGTTGAGAAGTGGAGTTAGAAGGTGCGCTTGTCGAAGAGAAAAGTCAATGGAAAATGTTTCAGGAGTGCAAAGTTCAGGCTTGAGAAGGAAATCGAAAAGAGGAAAGCAAAGTGCAATGGAAAAAGGAAAATCAATTTTCAATCCCTAGAGCTACATGTAGTGTTGGAATCATGATTTACATTAGACCAAAACTCGTAGGCATTAGTGTCTGTTGCAATCTCCAGAGTTAGGATCTATGATAGGAAGTTAGTCCATGTCGTGAAACACATGGGGAGTGTTGAACCCAATGTCCAACAATCTCCCCCCCAAGCGCGATCCATGTGAGTTTTGAACTCAATACCTGTCACTCTAAGACCACTTGTTGGAATCATGATTGTTGTTAGGCATTAGACTCTGCTACAATTTCCAAAGTTAGGATCCACAACAGGCGGTTAGTCCATGTCATGAAACACATGGGGAACATTGAACCTAATTTCCAACATGCATAAGAAGGATTAAAATGATGAATTATTGGAGGATATGTGTAACTTGATACTTGAACTTTCCGAATTAGACTCCACCGTAGACATATTGATAGGTCACACTAGAGAAGAAACATCCTAGATCTCGCAATTATGTGGTTTAAGAGGCAATTTGTTTATTTTTGAAGTAGATGATGAGTACATTTAAGAATATACCCTTCGTTGAGGAGCAAAGGATTGGAGGTCATCTGGTGGGAAGCCTTTCTCATGCCATATGCCTTAAGAAATAGTGAGACGAAGGCACTCTCCAGGAATTTGAGAAAGATCAAAGTGAACGGCGTAGTGTTGTCCCCGAATGAAGTCAAGCACGAGATACTAATCTTCTAGTTTTGGTGGCGTGGTGTTGTAACACAATTTGGTGAATCATCGAATTATATTGTGGTTTTTCCTTGTTAAATAAAACATGTCGGTGATGAAACTCAAAGGCCTCGGAGGAAGTATGAACATTAGAGTGGTATTGGACGAGGATATGAGGTCAAGACAAAATAGGTTGGTCAAGGAAATTGGCATACTTCTACATATCAGGGATTCACAAAGGAACTTGAAGAGCTAAGTTGTGCAAAGGAAGAGAATACTACAACTAGGAAGAAAAAAAACCTAGTGATGACTCCAATTAATAAATCCATGTACTATAGTATGAAGAGAAGAAAAGCCAGGAAGTGGATGCATAATGATAACGAGGATGCAGATGAATAACATGGAGTTAGAAAGTATAAATGGTATTGAAAATACAGGTCAAGGTATGGATCAGACAAGATAAAGCGAGAGAGAGAGTTGGTATGGACAAGAGAAAGAATGAAGATGGAGTCAATAGTGTTTAATTTTAGTGAAGGAACCAGCATGTGATATCTAAAAACCCTAAATGTTTTGGTCTGAGGCATGTGTATTTCCCTAGGAAGTTGTAAGACCTGTTGTTCAGGCATACAGTTGTGCAAGAGAATGCACTATTGTAAGGCCTTAAGGCTTTGATTAGGCATACAAGTAGAGTAGTGGCACATGGAATCATCAAGTTGTGGAATGAACCACTTGGATAGGTACCATGGTGGTAGGTGTACTGGTATCCTAGTTTATTGTTAGGGTGGTTTAGGTAAACTTGAC
The DNA here is from genome assembly GCA_034641835.2 of Pinus albicaulis. Lineage (NCBI taxonomy): Eukaryota > Viridiplantae > Streptophyta > Pinopsida > Pinales > Pinaceae > Pinus > Pinus albicaulis. Next base: position 120,685,816 of record CM076582.1, on the reverse strand, counting down.
TCAGTCAAGTTACTGGTAGTTTTTGGACTCTAGGCTTATAAGAACCGATGGTCTTTTCCATGGTATTCATCTCAAATGTAGCCTATTTAAAGGGCGAAAAACTCCATGTTAATTTTTCCTAGTGCCTATTAGGGAAAATTTTAGGGGCTATATTCACAGATGGGCTAATTTTCCATGTTTTTCCAAGAAAAAGATTCGCCAATTTCCATTTTTTCTAAAAATAATTTGCCCACATTTTATCGTATATAATTATTTTACCTTATAAATCGCCAAAATTTTATATAAACTAATATAAAATTATTAGAAATATAAGTACTTTTACAAAAATATTGCCAAACATTTTACAATTTTCATATTAGGGACTAGTAAGATTCACCAAAGTTTCTAAACTTTAAGATAAACTTCCATCCTTAAAGTTTTCCTTGGTGCCTATTAGGATCCAAAAAATAATGTCTTTAGAAACCACCACTTCTCTCAGTAGTTCGCGATCCTCACATACAAATGATCTCTATCAAAAACTTTGGCTATAAGTTTTTCTATAAATTATGGACAAATTCTAAAAATCTTTGTAATGATGTTTTTCTTGTCTTTTAAAATAGTGAATGGTCATATTTTGTTTGTTTAATATATCTCACATGTGTGTGACAATAGATAGTTTTCAAATTATCTTACTAAAATATGTAAATTATGTCCTTTTAAGTTAAGGAACATATTTTCTGTTTATATTTACGTAATGATATTTAAGACATTTGTAAATATGTTTGCTCAATTATATCATAAAGTAATTTTAAAATACCTTAAAATATGCAGTAATACAACTTTGTTTTTAATATCAAAATTACATTTTTTTAAAATGTATTAATTTTATTAGAAATATAATAATAATAATAATAATAAATTATATTTAAAAATAATTTTTAAATTATATAACTTAATTTAAAGAAAATTTTAACATATTAATAAACTATTATTATATTTAAACAACTAATATAAAGCAATCCCTTTAAATTGTTATCACTAATATTACTTTATAAATTTGAAGTACTAAATAGGGCAATAACACACTAAAATAGATGAAAGTGAGAATATGGTTAGATCGAACTCTGAATTATAAATATCTATACAATTTCTAACCTTTATGTTTTAAACACCCCCAAAAAATCAACATAGAAATCCAGAAACTAAAAAGTGTAATTGAAAGGGAATTTGAGCTTTAGGAGGACAATTAAATGTCAAGAATGATGGGATATTACTCAACCTTGTATGGAGGAGGAATTGGAGAGTTGGGAGGTGATCCCATCTCCAACCTTGCCAACCTTCCTTCTACACTCGAAATGAGGTTCTTTAACTCATCCAGTATGTGCATGAGATTCACTTGAGTCTACCTTCTGTCAACTAGAATTGTGTGCAACAACAACTTCACATGCTAGAAGAGGTCCATTGTATGGAGATAGCGGTTCTTCCTTCCATGTGAGTTTCCTATATATGGCACCCAAGGAATGTTGCCTTCCATTACATCAAAATCCATAATTTCTTGCCTTTCTTGGTGAATTTTCTCCTCCATCAGTTGAATTTCCCTTTGAATGTCAAGAGGAGTGAGCTCTTGAAAACTTTGCATCGAGAAATTTACCTGAAACCTTTCCCTAGAACCGTGCACTACTCCTTGTCCCCCTCCACCTCTGCGACAATGTGCACATTGGTGTGTCATTGCAACAAATGTAGCAGGATGGAACTAAGACCTAGTTGAAGTAGAGACGAGAGATGTAAGAGTCGTTGATGAAAGAAAATCATGTCATGAGGCTCGAACATCTATTGAATTATGGACAAGTCCCTCACCTTCTGAAAAATCCACCAAAGGCAGAGGTAAATCCAGAGGGGATGGATAGGATTCCCAGACCCGAGCCACTGCGATGCATTCAAAGGTCATGGCCAATGAAGGAAGTAGCACGAGAATACGACAAAGGAGAAGGAGCAAATCAACTAGGCTGTTGAGGAGGAATAACATCATGGAGGCTTCAACCCACACAATCAATCTCACAACAATGACATGCCCAAAAGCCTCTCCCACCCTCCTTGGGAGGTGAGACTTCATTAACTCTCCTTTGCATTGTGGCATACAAGGGGGTGGGATGATGGGGAGCCCCATCCTATTATTCGATGCCCCCATCAATGCCTCACTAACACCCCATCATGGTAGCCAAATATAAATAATATATAAAAATTTTAAAAATTCATTTGAGAAAAGGAGGAGAACACTACACCCAAGGGACTTTGGTTTCCCTAGTGTAAATTTAAGAGTGGCTTTGTAATTATGTTTGAAAACACTATATTAAAAGTATAGTCTTATCCATTTAGGTTCAAATTTCATAGGTGATTTGGGGTGTTGAGGGTGAGAGCTAATTGTGGGAATTGCAATGGTTTAATGGGTGTCTACACTTAATCTAATTTACACAATCATGCTCACAACATTTTTCTTTTAGGCAAATTATTTTTCCATCTAACAATGATACTAGCCCTAGCTTAAACTCTTCTTTTTTTGTAAAGTGGAAATATATTCATATATTAATGGTACAAAAAATACAGATTTATATTACAGTCAGGTAGGGAGGTGGTGAGTTGTCCAATAGAGGGAAACCAGCCCCGCCACCCCAGAATCTTGAGAGTTATGCTAATCATGAGAGGCACAAAAATATAGAGTGCTTAGAAACATAGAGCTAAGTCCCAAATAGAGTAACATAAAAACATAAAAAACATGCTAAGAGCTAGCATCATTCAGGATTTCCTCCTCAGTCTAGAAAGCATACAGAGAGGGAGGCGGCGTTGGACGAGCATTTTCTGTTATGGTCTTTGTCTTGGCCTTTTCCTCCTACTGAGTGCCTTGTTGATGAGGGGTGAATACTGGAGGCTGATCGGAATTATGAGGAGGGGTGACTAATGGAGGTTGAGGGGTTGTGGCTCGATCCCCATCCAATGAGGAGTCAGCCTGATACCCTTCAGGAGGATTGGTGTTGGTGATGTGCGCTGAGAGGACGGGTTGTTTCTCATAGCCACCGAGAATCTTGAAGTATGGTTGGGGTGGGTGTCTCGAGATGGTGGATTTGCGCCAAACCTTAATGTTGGGCTCGACCACGTCCTTGTCTACTTCTCGGTTTCTCTTTCGACTCGGTAAGGGGGAGGGTTCCAAAATTTCTTGTGGCAAGCCTTGTAGAAGTTCAACCTCCTTCCTACCACCGATTGGGAAAGAAATTTCCCTGTCATGGGCCATGGTGTCCCAGATTTGTATAGTCCTGAGTAAGGCAGAGTGGCCTTTAAGAATGAGGCCATTAATGCGTTCTGTTGCCAGTTGCCTTTGCCAGAGAAACCAGACAAAGAGATTTTTCATGTTCCAGTCCCTAGCTGCTGCTGACTCACTGTGAGAATTTGTGGTTTGTCGATGCTCCTCTTCCACCCGATCGACCAATACCTGAATGTGGTCAGGAATCACTTCCTCAAAATTGTCCTGGAGATGCAGGGATCATTGTCTTCTTCACTGAATCTACTAAAGGCACCCTGAGCTCTCTGTCCCTGATGGTTGCGACGACATGATTGCCTCGCCTTAGGCATCCTGAGAAATAGAACCCCGAACCAGATGGAGATGGAGCGAAGCATTCTAGGGAGAGTTCCCGATGTAATGGAAAATGAACTTCATGAGGATGCACTAGAGGATGTAGCAGTCGATGGCGTGCTCAGGAGTATGCATAGTAATGGCTGGAGTGTGCAGAGGAGACCTCCCCCAGGTGAAATTCATGGCATTATTCACCTTGAGCTTCATGCAATGGTTGGAGTATGAGCCGCTACTATTACCCTATCCTTGTAACCTCTTTTTTGCGCTGACACGTTGATACCTTGCGCCCTTCCACTTGCTCTAGTTAAGCATGACACTCCTCATTAATGGGGTAGCTGTCAGCATCAGGATACTCACCCGTAGCCGGGTATCCCTAGCTTAAACTTAACTTAGTGATGAAAGAAAAGTTAAAATACCTAAAATTTCCCAAAGAACTTTTATATTAAAAAATCTCAGATTACACATCTTAATATTTATTTAATAATAAAATATGTTTGAAATAAAATTATAAATATGTTTTTAAATGAGAAATACTGTTATATTTTATATGAGAAATAGATATGTTTCCATTCTTGAGGAACTATTAGAAGGCTCCAAACTTCTCCAACTTTCCTAGTTATCTCTTACTTACTTATTGATTGTTATTGGAACTATTCTACTCTATACTTACTAGAAACACAACCTTACTTACTCTTACAATTGATTTTGGTCAAAGAAAATAACATTCATTCCTCACAACTATAAACCTAATTAAGAAAATTTATAAATATTAAAATATATATATATATATTAAAATAGAAATCTAAAATTAATTGTCAATTTTTCTTTTCCTTTCAATTTACATTGATATTATAATTTTACTTTCCATTTAAATTGTGTTATTTGTTTAATAAATAAAAAAATACACATTTTTAAAATAAATAAATAAACGGACCAGCATTATGTTAATTGTTGGATGAAAAAAAAAAAGCAATCAACTTTTTGTATATGGACAACAAGTATAGATACAAATTGGATGAAACAAACTAACTAATATAATGTAAGCTAATATATTTAGAATATTTTAATTTTAATAAACTAAATTCTTTCTCATATTTATTAAAAAACCAATTTTCGTTTTAAAATTAAAATAGAGTATTAAATGTATTTTAATTAAGTTTATTAGCTATATACCAGAAACCAGCTATCTAGAGCAAGCAAAACATGTCCAAATAATAAACCACGCATATTTGAAAAAAAAAAATTACTATCACACAATTGAATAGGCCATCCAACAATTTATCTACCAAATCAAAGTATATACCCAACCTTTAAATAAGAAGAAGAAAATGATCCCTTGGAGCATTTAATTTGTCCAGGACATATGTAATCTGATTGTATAATAATTTTTGAAGTAGATATCTGATCCCTTACAGCATTTAATTTGTACAGGATATATCAACATCAAATTACAGCATATCCCAAGAAATCTGGATTATGAACAGAAAAATAAAATAGACTCTATTTGGAAAAAAATTCCAATCCATTAATGAGCATGGGAAGTCTGCTGACTCAGTTTTTGCTATAAATGGTACACCTTTTATTGCCTAACATCTGATATGTATGCACTTAACACTTCTGAATCCCATAACTTGATTAAATAAAGTAAAATTTTGTGAAATTGAATGATCATAAATAGTGGCATCATTATTTCATGTTTTGCTAGTGTAACATTTATTATTGCTGACACCTCATAATATGCAACTTAACACTTCTGAATCTCATATCTTGATTAAATAAATATAAAATTTTGTGAAATTTGAAGAATAAGAAAAGCATCTGGGAACCATTCAACGGAAGCATCACTTCAGTGATTTGGAACCAAAGGGTATATGATTAAATTAAAACTAAAAATAAAACAGAAACAACTCAATTATTAAATGGAAAATTTACTGGTTAATTATTAAATACAAAATTAGATAAGGTCACTTTACTTTAAATGTTTTAGAATTCTGTAATTTTTTTAGATGATTAGTTTAAATTAATAAAATGATAAATTTACATTATTAAATGGAAAATTTACTGGTTAATTATTAAATACAAAATTAGATAAGGTCACTTTACTTTAAATGTTTTAGAATTCTGTAATTTTTTTAGATGATTAGTTTAAATTAATAAAATGATAAATTTACATTATTAAGTTCTTGTAACTGTTATTTTATTTTCAAAAATTAAATTTATTTTTATCTCAAAAAAATATTTAAATAATGAAAATTAATAAATTTATTAAAAGGTATATAATTAAATTTGAAAAAACAAAAATATAATGCATGTCTTTTAAAAGAGGTAAGGAATGAGGTTAATGGCCTAAGATTTAGAGGTATTGGGCATGGCAAGGTTTATATTTTGGGTCATTGACCTATTAATGTGGGGTCGCAATATATATCATCGGTAATCCAAAGGAAGGGAAGGGTCAGTAATCCAAGGGAAAGGTGACAATATATTGTCGCCTCGCATTAATGAGTTAATGGCTCAGAATATATTAGTTGTCATCTAGCATGGGTGAAAGCCTGTCCTAGGGAAGGGTGACAATATATCGTCACCCCGCATTAATGAGTTAATGGCCCAGAATATATATTGGTTGTCTCTTAAAGACTATGACAATATATTGTCTCCCCACATTATTGAGTTAACGGCTCAGAATATATTGGTTGTCATCTAGAATGGGTGAAAGCCTGTCCCAGGGAAGAGTGACAATATATATTATCGCCCCGTATTAATGAATTAATGGCCCATAATATATATTGGTTGTCCCTTAAAGGCTACGACGATAATTCCAAGTGGTGTATTTTTTCTGGAATAACAGTAATTAGCGGGGTGAAAACCTGTCCCTTAACAGTGATTAGCAGGTTGAAAGCATATCCCTTAACAGTGATTAGCAGGCTTTCCCTTAAAGGCTACGACCAGATAATTCCAAGTGGTGTAGTCAACCTTAACAGTAATTAGCAGGCTTTCCCTTAAAGACTACGACCAAATAATTCCAAGTGATGTAGTCAATCTGCATTGGTGTAGTTTTTCTTAAATAAAAATAATAATCAACTTACATTAATAAATAACAATTAATAATAACAGCGTCCATTACTAATTTAACAACTAAATTATAATAAATAAATAAAATTTAATAAAATTTAAAAGAAAAAAAAAAAAAAACCGACAAGAAGAAGACGGTAGCATATCCATCGGTGAGTGTCTGGCAATTAATGCTTATTAGACACACAGTCGTTATTGAGTATCACTACTTTGACTTTGGCCCCATGTAAAAATTTTGTAACTTCGGCGCACAGCTCGTGGCCTTGGGTACTTTTTTTCATTCGGTGGCACGAAACTTTTCAAGCATGGGCACTTTCTTGTATTTTGCTGGCACGAAAATTTATACTAAAGCACTTCACTGCATTTGTTGAATAAATTAAATTATAATTACTTTTGAATAATAATGGAATAAACTTAATAAACATTATTTTTTTATTTTTTAAGTAACGCTGGTTTGTAATTTTGTATCAACTTGTCTGCAAAATACGAGACATTCTTGGTGTGGTTATTGATTGGTTATTATGGAAATTAAATGAGTAATACAAATATATTATTTCTAGCGAATTTATCTTCTTCCTTTATCGCCACTTGCCAGAATCCAGACGTCATGT